>JARNME010000288.1:0-70462 GCA_030179655.1 Scaptomyza flava
GCATTTATGTGAAATTAAGCCGTGAATATCTTTATTTAAAATAAAATCAGACTCCCTGATGAAGGCGACAAAGCCGTCGAAACGCGTAGGAAAACAATTGATTTTAAATGTTTTTTAAATATTTTTTTTTTAATATACCACTGGCCGGATAACCCAGCAACAGCAACAACACAAAAATTAAATTCAAGCGATTGACACAGTTGTTCATCCTTAAGAAGTTGTCAATTATCCTGTAGAGTTTTTATATTCACTGGATTTACCATGAATGTCACTACATACTTGCTACTGAAGATTGACTCACCTATAATTTTGCTTAAAATTTTGAATGCGCAGAAATTGTGTAATGGCACTCAATTGAAGCCAGTATTTTGAGTGGAAAGTTTCAAGATGAAGTTTTACTTTTGCCAAGGATACCAATGATAGCTTCAGATTCACCTATACCATTCAAATTATTACAATTTCCAATCCGTTTGGCATTTGTGATGACTTTTAATAAGAATTAGAAAACCCGTGCTTTTCTAATGGTCAATTGCGTGCTCGAGGGTCGGAAAATCTTCAATTTGTTTTTTTAATATAATTCACAAGGATTGACAAAAAATATTGAGCATCCTATGGCATTAAGATAATAAGTTTTCAATAATCTTATTCATCAAAATAGTCCAGCTTGTAACAGCATATTTGAAAAAGTTTTTATCAAAGACAGGATAACGTCTGTCGGGTCCGCTAGTAAATATAAATTTTCATTAATGCTGTTAACTGATACGTGACTGATTGGTTGATGATTATTTTATTCAACCACCCAACAAGCAGGTGCAGCCATTTAATCATTTCGGGGAAAGGTGTCAAAAGAAAGCGTGTTGCATGCAGTACACACAAGTTTCTTAGTATGTATCGTTTGCATTCTTATGGTAGGGGAGGTGGGGTGGGAAGCAATTGGCTAAAATTCGTTTGCTTATCATCGGATATCTGCGACGACAGCTGTACCTGCGCGCTACTTCTCACATCACGAGCTACGCGAATTTTGTTGGTTTTTGTTCTTGATACTAAAGCTAAAAAGAAAAATGTTTTTGGCAATGCCAAACACCCACGATTTAAATTTAAAATTTGGAGTAACTTGGCCATGTCTGCGTAAAAACTTGGATACCAATCTTTGTTACTTTTATATAACTCGAAAAGTTAATAGGTAAAGCAAATGTATATTGATCAGCAAATCAAGATGTGAAAAATTCAATACTTAAACAAGTTAGCAGGCTCTAGTTGGGACAGCTCGACTAGAAGATACCCTCAACAAAACTCTTTATGCGTACAGAAAATGCATGCAATACTGAGCCACAAAATGCGTGGCGTGAGCCACTAAATGTATCAAGTTAAGAAACTCTCAAATTCAACATTTTTTTGCTATCCATACCATGTGTTTATTGGAAAACAGAAACCTATCGACATCTTGAACTAAAACTTGACGCCGAAAACGATGCGCTCATACAGACGGACAGACGGACATTTGCCCAAAACTATTATACCCCTTTTTTTAAGTTGATACCGAAGGTAATGAGTCTATTGGTCTTGTCATATTCCGTCATGGTGCCTGTCTATCTGTGTGAACGCATTTTTTTTTTTCGAAAAAAAAAAGAAAAGCTGGAGACTTGAAAATTTGCAATTATCTTTTCTATGGGCGGGACAGATAATGTTTCAAGATTGGGGGGCTAGGAAATTGATACTACGACAATATTACTACAGTTAGAGTTTCAAAACTTGGAAAGATGAAAGCTACTGGCTTCCTCCAAAAATCTGCATCAAAAACTTCGCACCGTGCCTCCCTGCATTTCGAAATCAGAAAAGCCTTTAACACTTTTTGAGCAAGTGTCAGCAAATTCGGTGCCAAGATAGGTGATGACGTCCCCCACAAAATATTGTTTCTAGTTTTGAGGCCATGAACTCTCCTTCCGGTCCCAGCCGACCCATCGTGTTGCAAAATCGCAATCGCCTGTATTTTTGACAGTTTTTGAGCTGAAGTAACTTAATCTGGCAATAAAGCCATTTAAATACCTCAAATCTGTGCATCAAAACTTTTGATGCCACGCCCACCCATACCGCCCGCATTTTAAAACCGGAAGTATCCTCTACAGTCTTCAAGGTAGAGGCCTTTTTAGTGGCCACATAGCTACTGCCAGGATCTGCATCAAAAATTTTGGATGCCACGCAAACCCATGCCGCCCGCCTTATTGAATTTTGATCGCAATTCAGCTTTCGATATCGGTATCAGAGTATACAGCTGGCGATGGCGTCCGACCTCAACGTTTCACATTATTCCATTTCATGGGTTCAGGGTATAAAACGGAATTGATGCAACCGCACAAAACCCACTGGCAAATATCCTGATACACGTTGAACAACGCTCGAGTCGAAAGTGCGATTAATAGTGCATTGACACTGGCGACGCTAAAAAAGCCTTAGTGGTTAGCGGCGAAAGTCATTTACACTGGCAAAAAGTCTTTTTATCAGCTGTTTTTTGTTTACTTTTGGTAGTGATTGCTAAAGAAGAAGAAAATTAAAAAATGGAGCAAAATTTAAATTTACTAATGCTGGCCACGCAAATTGGTGCTGGCATTATTAATACGGCAAATGATGGCGTTCAGGATTTAAGCAATTTTGTTGATTGCAAAAATGAAGAAGCGGCATCACCAACGGCTGCGCTAAATATGTTGTCGCAGTTCGACTGTATTAGCACGCGAAGTGTCTGGATGCTCGAGCGCAATGGTTGTTATTGGGAGATGGATGTGCCAAAATTGAGTGAGGATTTGTTTGAGAAGAGCTTCAGGAAGTCATTTCCACGGAATAATTTTTAATGTCTTCGCCATCTCGGCATAGACATGAACATTTTTTCGCGTACCACGCAGGTCATCGGCTCTATCGCTCCATACTTCAATACAAATGCTCTCCAAGTTCTCCGACCACCGCTTTCTTTTTTGTCCGACATCCACTTGAAATTAAATTGTTTAATTACAATAATAATAATAATATTTAATATTTTAAATCATTTTGTACTTACTTGCACATATGTTTTGATTTTTAATCAGCTGATTCCTGTTGCCGCCAACAGTAATTTGACCAAAAATATCGATTCATCGGTAAAAAGGTCTTAATTTTAGCCGGTAGAATATCGGTGCTCTAGCGGCACGAGAAAAAGTCGCTAAATTCAAATTTAATGAACACATTTTGTATGGTAAAGGCTAAAAATATCGACGAAAAAGCCATTCTAAATTTATGATTAAACTCGAAACCGAAGATAAGGAGAAAATTGGGCTTGCACAATGTCCGTCATGGTATCTGTCCGTCTGTCAGTCTGTCATTAAAGCCAGCGAGCTGAAACTTTCCAAATATCTTAATCTATGGCCGGGTCAGATAAAGTGTTCAGATTGGGGCTCTACGACAGATGGGAGCTGACAAATCGATAAATTTTGATAGCTCAAAATCGATAAATCCACCTATTTCGCACATCCTTATAGCTAAAACTACCAAATTTGGTAGGAGATAGCTGGTATTTGCATCAAAGTTTTCAAGCCACGCCCATCAATTCCGCCACCAGCCCCCTGCATTTTTAATTCAAAAATGCTTATGTCTTCCACAGCTTTTGAGCTAGAGTCACCAAATTTGGTGCCAAAATAGGTGATGACGATCCCCAAAAAACTGCATCAAAGTATGGATGCCACGACCACCCATACCGCCCCTAGCCCTCTTTCTCCACCTTTACAATCTTTGAACAAGAGTCACTAAATTTGGAAGGTATATAGAAATTGATATTCTACAAAGATCTGCATCATAGTTTTGGATGCCACGCCATCGCAGCCTCCTTTCCGTCACCCTTTACAAACTTTTAGCTAGAGTCACCAAATTTGGTAGGAAGATAGCAATTCACATACCACAAAGGTATACAAATTTGGATACCACCCCCACCCTCTACCGTAACCTTTTGCAAACTTTGAGCACGAGTCACCAAATTTGGAAGGAAGGTAGCTGGTGGCATCCCCATCCGCATCAGACAATCGTTGAGGCAGCGTGCACCACTGCCGCATCCTTAACCCTTTTCAAGCAGGCCTCTTTTCATACCGATTTTAATGCAGGTATCGAATAAACCGCTGTCGGTTGCGTCCGACTGCAACGTTTCCAGTTTTGTCTAGAATTTTCGTGAAATATTAAAGTACGATTCATACATAAGAAATCTTAAACAATCTTAATTAGTATTTGAAGATTAAAAATCATGGTGCAACCCCAAACTTTATTGAATTGAGTATTCACTTTCTTAAAAAATCTCAAAAGAATATAATTCTTGATCCAACATTAAAATATCTTATTATAGTATAATGCTATGTTGACACTACAATGAGTTTGCTATTGATATCGTCGTCGACGCAATAACTCAGAATTGGTGTTTACATTGGCACAAAAGTGCGTGATTGACAGTTGTTTGTAAAAGTCGAAAAATTTAATTAAACAAAACTAAAAAGTTAAGTAACATAAAGTAAAAGTAATGGGTAATATAAATTATTTATGATATTATCTGCGATGGAGCAAAACAACGCTATGATGATGAGAGCAAAAAATATGGCAGGGACCTCTTCGGCAACATTAGCTTTGCTAAGGAATGCATGCTATCAAGACATTTGGACACTTGTAAGATAAAAACAGTTGATTCGACCTAAGCATTGTTAACTAAATTATTATTGAAATGGTATTATTCAAGCCACGGTATGGATGCTTTTGGGAGAGTGACGTGCCAAATTATTCGCACGCCTTCTCAAAGGAAGCTTTCGCTTGGAAAGGGAAGCTTTTAATATCCTCTTTAGACGCTCACGGGTATGAGAAAAATGATACTTCTTTGCGTGCTGCCGTCCCTGTATCAGATTGCAATAGCGCTGTATACCCTAGGATCATCAGCAGAATATCGCACATTCGGAAGGCTCTTTGGTGTGTCCAAAGCATTTCTATGCGCAAACCTTTTCGAGCTCTGTCGTAAAGTAATTGGCAAACTTGCAGATGACTTTCTGCCGGAAAATTTCTTAACAAAGGAGAAAATAGAAGATTGCGTAAAAGAGTTTGAAGACCTTGACTTTCCACAGTGCCTTGGGGCAATGGGTAAGATATTTTTAAATGTTATTAAAAAAACATAGTGGCGCATAGTTAATTTTGGCTATGCCAAGACTATGATACCCTTCACACAGCCAAATCTATGCTCCCCCTCTATGTTCTGTGCAGTGTTGGTAATTTTCGCTTATTTAATCTTGAGCGCATTACTGTTTGTGCGACAACACACAATTGACATGTAGGTACTTGAAAGTGCACGACAGAGACAACAATTGATGGTACGATATGGTAAATTTGTATGGTGGCTATGTCGTAGAATGCACCGATCGAAATGAAATTTCATAGTGAACAAACCCGACAAGATCTTAGCAATCTGTGAAAGTTTCATCAAGATCGGTTCAGCAGTTTGGCCGGAAATCGTGTTGATATGGTAAATTTGTATGGTGGCTAAGTCGTAGAATGCTCCGATCGGGATGAAATTTTATAGTGAACAAACCCGACATGATCTAAGCAATCTGTGAAAGTTTCACCAAGATCGGTTCAGCAGTTGGCTGGAAATCGTGCTGAAACAGACAGACGGACAGGCGGACGGACGGACGGAAATCAATTCCTGAGCTCGTCGTGTTCATTTTGATGTATAGTTTATGGGGTCTCCCATCGTCCCTTTAAGGCGTTACAGATTCATGACAAAGTCAATATACCCTGTTTCACATGTGAAGGGTATAAAAAATTAATTGAATATCGCCCATAGATGGCTGCCACATTGAAGTGCGACCAAAGTATGAGCATTCCGTGTACAACCGCAACTACAAGGGCTGGTATTCCACCGTGCTATTTGCCTTAGTAGACTACCGGTAAGATTATATTTATTTCGTGTTTAAAATCTGATATATTAAAAGAATTGTTTTTGTGAACAGTTGTAGATTCACCGATAAGTATTAGCGTTGGCAGTCCTGGGCGATGCCACGATTCAAAGATATTCAAAAGCTCAATCCTTAAAAGAAAATTATTTGAAACTGACTTGCTTCAAGACAATGCAAAAATAATTAATGGTGTAGAAGTTCCAGTTTTACTGCTTGGAGATTCAGCTTTTAAGTTTTCAACAAAAGTTATGAAGCCCTATCCCTTCTCCGTGAAAGCTGCTCCACAGGAACGTATATTTAATTATAATTTGTCGAAAACCAGGCGTGTGGTGGAGAATGCGTTTGGACATCTAAAGGCTCGTTTCCGAAGGATCGGGAATGATTGGACAATAGGATTGACAAAACTTCCCAAATAATAGCTTGTTGCTGCATTTTGCATAATTTTTGCAACATTCATAATAGCTCAGTGAGCGACAACTGGCAACGTGAAGCTCAAAATGCACACCAAAATGATCAGCCAGAGTTTGAGGTTTGGCTTGGCAACAAGAATCCAAGTGCTTAAACAATTAGGCAAGCCCTAGCAATAAATTTCCTAGCAATAATTCAATTTAAATAAATAAAGTCAATTTATAAAAAAATAGCACTTATATTTATCTATCACTGGCCCTCATTATTTCCAGCATTTCTTTTTGACAATTCTAAGCTCGTTCTGCCATACGATCCAAGACCGCCAACTTGCACTCCTCTATTTCTATGAGCTTGTCCATTTTGTCTTCTCGTCGTCGCTTTTAATGTGAAGGCGTCTCTGTTGTTGAGGTGTCCGTTTCTATTAAGCTGATGTGGTGGGAGAAGTCTGCAAAATATTGTTTTAATGCAATGTATTACCGTTGCTATCAATTGGACTGGATTCCAAAGCGCTCGAAGTGTGGAGCACTCTCGCCAAATTATCGTAATTCTCCCAGGTATAGGAAGTGCCACCTAATGCTCCCACTTTAACACATTCAGATCTATAAACATATATTAATAATTATAACAAGTAAGAAGGCTCTAGTCGGGAGAGCCCGACTAGAAGATACCCTGAACCCAGTTGCAATAAATATGTAAATTAAATTTAGAATTGACCTTGGTATAAGGACTTAGCTTCAAACGATTAAATTCGATATCTCCGGTGTTTCTGAACCGATTTGGACGAAATTTTCAGAAAAGTTCTATCGTTACCCATTATTTCAACCCTCATTTTTACATTTTCCAAATTCGATATTTTATTGTTATCGATATTATGTGTATATCGGAAACCAGAATAGTTATCGATAATTTGAAGCAAAATTGTTCTGCTCATGGTATAGGAGAACTTAAATACAAAATCAGAAGTCTCTAGCTCTTGTAGTCTCTGAGATCCACGCGTTCATACAGACGGACAGACAGACAGACGGACGGACAGACGGACATGGCTATATCTTCTCGGCTGTTGATGCTGATCAAGAACATATATACTTTATGGGGTCGGAGATGCTTCCTTCTGCCTGTTACATACTTTTGCACAAAACCATTATACCCTTATTTACCCATTTTATGGGTTAAGGGTATAAAAAGAATTACAAATAAAATATCTATATAAAATTTAAGTGTTGTATGCTTCATGCGAGTCAATAAAATAAAATCCATATTTTATATTACAAAAAAAACCGGTGTAAGTGAATAGTGCATATGAGTTGTTAAGAAGTGCTGTGAGTGCGATAGTGAAATTGAGTGGGAAGTAAATGATAACAATTATCAAGTGCAAAGCGTAAAAGCTTACTATAGCCTGACACAAAACGAAACACTAGTCCATTTGAACGCAAATCAAGTTGTCAACCAAGCCTTGGCGCAGCAAGAACAGAGATTTCAAAAAGAACTTAACGAAATAAATGCAAAATATAATAACTTATGCATTGAAACACCAAAAGTTGAGGTTTATAAAATAATTTCAGTAAATTCTGAAATTAGGTGCGACATCCCGCTCGATATAATTAAATCAATTAATGAATTTTACGGGGGATCAGATTAGTACGTTGCATGGTGGCAATCGACCGTAGACGTGAACGAGCTATTCAAACCATTCGATGGCAGCTACACACATTACCAAGCGATAGCGATGATTAGAAATAATATCAGAGGAGAAGCTAGAGCAGTGTTAGTGTCCCACAATACAGTTTTAAAGTTAAATTCAATCATTGCTTGACTAAATTGTTGTTATGTAGACAAAACTTCACTACGTCTTTTAAGGCAAAGCCTCGAAATGGTTAAACATGGCGAGTTAAGCATAATGGAATATTACTATGAAGTGAAAAGGAAATTAACTCTAGTTTCAGGCCTAAAGAATGCCAATTGTTTTTCCGGCACAACTGAAAGACTAAGCAAATGTAGTATGTTTTCGGCATCTTATGCCAAAGCCATTGCAGACCGAGAACAGGTTAGAGAGGACAATAAAAGTTGCTCCTATGCGAAACAGGGAAAACATACAAGGGAAGGGCGTAACGCTGAAAACCCTCATTTCATAAAGAAACAGCAAGATAACATCTGGAATAAAGATAGAAACAAAAGAGAAGATCTGGGGCAAACCCCAGAGTCAATTGAGAAATTGACTCCTCATCTAAGTTTAATTACTGAAAACCCGAAAATAGTGGCGAACAGGCTCAAAAAATAACAGGGCCAAGGCATCAACAACTGAACAATGTTGTCCAGAGCAGCCCCAAGTCACAGGAACCAGAGTATAAAAAGCGGAGGCCGCCGTACTCGAACTTGAAGATGACAGCGAGTCATTTTGCGACAATGACTCATTGAATTTTTGAAGGAAGCTCCCGGCTGCATTGATCAATCGACAGCTGGGTCATTTTAAAAATATTAATTGACACCGGGCGGCAAAGAATAAATTTAAGGGAAGTAATTCCCGTCAAAGACCTTTTTACTGTAAGCTCAATACTTGGTTCGACGAAAATAACTTACGAATGTCTGATGCATGTTTTTGGACATATTTCAAAATTTTTTGTGCCGGACACACTTAGTTCATTTGATGCCTTTTGAGGATTCAACTTTTGGGCTTTTTTTTTTGCTGTTCTGGTGAGTCACGTGAGAAATGCATGTCAGTCTGCTTTCTGACTCCGCTATGACCTGTTCTTTCATAGCACAGCCAGCCGGCCACATTTTGTGCATGCGCTGGTATGCCAGTGATTATCTAGCATTCAGACCCTGGTTTTTCGGGCTGATTGCATGTTACTTCATGTTTATGAGCGTGTGTTTTCTTCATATGTTCATATCTTTTGCCTGCTTGCTTATCAGCCAAGAACATGTCATAGCGGAGTCAGAAAGCATTTCTCACATGACTCGCTAGACCAGCAAAAATATTTAACAAATGCGCTCGCTGAGAGTGATAACGCCAAGCTTTCAGATTCCAGTCAATGCCATAATTCGCACTGTAAAAGCAAACCTAAGCCGAATTATACCCTTTTCCTATGGGAGTCTCAGATTTCTTAAACAACGAAATCAAACAATTACTTAAAGGTGGTATCATTAAACCATCAAAGTCCTCATACAACAGCCCAGCCTTCATTATTCACAAAAAAGGCTTTGATACTAATGCCAACAGAAATAAGCGACTGGTGATCGATTTTAGGAAGCTGAATGAGCAAACTATAGCGGATCGATACCCAAAGCCAAGTATTCCCATGATTCTAGCGAATCTAGAAAAGCCAAATGTTTTTACAACCTAAGATCTTAAATCGGGGTATCGTCAGATTTATCTAGAGGAACAAGACTGCGAAAAAACTTCGTTCTCAGTGAACGGCGAACAATAACAATTTTGGAGTCTGCCTTTTGGCTTGAAAATGCAAGCATCTACTTATTGATTTGTTTACTGTCAATTAAGATCAGCTGACATAAAATCCAAATTAAAATTAAAACAAAATTCAATATTGAAATTAAAATATAAAAAAAAAATAAGAAAATATATAAATCTGAAAGTAAAATTAGGTAAAATATTTAAAAGATAGCTTTAAAGCTCTGTGAAATTAAACAAGAAAATTAGTGGTCCAACATTTTTTGCATGAATTGGGTAAAAACAAATCAGACCAGCGTTAGATTAGTATCTAGTGATTACGATTAGATAATGCAGAAAGAATCGATCTTTTAAGTACTGGAATTGAGGCCTTAAAGTAGACAAGAGAAAAAGATTGTTATAGTCACAACATAGAACACGGAATGGTTCATGAAATAAATAGTTGCTCGAGCAACGATCAAGGCTAAGTGGTAAAATTAACGTGAAGATCTAATAGGGATATTAAATCTAATTCGACTCAAAAGAACTGATGAGTCGATTTCTTCGTTAAGAAGATTAGTAATACATAATACTCCATGCATATTTTTACGGCTTAAGAGGGAGGGAAGATTTATTAAAATAAGTCTACTTGAATAGGGGGTAAGTCTACTCCAGGAACCCAGTTAAAACTTCTAAGGCAAAAAAGATGGAATTTCTTATGCAGGTCGTCAGTCAATTGGAGCAACTTGGGGCAGAACGCGCGCCGCAGGGAAACACATTCATACCGCCAATTTGAATGCGCGACCGTGCAGTGCGTGCCATCTTTGCGGCTCACAACTGGAAGTGCGACTATACTCTCCACGCGAGGGCGGCTGGAAGCCGGCTCTTGGTACGGTCATGTCTCATGCCAAGGGTGCTGACGAATGGTAGTCGGGCGAGAGAAGAAAGCTTTATAAAACAAGTGGAAACGTAGCAGTCGGACGCAACCGACTGCGGTATACTCGATACCAGTATTAAAAATTTTGATGCCCATCCATGTGAGATGTCAATTGCTATCTTCATAACAAATTTGGTGACTCTAGCTCAAAGTTTGTAAAAGTGGGGAATGGGGGGCTGGGGGCGGTATGGTTGGGCGTGGCATCCAAATTTTTGCTGCAGATCCTTGTGAAATGTCAAATGCTACCTTCATACCAAATTTGGTGACTCTAGCTCAAAGTTTGTATAAAGTGGGGAAATGGGGGCTGGGGGCGGTATGGTTGGGCGTGGCATCCAAATTTTTGCTGCAGATCCTTGTGGAATGTCAAATGCTACCTTGATACCAAATTTGTTGACTCCAGCTCAAAGTTTGTAAAAGGTGGTGAAAGGGGGGCTATGGGGCTTGGGGCGGTATGGGTGGGCGTGGCATCCAAATTTTTGCTGCAGATCCTTGTGGAATGTCAAATGCTACCTTCATACCAAATTTGGTGACTCTAGTTCGAAGCATGTAAAAGGTGGTGAAAGGGGGGCTATGGGGCTTGGGGCGGTATGGGTGGGCGTGGCATTCAAATTTTTGCTTCCGATCCATGTGGGATGTCAAATGCTCTCTTCATACCAAATTTGGTGACTCTAGCTCGAAGTTTGTATAAAGTGGGGAAAGGGGGGCTGGGGGCGGTATGGTTGGGCGTGGCATCCAAATTTTTGCTGCAGATCCTTGTGGAATGTCAAATGCTACCTTCATACCAAATTTGGTGACTTTAGCTCAAAGTTTGTATAAGGTGGGGTAAGGGGGGCGGAATGGATGGGCTAGGCTCCAAAACTTTGATGCAGATTGTTGGGGATCGTTGCCAGCTATCTTCCTACCAAATTTGGTGGCTCTAGCTCCACTACTCTGGAATATACACGCATTCTCGTTTTTGACGAAGCGTTGGGGCAGATGGGGGTGGCTAGGGCGGTATTGGTGGGCGTGGTATCCAAACTTTTGATGCAGTTTTTGGGGGGTCATCATCATCTATCTTGGCACCAAGTTTGGTGACTCTAGCTAAACAACTGTGGGAGATATAGGCTTTTTTGACTTTAAAATGCGGTGGTTCTGGGGGCGGAATGGGGAGGCGTGGCTCCAAAACTTTGATGCAGTTCGTTTAGGGTCGTTACCAGCTATCTTCCTACCAAATTTGGTGGCTCTAGCTCCACTACTCTGGAAGATACACGCATTCCCGTTTTTTACGAAGCGTTGGGGCATCTGGGGGCGGCTAGGGCGGTATTGGTGGGCGTGGCATCCAAACTTTTGGTGCAGTTTTTGGGGGGTCATCATCAGCTAAATTGGCACCAAATTTTGTGGCTCTAGCTCAAAAACTGTGGGAGATATATGCTTTTTTGACTTTAAAATGCGGTGGTTCTGGGGGCGGAATGGGGGGGCGTGTCTCCAAAATTTTTGATGCAGTTTTTTGGAGGTTGCTATCTTCTTACCACATTTGGTAGTTCTAGCTGTAAGGGTGTGTGAAATATGCGGATTTATCGTTTTTGAGTTATCGAATTTATCGATTTGCCAGCCCCCCAGTTATCGTAGAACCCCAATCTTGACACTTTAATATACTATCCCATAGATAAAGAGAATTGGAAAGTTTCAAGTCCCTAGCTTGAAGGGTGTGAAAAAAACTTGCACACATACGGACGGACAGACGGACAGACGGACAGACACCATGACGGACATTGCACAAAACCAATATACTCTTTACCTTCGGTATCGAGCATAATTACCCCAGTCGAAGGTGGAATAGCATTGTGCCGGGGGACTCGAGGCCGGGGGGCTGCTCGGTCGTTACTTTGCGAACTCTGGATACCTGCCGACATCCAGTTTAAATAGGCTTCCCACGGCACACGGGCTATGTCGCGGGTGACTTTCCTTTCCCGTCTACTCAAGGCAATAAAATGAACTCCAAACATAAAAACGGTGGAAACGCCAATCCCACTACAGGAGCTAGCAGCTCTACAGGTGTTAGCACTTCCTCTCCGACGCCTGGTACACCAGCAGGTGCTCGCAACGCTGCCAGTGGCATAGGTGCAGGACGAACAAGCCATTCGTCCTCACACCCCGGACGTCAACCTGGAGCGGCTCCTGGAGCTCGGAGGTTGCCACATAAGTTGGCAACACCAGCTTCCCGGTCCGTGACGCAGGCAAATTCCTCGGCGCCTACTACCACAGCGGCCAAAAAACCACCCATTCAGGAAAGATTCTCCAAGAGGATTTAACCGCTCAGCCCACATCGCCAGATGGTGTGCAAATGACTGAGTGGGCTAAGAGCATCCTCCCGGATTTTAAGCCAGCGATCCCGGCCATTTCTGCTAAAGCAAAGCAGAAGCGCCAACGCGAGAGAAGGCCCCGCAAGCCAAGCAGATCAGGCCACCCCCGCATGCACAGCCGCTCACTGGGTCCTTTGCCGAAGCTGCTCGGGAGAAAGTCCTCATTGTGGTCTTCGAGAGGGGTCATATTTTGCGGAATAGGTGCGGGGGCCATAGAAAACGAGCTGCAGGAGAAGGTAGTCGACCTAATGCTGCTATCTGGAGGACCGCCAGATGGCATCAGGGCAACATTAAAGCCATAGCCTGCGAGGACGAGAAATCCGCAGAGCTATACAAAAAAGCTGTTGCACTTCTGGGAGAGATCAATCCCGGTGCGAAGCTAGAGGCAGTGGACTGGAAAGACGTGCCCAGTCGACCACGAGCAAGAGTTTGTGATTCCGCGAAGTCCGAGGATCCCGAAAGGATCGTTAAACTTTTCCAGTTGAGTAACCCTGACCTGGTCGAGGAGCCAGAGGGCAACAATCGGCAGGTGATCCTGGTTATTAACGACGAGTCAGCCGAGGCCCTAGTCGCGTTCAACGGATCGGCTTACTACGGCTTAAAGCAAGCATTCGGTTCAAAACACTGAAGCTCTAAGCAAGCAGCCAACGGCGGACGCCGTCGCAGACGATCCCACAGCCTATGGTACGCAAGACCTTGTAACCGAAAACGACGCTACGGCCGTAGCCAAAGTAGGAGTGTTGGAGTTGAAGCCTGAAGATGTCTGTGAGACTAATTCAGATCAATCTCCACCACTGTAAGGCAGCTGCAGCCGCTCTGCTGCTCCGCATTATGCGAAGCAGATGTTGTCCTCACTCAGGGACTTTGGGTCTGCTGTGGCAAGGTTTCTGGACTGGGGACTAAGGACTACAAGCTGCTTGTAGCCCGCAACGAAGGTAAAGTTCATACCTGCATACTTGCTGGGAAACATCTAGACATTTTTCTGCTCCCTAATTTTAGCAATGGCGACAACACTGCTGCGTGCCTCGAGCTGGAGTCAGTACACATCAGGCTCAGCTTAGCCTACATGGCCCACGACGAACAAAGGCACAGCCACATCTACTGCTAAGGGCACTAATAGCCGACTGCGAAGCTACTCACACCGAGCTCATAATGGGATGCGACGCCAACGCTCACCACCATCAGTAGGGAAGTACGGATATAAATTAACGGGGTGAGCTGCTCTTTAATTATATCCTCTTGACCAGTCTGAGTATTTGTAGTATAGGAAACGACCCAACATTTATTACAAAGAAATGGAAAGAAATACTAGACTTGACGCTAGCCACAGCCTCCCTTCATCAAAGACTTATCAGATGGAGAGTGCTAGTTGAGCATTCCTTCTCCGATCATAGGTATATCGACATAGTTTTCTCTCTCGATATCCCTAAGCCTAAACGGTGCTGAAACTTAAAACGTACGAATTGGACCATTTTCAAAGAATGTCTTGCAAGACTTATCCCAGAGCATATCCCAGCGGGACTCCTTTCCCCCAAGCACACAGAGTTGCTCACAAACAAGCTCATGGAGGCATGCAAGTCCGCCCTAAACAAGGCATGTCCCCAGAGCAAACCAATAGGGAAAACAAAACCACCGTGGTGGTCCCCAAAACTAGGTGAGTTTCACAAAAGTTCGCGAAGCTCTTTAATAAAGAAATGTTCAGGGGCCAGCCAGCCTAACCGCCTATAAAAAGAAACTTAGACAACCTAAACGCTCAACTTGGAAACATTTCTGCTCCATAATCGAGAAAACTGCAAAAGCCGCTAGGCTCAGAAAAGTTCTCTCCAGCACACAAGCACCCGTGGGCTTCCTCAATAGCCCTGATGACTTGTGGACAACGATCAGTCTTGAGTCACTGAAACTTTTGGTGGAAACCCACTTTCCCGGATGCTCAGTCGTAGGATTACAACCCACTATCTACAGAGAATTACAGAAGCATGACTCCCAGCCCAACTGCAGTAAATAGGGTATATTGTCATAAGCTGGCTTCAGAAACTTTTTTCAGACATCCTGACGACAGGTTCAATCCCAGAGCCATGTCTCGAGTCTAGAGTCGACTTCATTCCCAAGGCTGGCAAAGCCTCACACACGACCCCAAAGGACTTTCGTCCCATAAGTCTAACGTCCTTTCTACTAAAGACACTAGAAAGGGTACTGGGCCTACATATCAGAGACTCGATCAAGACTGATTACTTCTCCCAAGCACAACATGCTTATCAAAAAGTTAAATATATTGAGACAGCTCTTTATGCTGTTATCTCTACAGTAGAAAATGCACCCCACCACTTGAGCTAAAACTCTAAGCCTCTTCACAAAGAAGCATAAGATCCCACCCCTCAGACCTCCAAATCTGAATGGGATGGAACTCGCTTTAAGCAAATCTACAAAATACTTAGGGCTCACTCTAGATACTTAACTTGACTGGAATCTTAACACTGAAGAACGGGTTAAGAAGGCCTCAGTCGCATTATATACATGCAAGAAGTTCATTGGACTGAAATGAGGAATGGAACCCCACATCACGCGATGGCTGCACACAGCCATCGTTCAGCCCATCCTACTGTATGGAATGTCAGTATGGTGGCCAACTTTGTCTAAAAAGACATCAGTCCACAAGCTGAGCAAAGTATAGCGTGCCACTGGAATGACCACAACAGGAGCTTTCAGAACGACCCCAACTGAGTCTCTTGACAATATACTTAATTTTCTACCAATAGACATGATGGGGAAATAAGTAGCAACGCTCTCTGCCCTACGCATGAGGGAAACAAAGCAGTGGTTCGAACAGTCTGTACGTACGGACACCATAATATTCTTGTAGGAAATTCACTAATACCCTCAAAAACGGACTATTGTTTTCCTCAGAAATTCCCCAAAAACCCTTCTATACAATAGCTAAGCTAGCTAAGCTAGACGACCGGCTAGGGGGAGGCGTCTTTTGCGAAGAGCTATTTATAAGCAAATCGTTCAGCCTTCCTAACCTCTGCAGTGTGTTTCAAGCCGAGATCGCTGCAATAGAGGAGGCACTCTCATGAATTTCCGAAAGTAAATGCTCTGCAGCAAGGATCTGCATATATTCTGATAGCCAGGCGGCCATCAAATCCCTAAAGGCGATTTCAACAAATTCGATATCCGTCACAAGCTGCCGCAGATCTTTACAGGGGATGGCAGAGCATCCCTAAAGGCGATTTCAACAAATTCGATATCCGTCACAAGCTGCCGCAGATCTTTACAAGGGATGGCAGAGCAGCTCGAAATATACCTCATTTGGGTGCCCGGACGTAAAGGCATCGAGGGCAACTGTAAGGCAGACGAGCTGGCAAGGCATGGCACTAACATGCCTCTCCTCGCAGATAAAGAGGGCTTGGGTATTCCCATGGCCTGTTGTAAGCTTAGAGTTCGATCGCACTGCGAATTCGAAGCTAACAAAAGATGGCACCTTACCATCGCCACGGGCAGGATTGCTAGGCAAACCTGGCCAACGCGGTGCAAGAAGCGCTCTTCAGGCCTAGTCCACCTAACCAGATTAGCCTCTGCTTCCGTAAATAGAGCCATTACGGGACACTGGCTAGTGGGGACTCACGCAGCGAGACTTCTAGCCCCTTCTAACGATTTCTGCAGAAGCTGTCGGGACGAGGAGGAGGACGAAACGGTTTCCCACCTTTTCAACGACTGTCCGGCACTCTGCAAAAATAGAAATCGCTATCTTTGTTCTTGTATTTTATCGGACCTCACTCAACTGGCAGATATTAACCCGATAAATATCCTGTCTTTTATTCAAGCGTCGGGCTGGGACCACGCCCTCGAAAAAAGTGTTACACACTCTGGGTAGACGGTTTTTGAATAAAGTCCAAAATGCGGCACCACAACGGTCCTATACATGGCCTATGTGAGTGGATGGTTCTTCGAACCTCTCACTTACGCCTTTTCTTACCTACCTAACCCATGTACAGATTCAATAGTATCCTGGTGAATCCAGTATTGCGGAGACCACACACAGGATCCATACTACAGGATGGGATGTCCTAGGGATGTATCATGTGTTTTAATGGTGTCGGGATCATTTAACTCTTTCGACCATCAATTAATGAAGCCAATGACATCCACGATTTGTGTCACTTAAACTTAACTTTGGGGTCATGAATATTAACCAAATCATTATTTTAAAAGACGCGGTCAAGTGGTGAAGCATCAAGCAAGTAGTGAGTAGAGTATGAGGGTTACTACTACAAAAAGACATGACTTCACATTTAGAACAATTCAAATTGAGTAAGTTAAAACGACACCAGGCTGACAGCGCACACAAATCCGACTGTAGAAAGTAACGTAGTGAAGCATCATTGTAGGTCAAACATAGCAATCATCAAATATCATAAGCAAACATATATACAAGGGAAAGTCGTTACAAAACAGATTAAATAGCAAAGGTCCAAGATGACTCCCTTGGGGAACACCAAAGGTAACACAAATAGGTTAAGATACAGAAAATTTATGAACAACTTTTTGTGTTCGGCCACACAAGTACTCCAAAAGCCACAATAAAAGTTTTGCTGGCAATCCAATAATATTTAATTTATTAAGCAACAGAGAATGACTAACAGAATCCAATACCTTACTTAAATCGGTGTAAACAACGTCAGTTTGAATTTTTCTCTGAAACCCTTTGATAACAAGCGAAGTGAATTCAAGAAGGTTAATGGCAGTAGATCTACTCCTAATAAAAACGTGTTGATAAGGTGATATAATTAAACAACATATGTGTTGCGATTGAGAACATATAATTTATTTGAAGACTTTAGGAATGGCAACTACTTGGATATACTTGTATAACTTTTAACATTAGACTTAGAAGAATTTTTATGGAGTGGAATTATAAAGGATTCCTTCCATATTTCAGGAAACATAGTTGAGTCAACCAAAAAGTTAAATAATTTGTTTAAGGATTTACAAAGTGAATCAGCACAGAATCTATCTATACAACCTGGCACTCCATCAAGCCTGGTCTTGATAGAGTTAAGGTCACTTAGGAGCGAACACTCAGTTATAACTGGGACATTTATGCAATTTGACATTTGAACTTGAGAAAGATAGGAATGGCTGCAATTAAATAAACTGAATGAGTATACTGATTGAAAATACTCAGCAAATAGATCGTACTATCGATTTACGTCTTGAGTTAACAAATTTATAAAACTGTTTAGGAGCACGTGAAAAGTTTAATCAACAACGATTAGGATAATTATTATAACAAGATGTGTTAACAGAAATGAAATTAGACATTGCTATTCAATATGAAGATAATTCTGTAGCAGCTCACGATTTTTTATAAGATCTTGGCTTCACGTTATCCAATTTCGATAGTTCCCTCGTAAACTAAGGCGGTTTATTATCACTTGAAGAACAAGTGAGGGAAACACAGATATCCAAAAGCGAATATTATTTAAATTTTTCAGATCTATAAATATATATTAATAATTAAAAAAATGAGTTTTTGGGAGAATAATTTTTATATTCGATACCGAAGGTAAAGGGTATATTGGTTTTGTGCAATGTCCGTCATGGTGTCTGTCCGTCTGTCCCTCCGTATGTATGCAACTTTTTTCCACACCCTTCAGGCTAGAGACTTGAAACTTTCCAATTCTCTTTATCTATGGGATAGTAAATTTAAGAGTCAAGATTGGGGTTCTACGGTATATATGTATGTATATATGGATTATTGACATAAATTGCAGAAAAAAGATCTTGACACAGAGGTGTTTCACGGAGACTACTTGCGCTGGCCAACGTGCCGCGATCTTTTTTCTGCATTTATGTCAATAATCCAAGGTTTACTTCGGTTTAGAGAATATTTCATCTTAGATCCATAACCGCGGGTGTAGCCAACGAGCAGGTCGCAAAATTTCCGCTCACAAACGATGCCCTTGCAACTGCGTGGATCGCGCTTTGCGAACGTTTTGAGAATAAGAGACTTATAGTTATTAGCCAGCTTAAATAACTTTTTAACCTTGCCCGGTTAAAAGCAAATCTGCTGCGGCAATCAAAGACCTTCAGAGCAGCATCCAGCGTTGCTTGGTTGCGCTAGAACACTCCGAAATTGAACCGTCCTCTCCGTTCGCAGATTGCATTGAAGTTTTTCCTTGTTTGTCGAAGCTACCAAAGCTTACGTGTTCCCTATGGGAACAATCATTGTCGAATAAATCCGAAATTCCAGCTTGGAATGATTTAAGCGCGTGCCTTAACGAACGTTACCGAACGCTCGAAGCTATTGAAGATGAGAAAATTACTTTCTTTTCACAAAACTTTTCCGCTTCTACTTCTCGAAATCATCAACCCCCTAAGAAGGTAAATTCGTTCGAAGCGCAAGTAAATCCGAAGAGAAAGACTTGCCACTTATGTTTCACTGCTTGATTTCATACTTCAATCAAATCTTATGATAGCAAACGAGGGGGAAGAACCATCATATGTTGGTCCTACCTCATCATCCTCATCAAATGTCTTAGATATCACACTGGCATCGGTAATAAATACCGTGGTAAAAGACTGGAGAGTCCTTAGTAGACATTCCTTCTTCAGAGGAACACACAATTCTACGTTAGCTTTGAACGAATAGTTAAGACTAAGACGAACAGAAACCCGCGGAATACGGACTGGGAGCAGTTCGGTAAAGAGGTTGAAAGAAACCTACCACGACTACCCAAGATAGCCTCACTAGACAAATCAGAGAAGTCCCTGGAGACCCTCAATAAAAATCTGATGGCGGCCTATCATAAAACTTGTAGACCGTCGCAAGAGAAGAATAGACACAAGCCCCCATGGTGGACTCCAGAACTCAAAGGACAAAGATAAGACGTACGTCTTCAAACTCGCATAACAAGCGGAAGAAGAGCTAGTATGGATAGAATACAGAATACGGCTTCGAGACTTTAAGAAAAAAAAGTACGAGTAGCTAAGAGACACGCATGGCAAAACTTCTGTTCAGGCATTGAGAAGACAGCTGACACTGCAAGGTTAAGAAACTTGCTAGCACGCCAACAGACGCACAGTGGGGCCATTTGAGTTTTTTCATATCAAAAATCATAACTTTTGAACCAAATGAGATAATCGAACAATTTAAAAAGCATCTATATAATTAATCAACCTATAAAATGAGCGTTTGAAATGAATTCTACGATTTTTCTGTGCCTATTTATGGGTATGCAAAGTTGAAATTTGTGGAAAAATCAACTTTACGGGAAGGAAAAAAAATATTTTTTAAATTTTTTGATTTTAATTGTTTCGTTTTAACCCTCATCGGTCCCCTGTATGCGCACGCATACAATTTTGATCTTTTACCTTGAATAAAATAAAAACGGCTCAGCGGAATGACCTTATATTTTGGAAAGTAGAATTATTTTGCCTGTACAACAAAAAAACCCATTTTTTGAATATGTACCGTTTCTGTGATTGCCTGTGCAGTTTTAGTTACGAATCGGTCCCATTGTATGCGCGCGCATACACATAAGCAGGTGCCTAGAATTTACCGCTTATTTTAGGGTGTGGATTTATAGCAATGGTAGGTATATCATTAGTTCATTATATGATCCTTATATGCTGGGGTTTCCCCACCTGTTAGGTCGGGTCATGCAAAACAGTAGCCCAATTATAGGTTGCATGTTATTTGATGTAATCCTTTTTTGGACACCTGCATGCCATAAAACCCGGGTTTTTTGAAGAATGTTGCTTATTTTTGGTATAAATAGGCCAATCCTTCCTAGTCAGTTTAGTCTTATTCTGCATCCCGAGAGTGACACCAAGTAAGTGAAGTTTGTTTGCGCATAATTTGAGTTTTGACTGTTCTACCATACTTGGATAAAAAATGGATCGAGTTTTACGTGAAAGACGACAACGAGATGAATTGGATATGGATACGGATATACAAAGTGAATCGGGCGAATCTCCGTGGAATAGTGACGATGATTTTGCATTGTCAGACGAGGAAAATGATGAAAGTGAACTTAGCGTGCATTCATATGAAGACGACATCGAGCCACTTGAGCAAAATTTAGCCGAAGAAAATGCAGCCATTCCAGAAAATAAATATTGGTCAAAAAGTAAGAAAATTGAATATTCATCTCAACCATTTGAATTCAATCGAAGAAATTCATTTCGACGTGCAGAAAATCTTACTTCGGGTAAAACCTACTCTCTTCGTTATGGGTTCATGTTCATTATTTGTTTTATTTTTTGTTGTTATTCAGGTCCAAAAGCATTAGCAGCTTCGAACATAGTTGATGTTTCGTCTGCATTTCATATGTTCTTTGGACCGGTTGAGAATATTATTTTGAGCATGACAAATTTATATGGTGTGCGAAGGTACAAAAACGAATGGCAAACCGTTGACTTAGACACTCTGCATGCATACTTTGGATTGTTGCTGCTTTCTGGTGTGTATCGGTCATACGGTGAATGTGTCACTAAACTGTGGAATGAAGAAACTGGTCGGGCAATATTTAGAGCTACAATGTCTTTGAAAATGTTCAAGCGTATTCATAGTTGCATTCGATTTGATGACCGCGAGCAACGAATGGCCAACAATGCTTCTACAAGTACTTCTGTTCGTGATAAATTGGCACCGATTCGAAATGTTTACGATAAGTGGAATCATAATTTGAAAGCTGTATACATACCAGGAAAAAACGTTACCGTAGATGAACAGTTAGTTCCTTATCGTGGGCGATGTCCGTTTCGTCAGTATATTCCATCCAAGCCGGCGAAATATGGCATCAAAATTTGGGTGCTATGCGACTCAAAAAGCTGGTATGCATACAACACACAATTTATGTTGGTCGGAATCGTAATGCCACTCCTGAACGCAATCTCGGACGGCGTGTTGTTTTGGATTTGGTGGAAGGACTTTCTGACAGAAATGTAACGTGTGACAACTTTTTCACTTCTTATGAATTGGCAGAAGATTTGCATAAGCAACGCATGACTATTTTGGGAACCATAAGAAAAAATAGGACTGAAATTCCTTCAGTTCTACTCGACATGCGTCAAAAGCCAGTTTTTCATACAGAAGTCGTATATGAACATAAATTGCAAGCAGTAATGCTGTCATATGTTCCTCGCCGGTACCGTTTTGTTACAATGCTTAGTACATACCACAATGTTGTCAGCATAACTGAGAATAGTACAAAGAAGAAACCCAACATCATTGAAGATTACAACAAAACCAAGAGTGGCGTAGATACAATGGACCAAATGGTGGCTACGTACACCGGCAAACGGAAAGTCAATCGGTGGCCAATGGCAGTTTTTTGTAACATGCTTGATGTTAGTGCGTTGAATGCATTCGTGACTTTTATCGCATTGTTCCCAAATTGGAAAAATAATAAGACGAACCATAATATTCGTCGTCGCCTTTTTATTGAGGAGCTTGGATTGAATCTCGTCGAAAAACATATCACTAAACGCAAAAATCCACCTCAATGCAATGATGCTGCCAGTGTAATACGAAGAATTCGGGAGATTCGCCATTTGCCACATACATCAAAACGAGGACGATGCTACATCTGCACTTCTAAATATAACAAAAATCTTTTTGCTACACGCTGTGAACACTGTAGAAATTTCATTTGTGCTGAACATAACTTCAATTTATGCGAGAAATGTGCAAATAATTAACAAAAAGTTAAAAATTCAATTTTTTTCTTCTAATATCTGTAATATTCTAATTTTAATTTAATTCTAAATCTACCTTTAAGATTTTCAAATGTATTAATATAATAGTAAACAATAAAATAAACATAAAAAAACAAAAAACATATATTGTTATTAATTTTTTTTTAGCATTTTTGAAGTTACAACAAATGTGTATGCGCGCGCATACAATGGGACCGATTAGATGTATTTCTCGAGGGACCGATGAGGGTTAATGGTTTTTATAATTTAAAATTAATATTATAATAATTAAAAATAATTTTTTTTTTAATTTTTTTTTTTTAATTTTTTGTAAAATATTCATCACAATCCGTAAAAGATGGTATATCTAATAGACAAATCATCTCTGAACTATAAGTATTTTCTAATTCTTTTCGTGACTTAACATGCCTCAGTGATGAAATTAGTGGATCTGAAGATGCTGCTAACATGTTGAAGAGGTCCTCATTTTGTCTCACCCTTGAAGCTTTGAAAGTGTTTAGCAATTTTTTTTTTTTATAAAACTTATTAAGGGACTCTTGTGCTTCTTCAGAGAGCTCTCCAATTGGCAAAGACTGATTCTCAATTATATCCTTGCCATGCGCCAATATTTTATGGACTGTCGGGGTCAACTTTTTCTCCGGATATAATTCTGCTAAAAGTGATGCAGTTTTTGAAGCATATTCTCCATATTTGGCAGAATCAACTTTTTCCTTGCAGTTCAAAACATTTAAGATCGTTCCCAATCTCTTAACGATTTGGTTGTTTATCCCTGTGATTTGAGTTACAGCTTCATCATTCTCAAAAAATCTCCTTGAAGTGTTTCCATCGTTTGAGTTTCCGTATCCGTACTTGGGGCAGTCTACTTTAAGTCCAACTTGTTTGAAAAACGCATCCTGTATTCGCTTTTTTCTGATATTTTCCTTATCTTTGTTTGATGTGTTTTCGTCAAAGTTTTCATCCTCTTGTGGAAGCGTATACGCTAATTTCAGCACGAACTCCATACACCTTATTCTTGCATGCAAGGGTGAGATCCCAAACTCATAATTTTCTTCATTTGCAGAATCACTTAAATTGTCTAAGTTTTTTTTGCGTCTTTTTGCAAATTTGGCATGACAAAGTTGACCTTCTGTTTGTCAGTTCGTTGACCACTTTTCCGTCAACCATGGTTAGGTGGAACTCGTAATTACATGCAATGTATTTTCTGTATTTGGTGCGTACCTGGTAATTTATTTGTATATCCTGTAACTGCACCTGAATTTAGGGACCAGGATTTGACAAATGATCTCAGGTAAGCATTACAGAATGAAAAACAAAAGTCAAGTATCTTTACAATAACGAACGTAACAACAACAACAAAAATGGGTTTTCACGGTCACATGTCATAAATTGCCCAAAAATGCATGCAACACATTTTTTTCCTATGACTTTTTTCACTTTTTTTACATATAAAAAAAAGGGGCAAAAACGGGCACATGAAACTTTTTGCATTTAATAGAGGAATAATCAAAGAAATTAATTTAAACAAGTAAGAAGGCTCTAGTCGGGAGAGCCCGACTAGAAGATACCCTGAACCCAGTTGCAATAAATATATTTAATTTATATAAGACTTTGGTATACTGGCTTAGCTTCCATCGATTAAGTTCAATATCTCCGGTGTTTCTCAACCGATTTGGACGAAATTTTCAGAAAAGTTCTATCATTATCCATTACTTCAACCCTCATTTTTAGATTTTCCAAATTCGATATTTTATTGTTATCGATATTATGTGTATATCGGAAACCAGAATAGTTATCGATAATTTGAAGCAAACTTGTTCTGCTCATGGTATAGGAGAACTTAAATACAAAATCAGAAGTCTCTAGCTCTTGTAGTCTCTAAGATCCACGCGTTCATACAGACGGACAGACAGACGGACAGACGGACATGGCTATATCGTCTCGGCTGTTGATGCTGATCAAGAATATATATACTTTATAGGGTCGGAGATGCTTCCTTCTGCCTGTTACATACTTTTGCACAAAACCATTATACCCTTATTTACCCATTTTATGGGTTAAGGGTATAAAAATAGCCGATATAATGTGATAAAATTTTTTTTTATTTTCCATCAAAGTTGAGAAATAGTGAAAGAGTGGATAGTTGGTAAATATTGAATTGCCTGGCCAAACGCAAAGCAAACAGTATAATTTTTTTTTTATTCGTTTCTTAATAAATAGATCTATCAACAGAAAGAAATAATGACGATCCGTAACTTAGTTTTTGAGATATATTATCTCAAAGCCGACCAAATTACCTTAAAATTGTGATTTTTATGTAGCACAAAAAATCAGACAACTTTGAAAAGCTATATCTTCTAAACAAAAAATCCGGTTACATTATGGATTGCAGATTTGAAATCGCTGGAAAATTTTCTATAAAGTAGGTTCATTCAATATTTTTTAGAGGCACATGCAATTTTTGATTTTTGACACTTGACTTGTTCTACGGGCGCCACTGTGAGACGTTGCAATGCCAATTAAAACAGAAGACGGCAAATGGACGGAAAGCAGTGAAGATGCGGCAAATGTGCTTCTAGAGGCACACTTCCCTAACTGCACAGAAGTCAACACAAACACACAAACGATATCTCCAACCTCAAGGGTGGAAATTTCAGAAGATATCACAACAACCCGAAGGATAATGTGGGCCATAGACTCCTTTGAGAGCTACAAATCACCAGGTCCAGACGGGATATTCCCGGCCATGCTGCAGAAGGTCAAACACGTGATCACTCCATGGCTGAGGGAAATATTTAGAGGATGCCTTAGTTATGGCTATGTGTCGGTGGCCTGGAGGACAGCGCGGGTGATTTTCCTGCCCAAAGCGGGAAAATGTAGCCACGTTGTGCCTAAAGACTACAGACCCATAAGCCTGACTTCGTTCCTACTAAAAACACTTGAAAAACTGATAGACCTCCACATTAGAGAGAATACAGGGATGACTCTAGAACAGAACCAACACGCTTATACGAAGGGCAAAACGGTGGAAACTGCGCTACATTCCCTCGTAGCAACCATCGAGAAAGCACTTCACCATAAAGAATACGCTTTAGGCGCATTTCTAGATATCTCAGGCGCATTTAATAATGTGTCGACGGAAGCAATAATGTACAGCCTAAGAGCTGTGACCCCAGCAGAAGCAGTTTACTCTTGGGTCCATAACCTACTGAGCAGCAGGAGAATACTTGCGGAATGGGGAACCACTACCACAATCAGGGAAGCAAAGTGTGGCACTCCCCAAGGAGGAGTGCTCTCACCCCTACTGTGGAACTTGGTGGTAAACGACCTGCTAAAGAAATTCAACGGAAAGCCCCGAAGATAACTGCCTATGCGGACGACATAAGCATAATTATCACGGGCAAGTGTCCGTCGACAATCAGCTCAGTCATGGACCACACTCAAAGAGATACTAGCCTGGGCCACAGAAGCCGGGCTGAGTATCAACGCGGACAAGACGGACCTTATTCTCTTCACCAAGAGATACAAGGTACCACGCTGGACGCCACCGAAAATAAACGATAAAATGCTGATAACAAAGGAAAGATAGCAAATTGAGTTGGAAGCTCAATGTGGAGGAAAGGGTGAAGAAGGCCACCAATGCACTCTATACATCGCAAAAGATGTTGGGTAGCACGTGGGGACTGTCACCAAGACTGACACATTGGGTTCTCATCTCGGTTGTGCGTCCCATACTGCTCTATGGAATACTGGTATGGTGGAAAGCCACAGAGAAGTCCACATACCTTAAACGAATGGAAAAAACCCAGCGACATGCACTGATGTGCATCACAGGGGCGCTGAGAACTACACCAACTAAGGCACTACAGATTATGCTCAATGTTAACCCAGTGGACACACAAGCACGCCTTACGGCAAGAAAGACGGCACAACGGCTATACACGATAGGCAACCTGACGATACATAGCTACGGGCACAGTACAATTGGAAGGGGGACAGAAGTCGAAACAGACCATATGACCCCAGGAAACAATTTCAACTTCACGCCCACTTTCTTAGGAAAAGATGACTG
Source organism: Scaptomyza flava (assembly GCA_030179655.1). Taxonomy (NCBI): domain Eukaryota; kingdom Metazoa; phylum Arthropoda; class Insecta; order Diptera; family Drosophilidae; genus Scaptomyza; species Scaptomyza flava. The sequence continues at coordinate 26,807 of JARNME010000288.1, forward strand.
GCGCTCAAGAGCAGAGCGGTCAGCCATGAACATATACACAGACGGCTCAAAAATGAGGGAGGGAGTCGGCGCAGCAGTTTACTGTGCCGAACCACTCATGAGCCTGTCATACAAACTCACGGACCACTGCAGCATTTTCCAAGCGGATATATCCGCAATAAGGAAATCAGCAGAAGCAGTCCTACAAACTAAAACAAAATACGATGAAGTAAACATATTCGTGGACAGTCAGGCAGCAATTAAAGCCCTACAGGCCCATTACATAGGCTCTCGGAATGTCCTGGCGGGCAGGGAAGCACTAGATGCACTCGGAATTTCTAAAAAAGTGCGCATCTATTGGATTCCAAGCCATCAGGGATTCGAGGGCAACGAGATAGCAGACACGTTGGCTAAGCAAGGTGCAACGGGACTCAACAGTGATTCTGCGGATGTTCCGATCTCACTGCGAACGCTACACTCATACATGGAAATACAAGCACGGGATACAGCAGTACTAAGGTGGACATACACCTCTGACTGCAAAATCTCTAAAATAATGAGCAAAACATATGATGTTAAAATAACGCAATACATGCTAAACCTAAAAAGGCATGACTGCCGAAGTCTTGCGGGTCTCTTGACGGGACACTGTCTAACCGCGGTACACATGAAAAGGCTTGGCTTAACGGATAACGACGAATGCAGGAAATGCAAGGATACAGGTGTCAAAGAGACGTTAGAGCACCTCATCTGCAGCTGCCCCGCACTGGCAGCACAACGACTACGCCACATCAAAGCTCGCTTTCTTGCCTCGCTCGATGAAGCCAGCAAGAAAGAACATAAAAAATTTCTAGCGTTTGCTAGAAGCACTCACTCTCCGCAGGACCACACAATGAGATAGTCCTAACCGTCTCCAACCACCAGCCCCAATAAGGACCCCTTTAGCGATCTATGTGTGACATTCCCCCTTGGGAGGGTCAGCCGGTCCAACCTAACCTATCCTATGTTCCAAGGAAAACCATCCTTTCCGACTGTGCCCTCGTTTCCTTCAGATGCCTGCTAATGAACGGACAATTTACATCAAACAGAAAAAAACTCTGCTTGGATTGTTTTGCAAGAGGGCACTAACTACGAGAGTGTACAATTGTTTAACATGCAAGAGCGCCACAACACTCTACTACATAGAGGGGATAGTGGTCCGAGTACCTCATCCGATTCAAATATACAGTCCACTACTTGACATTCCGTGGCAAATGTTCAAACCTATTTTACCGCTAACGATCAGAGTGTTCTACTCGGCACGGTGGTCATAAATGTATGCCACCGGGGATCCACGTACATCGCTCGTGCCTTAATCGATTCAGGCTCAGAGGCTACGTTCATCTCTGAGCGATTATTTCACTGGATAAAGCTGCCTTTCCAATCCGTCCAAGCTCAAGTTTCCGGGCTTAATCAAACGTTTGCAGTCCAGGCTCAAAAGTTATGCCACTTTGCAATAGGCCCTCCTCAAAAGCCAAGACTACACATCGAAGCATCGCGTTCGTTCTCCCTTATCTGGCGAGTAACTTGCCCTCAATCTTCGATCCACGGAGCGCCTAAAGAGGCCTTCCAGCTATTGATCTGGCTGATACTGTTTTCTATCAGAGCTCGCAAATTGATTTACTGATCGGTGCGGATATCCTTCCCTCTCATTTCCAAATTTTTAGAGGTGGAGGATGCTCTAGCGATGCTGGTCAAGGAAACCGATTCCGTATGTGAGTCTAATTTTGTTCAAACGACTGCACGGAGCGAGTGTGGCAGATATGTGGTGACCCTTCCATTCGGAAATCCGAATGAAATCGATTTAGGTCACTCAAAGTCAATTGCACTGGCCCAATTCCTTAGAAATGAGAATCGTTTATCCAGAAATGCCATTCTTAAACCGCAATATAACTCCGTGCTCCAAGAATATCTTGATTTGGGCCACATGAGAGCAATCTCACCTCAAGGCGTTTCCAACAGCCTTAACTTCTATCTGCCCTACCACGCGGTGTTTATGCCTGACAGTACAACTACGAAAGTGCGGGTTGTTTCAATGCTTCTCCATCTTCAAATGGCATGATCCTTAATGATTTCCTTCATCTAGGACCCATTCTTTAATCCGATCTCACCATGCAGATCCTAAAGTGGCGATATTTTCGCTACTGGACCCTAGGCACACTCCGTTCCAGCTAATTCTCTTTCGAAAGGCCGACGACGAGATAAGTGACTTCAAACTCAATACTGTCACTTTCGGAGTAAACTGTGCTCCATTTCTGGCACTGAGGGTACTTTAGCAACTCGCGGAGGACGTACGCTTGCAGTATCCTCTCGCAAGCAAGATCATATCCGACTTCATGTACGTAGATGATATCCTCGCTGCGACGAACACAAAAAAAGGAATCCGTTACAACCATTGCGGAACTGCGTAGGATTTCCACTAACAAAATGGACATCGAACGCCAAAGAGGTGCTGCCAGACATCCCCAAAGACATCCCCATCTGCTTTCTTAGGATTTTCTGGAGATCGATGACTCCAGTAGAGCGAAGACCTTAGGTATACGATGGCAAGCGCGTAGCTATTAATTCTACTTCATGCTCTCGGACATCGCCTTTTAAGAAACATATACGAAGCGGGAAGTTTCAATCTCAAATCTCGAAGTTCTTTGACCCAGCCGGTTGGCCGACCCCGTTCATCAGTTGGGCTAAGATTTTTATGCAAGAAATCTGGCTCAAGCGCTGCCATTGGATCTTATCAGTAAGTGGCAGGAACACCTTGAGAGCTATCCTGCTTTAAGGGACGTCCGCATTCCAAGATGGTTGCATATCCAGCCACAAGGGCAGCTGCAGTACCACGGGTTTTGCGATGCGTCAGAACGGGCGTACGGTGCAGCAATTTATGTCCGATTTGAAACGGCAACCAAACTGGCATAACGAGGGTAGCTCCTGTTTAATCCCTGTCGGCTCCTCGCCTAGAACTATGCGGGGCCGTCCTATTAGCGGAACTATCTTCAGCCCTTTTTCTTAAGTTGCCAGCGGGAGACTTTAAAGTTTTTTATTGGACAGATTCCAAATTTTGTTATCCTGGTTGAATAAACCACCCTGCAAGTGGACAGCGTTCGTTGCCAACAAAGTGGCAAAAATTGTGCAAGTTAGCGATCCTGCCGAATGGTCGCGCGTCCGATCGGAGCACAATTCGATGGATCTAGTGAGCCGAGGAATACGGTCGCAAAATTTTGTGCATAATTCTCTGTGGTGGCACGGGCCTGAATGGCTGCACCTCCCTTAAAATCAATGGCCCATCTCAATAGTTCCGTTTCCAGATACTGCTTTAGAACAACGCACTATTTAAAGCAATTTCGCAAAATTGAGTCCTACGTCCGATTTCCTCAGCACATTTTCTGAATTCCACAAAGCGCTTCGAGTTCTCGCCTGTATGCAACGTTTTATTAAGGGATGCAAAAAGCTTTACACTTTACAATCCACGTCCAACAAAACTCAGTTCCAGTGAGTTGTCCTAAGCTCAAGAGCTGTTGATCATTCTTGCGCAGCGTAAGGATTACTCAAGTGAGCATAAAAGCTTAACGCTAAAGCAGCAAATCCCTTTCCTTGCATGGGGGAAACCAGCTCACAATGCGTCTTTTCCGTTCCAAGTTCTGTATTCCGAAACTCAAGAAACTTGTCAAGACCGTCATCAACTCCTGCAAGGTGTGTGTCATATATCGAAAAAAGCTGCAGACACATATGATGGGAGATCTGCACATGGAAAGGTTATTCTTTTAAAAACCCTTTACGCATACAGGCGTGGACTTTGCTGGACGTTTTGATGTTAATAACACCGGTCGCACGTGCCTGATCATCAAGATTTATGTGTGTGTTTTTTTGTGCTTTAGCACCAAAGCCATTCATCTGGAAGCGACATCGGACCTCACTACAGAGAAATTTCTGGCGGCCTTCTCCCGATTCACAGCGCGGCGTGGGTGCCCACAACAGATGTATTCAGACAACGGCAAAACTTTTGTGTGGGCGGAGAAAACGGTATCGCGTGACTTTATGGAAGCGATAAGGAGTGGTGTTGTTTTAAAACATGTAAAGTAGTGATTTTGGCCGGGGTATGAGACTCAGTCCGGCCAAGATTCAACGTTACAAGAAATATTTAAATTTGCTGAAACGTATTCGCGAATTGGAGGCAAGCTAGTCCGCCGCTATACCTGTGTCGAGATTTCGCGACGGCTGGCGATCAGGGAGGTGTACGGGACAAACCGCAATACAAGTACCACCGATAGCACAGGTTACGTTCCCTCGCAAGTCGAGGTCGCGCGGATGCCAAGGCTCCTTAACCGAACCGACTGAATGATTTGGGAAGCGTACGGGGCGAGCCACAGTACGCGTGCCGCCGATCACTCAGGCTCTAACCGAACAATTCGAAACGCGCCTTGTATATTACCGGCCGCACGTACATATACGTACGCGTGTATGTTTAATGACCCTCAGGTCGGAATAAAATCACACGTATTTTAAGGTTATGCTGCTTTATTTCACAAAGATACACTTAAACTTTCCATCCTGTCTTATATCTACATACAATTGTTCCCCGGTTTCCAGTGGGAATTCGTCCACACGGGTTTACTCTTCCAAACGTCTTGTGATAACCTTGCCGGCCATTTGCCGCGTTTCACTACTTTCTACGTTTTCTCGATTCCCTTCCGTGGGACATCACTGGCTACCGACTTCCTTTTATGGGACACAACCGCACGCTTTTGATTCCCACCACGGACTAATTCGCCAGTCTCGCGCTCTGCCTGAGCGCGCTATTCCTCTTCTGGTGGATCGCGACACCTTGACCGTGGGTCGCGAACGCGCGCCCGACCTTCGCTGCTCTTACGCTGGTGTGGACGCTCTTATACTTAGCTTACTCTTTACCTTTGCCCTTTACCATGTTATATCTATGTTCTATGTTAATGTTAAGTTCTAATACAATAATATACAATGCTGTTTATTATGTTAAAGGTAAACTTATATTCTACATGTAACGTATTTTGGGGGAGGCTTGCGCTGGGCCTACCTCACAAACACACCCATAAAAACCTCTCCTGGCGTTTCAACCCACCCGGCGTTCCACATATCGTGGCCTAGGGGAAAAAGGGGTGAAGAGTCTTAAAACTCTTTTCTATAAGGCCACATCCACGTTCAAATACACCTTTGAAGAGCTCTCGACGCTTTTGGCCAAGATTGAAGCCTGCATCAATTTTGAGCCAATCTCTCCGATGTCCGAAGATCCTAAGGACCTCCTGGCCTTAACTCCAGGCCATTTCCTAATATTTGGCCCACCTATTTCTTTATTCCGGAAATCATGAAAAGGCCACTACTATTCTGAATCGCTGGCAACGTTCCACCAACTATTCTCCTTCCGTACAAAGCTTATCTTTCTTCCAATCCAAGATACCATTCCTGAACCATTCGCGACTCACAAAATTGACAGTTCATCCTATTAAGAACAATTGTCCTGTGCTGTCCAACTTGCTCCATGTTATCTGTCAAAGCGCAATGTATGAAATTATTTATACTTACGGTTCTTATTTTTTATAGGAAAAAAGTGTCATCTCACAGATCTACGCACCATGGCCGTCCTATCGGTACCAATTCCTTACGGGGCGCCGCGGTGTAGGATGTGCAGAGGAGTGCATGTACTACGAAAGTACCAGCGCTTCTTACGCCTCTCGGCCGAGAATCGCCTCCGAGCAGTTCTTGTTAACAAGAGTTGCCCTTACTACCTGGCGCATCAACACTCCGGGCAATCCTGCCGCAGCGCAAACAAATGCAAGGTCTGCGACAAGGATCACCACACGCTGCTCCATTTTAAGGATACCCGACCATCCAGGAGGCAAGAGCGAACAACTGGTCGTCGATCATCTTCGCCTTACCTGACAACTCCAAGCGCGCTTCAGCAAGGTTCCCCCCTTCCCCACCATTCCAACCTCACCTCGCTGGCCACACTGGTGCAGCATAGTGCAGTAAGCGTCCTGCCGACTGCCCTGGTGAAGCTTGAGGTCAGAGCAAAAAAGGCAAAGTGCAGCCCCACCAGCCGCATCACCACATCCTTGGCAATGGCCTTTGTGATATTCTTTACCCGTGTCGGTGTGGAGGGTGTCTGCACGGTGATCCTTTCGATCACCATTGACGGAATTTAACCGGGAGTTCCTGCTCCAACTCGACCCCAAGCTTGGATGCCACACCCCATTGCGCACCATCTCCACTGACGCTGACTAGTTTAAAAGCATTGTTCTGGCGGTTGGAACCATCCCTCGAGAATTTGCTTGGCGCTCGGAGCTGACATGCATCCTCACGTCATCCTGAAGGGCGTCATACCAAGCGCCAATGGTCTACCGATGGCCCAGAATTCAGTTTTCGGCTGGATTCTCTCCGGGACATGTGCCCAGTGATTTTATTTGCAATATATTGCAAGGGGGGAGGATGTTTATGACAGAATTCATGGTTTTTCAAATAGTTCAGAAATATGTAATTTGCTCAGAGCCATGAATCATGCCGTTCAACTCCAATTACTTTAAGCTTTAACTGTAACTCCTCTCTCTCTCTGTTCATGTTAAATTAGCATAAAAACGTTCAGCTTAAGTCTAAATTACAGCGTAACTTTAATCTATGTACGCTTATTCTACGCACAAGAAGTACACATCTACATATAGTAATACGTACAATGACATACTCTAATCTCTAATATAATCTACAATTAAACCTGCTACAAAATACAAACAAATCCACCGTCAGAATTATTATCTTTTTGGAACAACTCCTCTACAAACAGTAACAAACCACCATAACCTTTTAGCTACTATCTTGTCAAGTAAATTGATGGATGTTTTGTCGGAGTAAGGCTTAAGTATAGGCTTAAGTTATAATTAGGCTAGTTTTGTTGGTTTGGGGGAGGTATTTTTGTAGGATATTGTTAAAATGGTTAAGGATTCTTTGTTTGTGTGTTGAGACGTGTGTAGGGAATTTGTCGTTGGGTAGCGTGAGGTTGGAGTTTCTTATGAATGATGCGATGGTATTTCCTCATTTTTATATTCTTTGCTGATCCCCATAGTTAGTGCCAACTGTTTAAGTCACCAAACATAAGGGTGTTTCGGTTTTGATTAAGGACTTTTCCGATGTTGGTAAGGTTGAAATTATTTGTTGGTGGGATGTAGGCTGAGACTTTTTTTTATTATACTCGAGTATTATACAAGAGTATATTGGGTTTGTGCAATGTCCGTCATGGTGTCCGTCCGTCCGTCCGTCCGTCCGTCTGTATGTTCGCAACTTTTTTCCACACCCTTCAAGCTAGAGACTTGAAACTTGCCAATTCTCTTTATCTATGGTATAGTAAATGAAAGTGTCAAGATGGGGGTTCTACGATAACTGGGGGGCTGACAAATCGATAAATTCGATAACTCAAAACCGAGAAATCCACATATTTCGCACATCCTTACAGCTAGAACTACCAAATTTGGTGAGCAGATAGCTACTAGCAACCTCCAAAAAACTGCATCAAAAATTTTGGAGCCACGCCCACCCATTACGCCCCCAGCCCCCCTGAATTTTTAAATCAAAAAAGCTTATATCTCCCTAAGTTTTTTAACTAGAGCCACCCAATTTGGTGCCAAGATAGGTGATGATGACCCCCCAAAAACTGCATCAAAAGTTTGGATGCCACGCCCACCAATAATGCCCTAGCCGCCCCAAGCTGCCCAAAAGCTTCGACAAAAACGGGAATGCGTGTATCTTCCAGAGTTTTGGAGCTTAAGCCACCAAATTTGGTAAAAGGATAGCTGGCAACGACCCCCAAAAATCTGCATCACAGTTTTGGAGCCCCGACCACCCATTCCACCCCCAGCCCCCCGCATTTTGAAATCAGAAAAACATACATCTCCCACAGTTGTTGAGCTAGAGCCACCAAATTTGGTGCCAAGAAAGGCGATGATGACCCCCCAAAAACTGAATCAAAAGTTTGGCTGCCACGCCCACAAATACCACCCTAGCCGCCCCAAGCTGCCCCAACGCTTTGAAAAAAACGGGAATGCGTGTATCTTCCAGAGTTTTGGAGCTTAAGCCACCAAATTTGGTAAAAGGATAGCTGGCAACGACCCCCAAAAATCTGCATCACAGTTTTGGAGCCCCGACCACCCATTCCACCCCCAGCCCCCCGCATTTTGAAATCAGAAAAACATATATCTCCCACAGTTGTTGAGCTAGAGCCACCAAATTTGGTGCCAAGAAAGGCGATGATGACCCCCCAAAAATCTTCATCAAAGTTTTGAAGCCACGCCTACCCATTTTGCCCCCCTTTCCACACCTTTTACAAACATTTAGCTAGAGTCACCAAATTTGGTATGAAGATAGCAATAGACATTTCGCAAAGATCTGCATTAAATATTTGAATGCCACGCCCAGCCATACTGCCTCAACCCCCCTGTCCCCACGTTTTACAAACTTCGAGCTAGACTCACCAAATTTGGTATGAAGATAGCAATTGACATTCCACAAAGATCTGCATCAAAAATGTGGATGCCACGCCCAGCCAAACTGCCCCCAGTCCCCCTTTCCCCACTTATTACAAACTTCGAGCTAGAGTCACCAAATTTGGTATGAAGATAGCAATCGACATTTCGCAAAGATCTGCAGTAAAAAATTAGATTCCACACCCAACCATACCGCCCCCAGCCCCCCTTTCCCCACTTTTACAAACTTCGAGCTAGAGTCACCAAATTTGGAGGGAGGATAGTTGGTGGCATCCCCATCTGCATCGGAGAATCGTTAAGGCAGAGTATACCCCTGCCCCATCCGTACCCCTTTGCAATCAGGCATCTTTTTAAGCGGTTTTAATACTGGTATCGAGTATGCCGCAGTCGGTTGCGTTCGACTGCAACGTTTCCACTTGTTTTCTTTGTGGATGACACTTCCACGCAGATTGCGTCGATGTCATTTGCTAGTGGGAGAGGTTTTATTTGTAGGGAATGGTGTGTTAGTATTGCTACTTCACCATAGTGTTGGAAGGTATTCAGGGAGTGGAGTGTGTAGTTTATGGGTATGGGAACGTTTGTTGTAGATTTCAGGTGGGTTCCTTGAAGTGCTTTTATGTTAGGGCTTACGTTTTTTATTAGTGTTTCTAGCTCACTGTAATTGATTATGTATCCGCGTATATTCCACTGTATTACTTTTGAGAACAGAGTGTTAGTTTAAGTTAGTTTAAGTATATATATATATATATAATTAATAGGGGTATAAGTGTTTACAGTGAGATTCGTGTTTAATTGGTATTAAGGGTGGGATTAATTTTTTTAAATGGAATCGCTCTCGCTATTGTTTATGTATTTGTTTTTGTTTGGGGGTTTTGCTTTAGTTTTTGTGTTTGATTTAGTTGTTTTGAGAGTGGTAGAGAGGTTGTTTGACTTATCTTTGGAAAATAGTTTAGTTTTAAGTCCTCGATAAGGATTGATGAGTATGGCGTTTTGTTGTGTTGGAGTGGATATTGTCGGTATCCACGTCTTCTGGTTCGGTTGGGTCTGGTTGCTGTGTAGATGCTGGTGATGTAGGTGATCTGGTTAATAGTGTTGTGTGGGAGGCTGTATTGAGTGTGCCTTGACCGTGCGGTGTGAGTACAGCTGAGATGGTTTGGTGAGTTTTTATACTCGATACCGAAGGTAAAGAGTATATTGGTTTTGTGCAATGTCCGTCATGGTGTCTGTCCGTCAATCCGTCTGTCCGTCCGTATGTATGCAACTTTTTTCCACACCCTTCAAGCTAGAGACTTGAAACTTTCAAATTCTCTTTATCTATGGGATAGTAAATTAAAGTGTCAAGATGGGGGTTCTACTATAACTGGGGGGCTGGCAATTCGATAAATTTTAAAACTCAAAACCGATAAGTCCAAATATTTTGCACATCCTTACAGTTAGAACTACCAAATTTAATAAGAAGATAGCTACTAGCAACCTCCAAAAAACTGCATCAAAAATTTTGGAGCTACGCCCACCTATTCCTTCGCCAGCCCCACCGCATTTTAAAGTTAAAAAAGCCTATTTCTCCCACAGTTTTTGAGCTATAGCCACCAAATTGGGTGCCAAGAAAGGTGTGGATGACCCCCCAAAAACTGCATCAAAACTTTGGATGCCGCGCCCACCAATACTGCCATAGCCACCCCCATCCACCCAAACGCTTCGTCAAAAACGGGAATGCATGTATCTTCCAGAGTTGTGGAGCTAGAGCCTCCAAATTTGGTAGGAAGATAGCTGGCAACGACCCCCAAAAATCTGCAACAAAGTTTTGGAGCCACGCCCACCCATTTCACCCCCCTTTGCCCACCTTTTACAAACTTTTAGCTAGAGTCACCAAATTTGGTATGAAGATAGCAATTGACATTCCACAAAGATCTGCATGAAAATTTTGGATGCCACGTCCACCCATACTGCCCCCAGCCCCCCTCTCCCAACCTTTTACAAACTTCTAGCCAGAGTCACTAAATTGACATTCCTCATAGATCTGCATCAAAAATTTGGATGCCACGTCCACCCAATGCGCCCCCAGCCCCCCCTTTCCACAGCTTTTAAAAACTTTTAGCTAGAGTCACCAAATTTTGAAGGAAGATAGTTGGTGGCATCCTCATTTGCATCGGAGAATCTTTAAGGCAGCGTAACCCCTGCCGCATCCGTACCCCTTTGCAACCAGACCTTTTTTAATACTGGTATCGAGTATGCCGCAGTCGGTTGCGTCCGACTGCAACGTTTCCACTTGTTTGAGTTAAGGTTGTGGGCTGGTTGATTGGTTATGCGGTTGTTGGCGTATTTGTATTTAGTTATTGCATGTTGGTTGCGTGCTGTGTTGTTTTGGTGTGAGTTTTTGCATAAGATGTTCTGATGTGTTGGCCGTGTCGGTTGTTATAGATGTTAAGTGCAATTTTGTGGACTATCTTTTCTGTGATTTTTATAGCTGTTAGTTCTTGTTGTTTCAAGAATGCGGGTCATTGGCGATCGAGGGGGCTGTGTTGGTGATCAATTTCTGGGCTGTTGTTGCAGTTTAATCAATTTTTTTTGTTATTGCATCGCTCTTTTTCGTCTGTGTGCTTTGCGTTTGAGTAGTTTATGCGTATTCTTATGCCTTTAGACACAGGAGTTGGGTGTCCAAAACGAAGACACTTTCTACATCGTAGGGGTAGTTGGTTGTACGAACGCACGCTATCTGGCAGATCAAGTGTTTCAAAAGTGACTCAAATCAGTTCAGTTTCTATTAGCGTAGTGTTGTTTTCTCCGGAGTTTGTGTTTGTTCGTAGTTTTTTTTTTTTTTTTTTTTTTTTTTTTTTTTTTTAGGATTTTTCTTATTTCTGTAACATTTTGTGTGTTTAGTTCTTCGAGTACTTAATTTTCGGTGATTCTGCGCAATTCGTTGCAGCAACTGACGCATTTTTTGGAGTTAAGTTTTGTGTTCCATGGCATTGATTTCAATAGCTGTCATCAGTTTCAGCTTAAGTAGTTTATAGGCTTGTAATCTGTTTTTATACTCGATACCGAAGGTAAAGAGTATATTGGTTTTGTGCAATGTCCGTCATGGTGTCTGTCCGTCTGTCCGTCCGTATGTGTGCAAGTTTTTTTCACACCCTTTAAGCTAGGGACTTGAAACTTTCCAATTCTCTTTAACTATGGGATAGTATATTAAAGTGTCAAGATTGGGGTTCTACGATAACTGGGGGGCTGGCAAATCGATAAATTCGATAACTCAAAAACGATAAGTCCGCATATTTCACACACCCTTACAGCTAGAACTACCAAATTTGGTAAGAAGATAGCTACTAGCAACCTCCAAAAAACTGCATCAAAAATTTTGGAGCCACGCCCCCCCATTCCGCCCCCAGAACCCCCGCATTTTAAAGTCAAAAAAGCCTATATCTCCCACAGTTTTTGAGCTAGAGCCACAAAATTTGGTGCCAATTTAGCTGATGATGACCCCCCAAAAACTGCACCAAAAGTTTGGATGCCACGCCCACCAATACCGCCCTAGCCGCCCCCAGATGCCCCAACGCTTCGTAAAAAACGGGAATGCGTGTATCTTCCAGAGTAGTGGAGCTAGAGCCACCAAATTTGGTAGGAAGATAGCTGGTAACGACCCTAAAAGAACTGCATCAAAGTTTTGGAGCCACGCCCACCCATCCCGCCCCCAGCCCCCCCGCATTTAGAAATCAGAAAAGCCTATATCTCCCACAGTTTTTTAGCTAGAGTCACCAAACTTGGTGCCAAGATAGATGATGATGACCCCCCAAAAACTGCATCAAAAGTTTGGATACCACGCCCACCAATACCGCCCTAGCCACCCCCATCTGCCCCAACGCTTCGTCAAAAACGAGAATGCGTGTATCTTCCAGAGTAGTGGAGCTAGAGTCACCAAATTTGGTAGGAAGATAGCTGGCAACGATCCCCAACAATCTGCATCACAGTTTTGGAGCCTAGCCCATCCATTCCGCCCCCCTTACCCCACCTTATACAAACTTTGAGCTAAAGTCACCAAATTTGGTATGAAGGTATCATTTGACATTCCACAAGGATCTGCAGCAAAAATTTGGATGCCACGCCCAACCATACCGCCCCCAGCCCCCCTTTCCCCACTTTCCCCACTTTATACAAACTTCGAGCTAGAGTCACCAAATTTGGTATGAAGAGAGCATTTGACATCCCACATGGATCGGAAGCAAAAATTTGAATGCCACGCCCACCCATACCGCCCCAAGCCCCATAGCCCCCCTTTCACCACCTTTTACATGCTTCGAACTAGAGTCACCAAATTTGGTATGAAGGTAGCATTTGACATTCCACAAGGATCTGCAGCAAAAATGTGGATGCCACGCGCAACCATACCACCCCCAGCCCCATAGCCCCCCTTTCCCCACCTTATACAAACTTTGAGCTAGAGTCAACAAATTTGGTATCAAGGTAGCATTTGACATTCCACAAGGATCTGCAGCAAAAATTTGGATGCCACGCCCAACCATACCGCCCCCAGCCCCCATTTCCCCACTTTATACAAACTTTGAGCTAGAGTCACCAAATTTGTTATGAAGATAGCAATTGACATCTCACATGGATTGGCATCAAAATTTTTAATACTGGTATCGAGCATACCGCAGTCGGTTGCGTCCGACTGCTACGTTTCCACTTGTTTGTTTTGATTAAGAGTAAGCCGTCTTTTGTTTTCTTGCATGTCTCAGCTTCCCCATCGCAAGAATAGTCTTTTGTTTTTTGATAATGTACGGTGAAACGTTTTCGAAGGTGTTGTTGTCGTTTCTTCTTATCATTATGTATATGGAATCGCTTAGGTTTGTTCTTTTAATCCGTATGTTCTTATGTCAGGTAGTTCGTGGATGTTTGTTATTGTTGGGCAGTCGACCGCGATAACTTTTGATATTGTTCTTGTTGTTGCGGTTTTTCGTTTGCGTTTTGTGTGTTTGAAGTTTGTTGAACTCAGTGGTGTTTGGTTTTGTTTGCTGTTTGTCGTGGTTTTTGGTTTTGCTGTAACACGTTAAAGTGGTACTGACAAAAGAAGAAGAAAAAACAAGTAAGAAGGCTCTAGTCGGGAGAGCCCGGCTAGAAGATACCCTGAACCCAGTTGCAATAAATATATTTAATTTATATAAGACTTTGGTATACTGGCTTAGCTTCCATCGATTAAGTTCAATATCTCCGGTGTTTCTCAACCGATTTGGACGAAATTTTCAGAAAAGTTCTACCATTATCCATTACTTCAACCCTCACTTTTAGATTTTCCAAATTCGATATTTTATTGTTATCGATATTATGTGTATATCGGAAACCAGAATAGTTATCGATAATTTGAAGCAAAATTGTTCTGCTCATGGTGTAGGAGAACTTAAATACAAAATCAGAAGTCTCTAGCTCTTGTAGTCTCTGAGATCCACGCGTTCATACAGACGGACAGACGGACAGACGGTCAGACGGACAGACGGACAGACGGACAGACAGACGGACATGGCTATATCGTCTCGGCTGTTGATGCTGATCAAGAATATATACACTTTATAGGGTCGGAGATGCTTCCTTCTGCCTGTTACATACTTTTGCACAAAACCATTATACCCTTATTTACCCATTTTATGGGTTAAGGGTATAAAAATAAAAACTAGTACACCTTAAAAAAAAAATAATTTTTTTTACTGCTATGTGATTTTTATATAAATATATACAAGCACGTAAAATAAATTTTACATCAACATTCAAAAAAATAATTTTTTACTGAAACAAAAAAACTTTGTATGATATTCATAAATAATATAATGAAAATAGAATCAAAATGTTTTCTCCTGAAAAAATTAAAAATTATATATATTCGAAAAATATTATTTTTATTTTCTAAAATATTATTTAGACAAACAAGGTTTTTTCTTATAATATATATGAAATATTCTTGTTCTTGTTTTTTTTTTCCTGTTGTGTAATATTTTCCTGTATTTTCTTACTCCATATATTTCCGGCTCTAGAGAGAGAGCCTATTATGTCAGAGGACAAGAAGCATAAAACGAAACCACGTCTTTCATTGTCCAACCTTCGGCATTCGTCCTTACCAAGCGTTCGTACAAAAACCGTCCGCTCCGCTATCCAAACCAGAATCAGAGAGCTTAGCAATTCCGCAGGACAGCGCACGTAAAACTAGACACGAATCTCAAAAAAAAACATTAGATAAATCCAAGACGGCCCTCAATGATTTTATTGCTAAGTTGGAAAGGCTTAGCCAAATTGAGGCAAGATTTACAGGCTCCGCAGGCGCATCGCTGTTAAGACTTCAAGTGCGTCGGGAGCAGATCCAATCCATATGGGAGAAAGTAGATTTAGCTTTCGAATAAGTGTCCCAAGGCGCCGTGTCCAGCAAAGATTTTCAAGCTATGCAAGCCAAGTATGAGCATTGCTATTCAGTTCATGAACGCTGCGTCGCTAAGTTAAGTGAGAATATCTACGCTTCAACGTCCTAAAAGCAAGTACTGTCTTCTTATAATTCACACGTGATCTTTTCACACGTGATCTACATAAATAATCCGCGATTAACCCAATTCGAGAAACTGTTTCACCTCATTGCTAAGACTAGCGGCGAGGCTAAGGATATTGTTTCAAAATCTCCACTGAAAATTTACGGTTTTCAATCCGCGTGGCAGAATCTTCCAGAAAGATTTGAAAATAAGCGGCTGTTGGTTAAAAGCCAGCTTAAAGTCCATTTCAATCTACCGTCAGTTTCCCAAGAGTCCGGAAAGGCATTAAAAGAGCTCCAGAGTAAAATCCAGGGGTGCTTGACAGCTTTCAAGTTGGGTATAGTTAGCGTTGAAAATTGGGACTGCTTACTCGTTTTTCTCGGCTCGTCCTGACTGCCGAAATTTACCCTATCCTAATGGGAACAGTCTCTCCATAACAAATCCGATAGCGCAAGTGTTGTATGCCTCGTGCGTTGTTGGATTCTGGCTCCGAAGCAACTGAACTAATGTTTAGAATCATCAAACTTCCATTTAAACGTGTGACAGTACAAGTTGCCGGACTATATCAAGCTGTATCAGCCAATCCTTAGAAGTTATGTTACTTCAACATAGGCTCCCCAACAAAACCGCGAGTTCGCATGTAAGCGTCGGCATTTCTACTTCCAAGTGTGGCAGGGACTCTACCATCACATTCGATCTCCGAGAGTTCTTTGAGAGACCTGCCCAATATTCCACTTTTTGACCCTTTCTCTTCATGAGTTCGTAGATATATGTGCTATAAGGCGCAGATATTCTTCCATCCATTCTACTTGAAAGCTCTATTCCAAACGTTGTGGCGGGTTATTGGGTCAAGAAACTATTTTCGGTTGGATTCTTACCCAATAACTACTTGCGCTGCGTCCTCCATCTCTGCATTTTCCACTCGCGTTACACTCAAAACTGACCAACGGTTGGAAACCTCCTCACAAAGTTTTGGGAGGTGGCGGATCTTCCGGCGAAGCCGTTAACGGAGTCTGATGCTATATGCGAGAACAACTTTATCGGCACCACAACAAGGGATAAAAGTGGCAAATATTGTGTCACTCTCCGATTGAAAAATCACATCAACTAAGGACACTCAAGGTCAATCGCACTAGCTTAGTTATAAAAAAACGATATTCATTTAAACAGATACATTCCTCACAAAGAGCAGTCCGACTCTGTGATCCAGGAATATGTGGACTTAGGTCATATGAGACAAGTCCCTCCTTCTTCTGATACTGGGAAATTTTATCTTCCAAATCATGCTGTTTTCAAGCCTGACAGCACTGCCACAAAAAATCGCGGAGCATTAAACGCCTCCAGTCAGTCCACTCTCGGCAAGAGCCTGAACGATGTCCTTCATGCAGGCCCGGTTCTCCAATCTGATCTCACTTTTCAGATTATGAAATGGCGTTTTTCCGTTATGGTTTCAATGCCGATATCACCTAAATGTATCGACAAATCTTAGTGAAACCAATAGACACGCCTTTCCAAAGAATCCTCTATCGGAACCTGGATCAAGAGCTCTGTGACTATGAGCTCAACACTGTCACGTTCGAGGTGAACTGCGTGCCGTTCCTGGCAAACCATGTTTTACAGCAGCTCCAACTACATGCATGTCGACGATGTGTTAGAAGGAGCTCATACCAAGCAGTTGGCAATTGCCAGCATCAAGGAGCTTCAAGGAGCTATGGAATCAGCAGGCTTTCCGTGGACCTCAAATGAAAAGGAAGTCCTCCGCGGTATTCCTAAGAACCACCTTTTACGTGACGATTTCCTTGAATTGGAAGAAGCCAGCGTTGCTAAAACCTTGGGGATCAGATAAACGTGAAGGCCTGTCAGAGATAGCTAAGCTTGTCGATCCAGGATGGCTGGCACCGGTCATCGTTCGCGCAAAGATTTTCAAGCAGGACATTTGGCTTCATAGGCTTGGCTGGGACGACCCGATGCCTTCCCAACTTGTTCAGCGTTGGGAAGATTTTACTGCCAATCATCCCCGTCTTGGAGACATTCGAGTTCCAAGGTGTATTTTTTTCAGCCGAAAGCGTCCATTCAGATCCATGGCTTCTGCGATGCCTCCCAAAAGGCTTACGGAGCAGCGTTGTATGTTCGCGTAGAAATAGGCTGCGAGTTTTCAGTCCACCTACTGACGGCCAAGACGAGAGTAGCTCCGGTCAAGACAGTGTCGCTGCCGAGACTCGAGTTTTGTGGGGCTGTCATCATTCCACACATTCCCTTAGCAAAGTTAGAATCTTCCTATTGGACCGATTCAACAATCGTTTTGGCCTGGCTCCGCTGATCACCCTACTCCGGGACAACGTTCATCGCCAATCGTGTCTTCAAGATTGGCCAGGTAACTGACTGTCTAGCCTGGGCGCTCGTGCGGTCTGAGGACAACTCCGCAGATTTGGCAAGTCGTGGAGTATCACCACAAGAGCTGAGAGATAGCCATCTGTGGTGGAACAGTCTTGACTGGTTACGTCTTCCCCAAGAACAATGGCCTGCTCTTTCGTACTCCACTTTCGAAACTGACCTGGAGCAGCGTCCAGTTAAGGTCCACATTGCGGAATTGGCACCCTCGTGGGACTTTTAGAACTCTGTTCCAATTTTCGACGGGCTTTGAGAGTTGTTGCTTATATTTTCAGATTCGCTAAGCGATGTTGCCAATCTTCGCTGTTGTTTCCGACACAGGAACTCCAAAATAGTGAGCTTATAGAAGCTCAAGAGCGACTCGTTATCCTTACTCAACGGAATTCCTATCCAAAGGAATACGAGTGCCTTCGTGACAAGTGCAGCTTGTCAACATCTAGCCACCTTGTAAAATTCAATTCGATTCCTGATCCAAAGGGATCATGCGAACATCCGGACGTATCTGCAAATACAGAAACCTAAGCTATGACGAAAGGCAGCCTTTAATATTTCCATACTCATGTCTGTTCAGCCGTCTGCTTGTCAAGTTCTCGCTGCATGGCGGAAATCAAATAATGATGCGCCTTATTCGCTCCAGGTTCTGGATTCCTAAGCTTAAGACTTTGTTGTTTGGGCTTGTCCGTTCGACATTAAGAACAACACTGGTCGTGCTTGCCTCATAACCAAAGGCTATGTGTGTGTCTTTGTGTGCTTCAGCACAACGGCAATCCATCTTGAAGCCACCTCCGACTTGACTATGGACAAGTTCTTCGCTGCGTTTGCTTGTTTCATAACGAGACGCGGCTGCCCGTCCAAGGTCTACTCTGACAATATGAAAACGTTTGTTGGAGCCTCAAGAGTCCTCACTCGTGACTTCTTGAAGGCTACAAAAACGCACGTGGAGAAGTCACCGCTGTCTATCGTGGCACTTCAATCCACCAAGTACGGCATGGGCGGATTGGGAGAAGCTGGTGTCAAAAGCTTCAAGGCGCTGTTCTATAAGACAACCTCAACCTTCAAGTATTCTTTTGAAGAGCTCTTCACCTTCCTCGCGAATTTTGAAGCCTGCCTAAATTCCAGACCGGTTTCCCCGTTATCAGAGGATGAGACAGACTTGCTGGCTCTAACACCAGGACACTTCATGGAAGGAGGCCCATTCATCGACATTAGTGAACCAGAATTGGAGGGAAATGCAGCGTCAATCCTTAATAGAAGGCATCGGCTACCGGCTCTCAACCAACACTTCTGTTCCTGTTGGAAAGAAAAGTATTTGTGGGAGATCCACAAAAGGACAAAGTAGCAACTCCCCTAGAGCAACCTTCAACAGGGCGAAATGGTAGTTGTCAAGGAGGATAAACTTCCATCAAACGAATGCCGCTTGGGACGCGTTCAGGAAACCCACGGTGAATGACTGGCTCCGAGTAGTCGATGTTTTCCCAGATAACACTCAAAGTGCCATGACTCAGATTTCCAGGACCAAGAAGCAGGCTTGTCGCCCACGCGGTGTTGCATCTATCCGCTGCCGAGTGTGTAGGGGTGTCCATACACTTCAGAAGTGCCAGCGTTTTATGCATCTCGACGCTGAAAAGCGTCTCCGTGCGGTTCTCATCAACAGGTACTGCCCCAACTGCCTGGCACATCAGCACTCAGGGCGATCGTGTCACAGTGAAGCGAGATGCCGCATCTGCGGTGGTGAGCACCACACGTGGCTTCACCTGGATGGGGATCGCTCTTCGGACTCCCCACAAAGTGCTCGACTGAGAAACAAATCTCCAGTTTTTCTGCGCCACTCGAGGAGACACTCTCTAATCCAAGCCTTACGGCCCCCAACACAACCATCCGCCATCCAGCTTTTCATCCTGCCGACGGTGAGAGTCCTTGTAATTGGTCGGTGAAAAAACTTTTGAAATGCCAGCACTGGTCGACCCGTGGAGTCCGCACAGTCGCATCGATGCTTCCTTGGCAAAAGCCCAGGTCAGTGCTCGCATTAAATCCAAGCACGGAACCCTCGACAAGGACTGCCACTTGGAGGTCAATAGCAACCTCAACTTCAGGACCCCAAAGGCGCCGATCGAGGAGTGGTTTAGGGTAAGCATTCCCAACATAGTGCTGGCAGTTGCAGGATGGTTTAAGCTATCCACAGTTAATTTGATAGTGGGCGCCGATGTCTACGGCTATGTCATTCAGCCAGGAGTGCTTCCGAGCAAAACTGGGCCAGTGGCTCAGAATACTACGCTCCCCAAGTCCTATTCCTCTTTTGTTTGCAACTATATTGAAAGGGAGCGGAATGCTTAAGCCGAAAACGAGGCAGCGGCATCTGCAGCTCCCCGACCTAACAAAGTATGTAAGATCGCTCTCTTCTCCTTAGATAAGACATACTCTTTAATGTTATCAGCCTGCTAAGCATGCTCAGAAGGCTTTCAAGTTCAAGTTTCAGTTAGTTCAAATTTAAAATCCAATAAAACAAGTTCTACCGAAAAACCCCGCAAATTTTAACTTATAATTTTTTCCTCTGTGGTATTTTTAAGGCCGTGTGTGATAAAATCAGCTACATTTTCACTCAGTATTTCAGAACACTGGACTTAAAATCAGGCTCCCATCAAATAGAACTGGCAGAAAAAAACAGAGAAAAAACTGCGTTTTCGTTTAACAATGGGAAGTATGAATTTTGCAGGCTTTCTTTTGGTCGTAAAAATGCTCCCAGCATTTTCCAAAGGCCAATTGATGATGTCCTGCGGGAACAAATTGAGAAAACTGGTCATGTTCACGTTGATGACGTAATAATATTTTCCGCAAGTAAAGAAGAACATACAAAGACATTAACAATATTCTTAAATCACTTTTTGAGGCAGGCATGAGAATTGAGGTCTAGGCTTTGATGCAGAGTTTTAAGCTATGTACCTTCCAAATTTGGAGACTCGTGCTTTTTTTTTTTTTTTTTTTAAATTGCTGGTCTTATTTATTGAATCTTTTCTAGTGAATTAGAAAACTAACAATATGTATACAAATCTTATTAATAAATCTTAGCTAACAACTCATTTTATTTTTTGACTGTATTCTGAGTGCGCGTCCCTAAAAATCATCGCTGGGTTGGTAAGTCGTTACGACGAAGACGGGATCGGCTGCGCAGCCTTGTGAGACCTCTCGCGAGATGATTTGTGTGCGGTGAGAGCTTACTAAGATATTTTACTTTTTGTTCCGCTATTTCCTCCTTGACTGTTGAGATGTTTAAGTCTTTATGAATGTTTTCGTTTCGAACATACCACGGTGCCCCGGTAATGGTTCTCAATATTTTTGACTGGGCTCTCTGGGCAATGCCAATGCTGCTGTTGCTAGCGTTCCCCCATAACTGGGAACCATAGGTCCAGATTGGTTTTAGAACAGAGTTGTAAAGCAGGACCTTGTAGTCCAAACTAATGGAAGAGCGAGCATTGATGAGCCAGTGGAGGCTATTGGCTTTCAGTTTGAGATGTGTTCTTTTAGCTTCAATGTGTCGCCGCCATGTTAGTCTTCTGTCTAAGTGTACGCCCAGATACGTTACATCGTTTGCTTTTGGAAGTGTGGTGTTGTTTAACGTGAGCGGTGGACAATCTTGCCTGTTAAGGGTGAAAGTTACTTGCTTACATTTTTGTTCGTTTACTTTAATTCGATAACCATTTTTCCACGTTGACCAGATGAAGGGCTAGTTGCGCTGTTGCTTGTAATGGGCATCTGGAGCGGCTGAGAATAGCTGTATCATAAGCAAAGGTAAATGTTGTCAATCGGCTGCTTATTGGGATGTCTGCTGTGAAAAGCACGTACAGTGTTGGTCCAAGTACGCTGCCCTGTGGAACACCAGCTTCGATACTGTGTTCGTCAGACATTGCAGTGTTACATCTTACTGCGAACTTCCTTTCGTATAGGTACGACTTAAGCAGCTTATGTGTGTTGTTTGGGAGCATTGTTTTGATCTTATGCATTAGGCCTTTCAACCAAACTTTGTCGAATGCTTGAGAAACATCCAGAAATATTGCAGTGCAGTATTCTCTATTTTCGAACGCGCTTCGTATCTGTGATGTTATTCTGTTAACCTGCTCAATTGTTCCGTGCTTTTCACGAAAGCCAAATTGGTGTGACGGGATTATGTTATGAAGATTCAGGAATGGATTTATCCGGGACAGCAAACATTTTTTAAAAAGTTTTGATAGACACGGTAATAAGCTTATAGGTCTATACGACGTGGGAACTGTGTGATCTTTTCCAGGCTTTGGTATCATAATGATAATTGACTTTTTCCATCTGTCTGGATAGTGGCCAAGTTTGGTGATAGCATTGAAGAGCTGGGCAATTATGCAGATTGCACAGTAAGGAAGCTCAATAATCATCTTTGGGGTTATTTGGTCACCTCCAGGAGATTTTTTTGGGTTCAGTTGCTCTTTAATCATTCTAACGATTTCATTCGGGCGAAACTTGATTGGATCATGTTGAAGCTGAGAGCCGTTTGAAGCAGTCGGTAGTGCAAACGTATTTGTTGCAGGGTAAGATTGGAACACTTTATGGAGATGAGTAGCAAATGTGTTAGCTCTTTCTTCATCGCTGCGAGCCCAGCCGCCTGCGAAGTTTCTTATAGGCATTACTGTTTCTGTTGGTCAGCTTAGAGTTGGGTGAGCTCTCCGCAATGAGTTTTTCGTACTGGTGGTTAATAATTGCTCGATGTAACGGCGTTGAGCGCGCTCGTCCTCGATTTTTAACGCTTTGGTGAGTTTACGTGTGGCGTCTTTTAGTTTTCGCTTTGCCGCTGGCGATCTGTTCGATTGCCAGTCACGTCGTAAGCGCCGCTTTTCAAGAACGAGCGGTTCAATTTGTAGATTTGTTGTCCTTTGGTTTTGTATTGTTTTTGGTATTTGAGGCGTAGCGGCGCGAGCTGTGGCGACGATGACAGTCTCCAGAGTGTTAACAAAACTATCAATGTCAGCTACATCAACGAGACGTGGCTTAAGCTCAATGTGTGAGCTTATAAATTTTTTGTATCTGAGCCAGTTAGTTTTATGTGAAGTTAACTTACCGGGTCGATTAATGAATTCAGGGTGTCGTTGCAGATTTATTAGGACTGGCGAGTGATCGGATGAAAGATCCGAAAGGCACTCTGCACTTATCAGTCTACGCGAAATGTTTTTGATAACTGCAAAGTCAATCAAATCGGGTAGTTTTTTGGGATCTGTCGGCCAGTATGTTGGTCTGCCAGGAAAAACGTGGTCGAGCTTGTTATAAGCTTTTATAATTGCATTGTAGAGCTGCTTTCCTTTTGGATTCACTAGATAAGATCCCCAGTGTGTGTGCTTGGCATTGTAGTCTCCTGCCGCTATAAAGCATTCTCCTAGTGAGTTAAAAAATTCCATAAATTGGTCTTCAGATATGGTATAACGCGGAGGGCAGTATACAGCGGCAAGAGTAAGTTGGTTCCCACTGTTTAAATGTATTTTTAGAGATGTGACCTGTAGAAAGTTTTCAGCAAACTCTTTATAGTAGTGGTGCTTGAGGCGGCTTCTGATCAAAATACCAGTTCCACCGTGTGCTTTACCATCGGGATGATTTGTACCATAGAATAAGTATCCACTTATGTTAAAGCTCTATTTATTTGTAAGGTGTGTTTCGGAAAGTAGCATTACGTCGATGTGCTTATCGAGTAGGAATTGAGCTAATTCAAGTTTATGCTGTGAGACGCCATTAGCGTTCCACGTAGATATTCGTATCTCAGCCATTGATTATTTTGACTGTTGTGATACAAGCATTTGTATCAAGAGATTTGATTACGCATTAGTTCCTGCATAGTTGTTTTCATGAATGACATAAACTCGTTCATGCTCTGCTGCAGGGTACATACGAGTGCTTCGAGGTTACTTTGTTGCTGCTCCTGTGCAGCGTTTGTGCTCACTTGTTTTGGTTGTAAGTACGGTGTGTTAGAGGCAGGAAGAGCCAGTCCAGATCTTGGGGCGCTTGCATAAGTTGCGTTATTGGTTGAGAACTCGGGGCCAAGTGAGGATCTGGCTGCAGATGAAAAGGAGACGTCTGGGTTGTGTTTCGATGGAGTGAAGGTAGTCGGTGCGTGTTGCAAGCGTACAGTGGTACAGCGCTGATAGATACGATTTTTAAGTTCCTTGTAGACTTGGCAGCCTCTGTAGTTGGCTGTATGCTTGCCTTCGCAGTTGTTGCCAAATTTTTTGCTAGAGTCTTCTTTGCTTACTGGGCAACTTGCGGAGCTATGCAGTTCCCCACAGTATACGCATACCGAGCGCAGTGTACAGTAGGCTTTTGTATGGCCGTACTCTTGGCAGTTCATACATTGTACCGGACCGTTTCGTTTGTGCGGTTCTTCTACGGTGATTCTTCGGTGAAGTAAAAACTGAAGTTTGTATATTGAGTGCACCTCGTTTTTTTTAAGCATCTTCGTTTCTGGTTCAAGTTCTATTTTAAAAAGTGGTTGCGGCATCCTGTTCCTGTTTAAGATGTTTATGACGGTTTTTGCTCGAAATCCTTTCTCCTGCAGCGCCTGTTTTATTTCGTCTGGTGTTGCATCAGGTTCTATGCCTTTTATTACGGCCTGCAGGCCCTTGCAGCTTTTAAATTGATACGTATCATAATTCATTTTTTTTCGTTTAGATGCTTTATGAGAACTCTGTAATTATCCTCCGACTTTGTCTGGACTTTAATTTCGTGAATTTTACCCTGTACGAGAGGAACTATGCAGAAACTATCTTTGCCTATGAGCTCGATAACTTTGTTAACAAAAGAACTGGAGCTTTTCTCGCGTATATATATTGGGGGTGGCTTCGGATTTTTCGTGACAACCCCAACGGCTTCAGAAGGCAGATCATCTGTGTTTTCTGCCAAGATGTGAAATCTATTGCTATTGTATGTAGTATCATACGAGGGTATATTTAAATTGCTAAATGTAGCGATCCATACCAGTCTGCGTAGCCGGCTTAACATGTTTGCTGTTTGCAGTTCGAAGTAGGTATCGGTGCAGTTGCGGTTGTAGTCGCTGTCGCGGTACCTAGAGAGGGCGCATCACTTGCAGTCGTTGCTAAGAGAGACGGGGAGCACGAAAGTTTTCGGTCGCGTGCTGTGTGCAATACGTCACTTGTCGGGTTGGGTGTTGCCGACCGCGCGCGGTCGGATTGCGTTCACTTGATAGATAACAGGGACGGAGACGGTGAGCAAGACCGTTCTCTGGCACGCGCTGTGTAAGAGAGTTCGATTTGCGGGTTGGAGGTAATTGACCGCTCGGGCTGCTCTGAAACTACGGAAAAGTAAGCTTTGCTCAGCCGACGACGCTCGTCTTGCTCGCGTTGTCGCTGGCCACAATTCTCGCGTTGACTCATTGTCTTAAGCGAGGTGAAGAATTTGTTAGTGCCTTTTGTTTTATATGTTATTATTTGTTAAAAGTCAACTGTTTTGTTTGAATTGCAGATTTTTAAAAAGCAATTTGTGCAGATACATTGCACTTAGCGTCTTTTCGCATAAAATATATATATTATAAGCTTCTATATCACTGCACTTTTGCGTTTGGGAATTAAGTAACCGGACCACGATGTGAAAACACGTCTGCATTCGACGACAGTTAACACTACTCTGAGACTCGTGCTTAATAACTGAAAAGGAAAGAAGTATTACCACTTCTTAGTACGAAGGCGGGCGGTAGGATGGGCGTGGTATCCAAATTTTTGATGCGGTTTTTTGGAGGATGTTCTCGCCTTGATTGACACCTAATTTGGTAGCTATAGCTCAAAATCTGTGGATGCTAAAGGCATTTCTGATTTCAACCCGCGGATTGCTAGGGGTGGAATGGGTGGGAGTGGCTCCAAAATGTTCAAAGCAGTTTTGTGGGAGTTGCTAGCTATCTTCTCACCAAATTTGGTAGTTCTAGCTGTAAGGATGTGCGCAGTATACAGCGGCAAGAGTAAGTTGGTTCCCACTGTCCAAATGTATTTTTAGAGATGTGGCCTGTAGAAAGTTTTCAGCAAACTCTTTAAAGTAGTGGTGCTTGAGGCGGCTTCTGATCAAAATACCAGTTCCACCGTGTGCTTTACCATCGGGATGATTTGTACCATAGAATAAGTATCCACTTATGTTAAAGCTCTATTTATTTGTAAGGTGTGTTTCGGAAAGTAGCATTACGTCGATGTGCTTATCGAGTAGGAATTGAGCTAATTCAAGTTTATGCTGTGAGACGCCATTAGCGTTCCACGTAGATATTCGTATCTCAGCCATTGATTATTTTGACTGTTGTGATACAAGCATTTGTATCAAGAGATTTTGATTACGCATTAGTTCCTGCATAGTTGTTTTCATGAATGACATAAACTCGTTCATGCTCTGCTGCAGGGTACATACGAGTGCTTCGAGGTTACTTTGTTGCTGCTCCTGTGCAGCGTTTGTGCTCACTTGTTTTGGTTGTAAGTACGGTGTGTTAGAGGCAGGAAGAGCCAGTCCAGATCTTAGGGCGCTTGCATAAGTTGCGTTATTGGTTGAGAACTCGGGGCCAAGTGAGGATCTGGCTGCAGATGAAAAGGAGACGTCTGGGTTGTGTTTCGATGGAGTGAAGGTAATCGGTGCGTGTTGCAAGCGTACAGTGGTACAGCGCTGATAGATACGATTTTTAAGTTCCTTGTAGACTTGGCAGCCTCTGTAGTTGGCTGTATGCTTGCCTTCGCAGTTGTTGCCAAATTTTTTGCTAGAGTCTTCTTTGCTTACTGGGCAACTTGCGGAGCTATGCAGTTCCCCACAGTATACGCATACCGAGCGCAGTGTACAGTAGGCTTTTGTATGGCCGTACTCTTGGCAGTTCATACATTGTACCGGACCGTTTCGTTTGTGCGGTTCTTCTACGGTGATTCTTCGGTGAAGTAAAAACTGAAGTTTGTATATTGAGTGCACCTCGTTTTTTTTAAGCATCTTCGTTTCTGGTTCAAGTTCTATTTTAAAAAGTGGTTGCGGCATCCTGTTCCTGTTTAAGATGTTTATGACGGTTTTTGCTCGAAATCCTTTCTCCTGCAGCGCCTGTTTTATTTCGTCTGGTGTTGCATCAGGTTCTATGCCTTTTATTACGGCCTGCAGGCCCTTGCAGCTTTTAAATTGATACGTATCATAATTCATTTTTTTTCGCTTAGATGCTTTATGAGAACTCTGTAATTATCCTCCGACTTTGTCTGGACTTTAATTTCGTGAATTTTACCCTGTACGAGAGGAACTATGCAGAAACTATCTTTGCCTATGAGCTCGATAACTTTGTTAACAAAAGAACTGGAGCTTTTCTCGCGTATATATATTGGGGGTGGCTTCGGATTTTTCGTGACAACCCCAACGGCTTCAGAAGGCAGATCATCTGTGTTTTCTGCCAAGATGTGAAATCTATTGCTATTGTATGTAGTATCATTCGAGGGTATATTTAAATTGCTAAATGTAGCGATCCATACCAGTCTGCGTAGCCGGCTTAACATGTTTGCTGTTTGCAGTTCGAAGTAGGTATCGGTGCAGTTGCGGTTGTAGTCGCTGTCGCGGTACCTAGAGAGGGCGCATCACTTGCAGTCGTTGCTAAGAGAGACGGGGAGCACGAAAGTTTTCGGTCGCGTGCTGTGTGCAATACTTCATTTGTCGGGTTGGGTGTTGCCGACCGCGCGCGGTCGGATTGCGTTCACTTGATAGATAACAGGGACGGAGACGGTGAGCAAGACCGTTCTCTGGCACGCGCTGTGTAAGAGAGTTCGATTTGCGGGTTGGAGTTAATTGACCGCTCGGGCTGCTCTGAAACTACGGAAAAGTAAGCGTTGCTCAGCCGACGACGCTCGTCTTGCTCGCGTTGTCGCTGGCCACAATTCTCGCGTTGACTCATTGTCTTAAGCGAGGTGAATAATTTGTTAGTGCCTTTTGTTTTATATGTTATTATTTGTTAAAAGTCAACTGTTTTGTTTGAATTGCAGATTTTTAAAAAGCAATTTGTGCAGATACATTGCACTTAGCGTCTTTTCGCATAAAATATATATATTATAAGCTTCTATATCACTGCACTTTTGCGTTTGGGAATTAAGTAACCGGACCACGATGTGAAAACACGTCTGCATTCGACGACAGTTAACACTACTCTGAGACTCGTGCTTAAAAACTGAAAAGGAAAGAAGCATTACCACTTCTTAGTACGAAGGCGGGCGGTAGGATGGGCGTGGTATCCAAATTTTTGATGCGGTTTTTTGGAGGATGTTCTCGCCTTGATTGACACCTAATTTGGTAGCTATAGCTCAAAATCTGTGGATGCTAAAGGCATTTCTGATTTCAACCCGCGGATTGCTAGGGGTGGAATGGGTGGGAGTGGCTCCAAAATGTTCAAAGCAGTTTTGTGGGAGTTGCTAGCTATCTTCTCACCAAATTTGGTAGTTCTAGCTGTAAGGATGTGCGATAAAGGTGGATTTATCGATTTTGAGTTATAGAATTTATCGATTTTCGAGTCCCACAGAAGAGAACCCAAATCTTGACACTTTAAGTGTCCCGGCCATAAATAAAGATATTTGCCCAGTTTTAAGTCATTAGCTTAGCGAGTGTCGAAAAAATGTGTTCATACGGACGGATAGACACCATGACGGACATTGTCAATATACTCAATATACTCTTTACCTTCGGTAAACTATGCCCAACGTCCCACTGATTCTTAAAAGCGGGAATGCGTGTATCTTTCTCAGTTTTTAAGATGAACTCACCAAATTTGGTAGGCAGACTACCACAGCACTAGCTCAACATTTGAGTGAAAATTACCACACAGCTGTTATTGATGCGGTCAAAGTACTTGAAATAGAGAGAAGAGAGCGAACGAGATTAAAGCTGGAGAGCAAAAAGCGGACGACGCGCTAAATCACAAAGAAGACATTGACCAGACGAATTACATTTACGCGGCTGCAATAAGCAAACCAAATGGCTGCAAACAACATTAAAAACAGCTGGACAAAAATTAGCATTACATTTAAAAAGCATATCTTTACGAAAAGAGGCAGTATTGGGATTAGGACTGACGATACTAAAATTAGGTGAAAACAACTTAAATGTATGTGCAAAATAGTAAGTGTTTTATGTATTAATGCATTAATGTGAAATTAAGCCGTGAATATCTTTATTTAAAATAAAATCAGACTCCCTGATGAAGGCGACAAAGCCGTCGAAACGCGTAGGAAAACAATTGATTTTAAATGTTTTTTAAATATTTTTTTTTAAATATACCACTGGCCGGATAACCCAGCAACAGCAACAACACAAAAATTAAATTCAAGCGATTGACACAGTTGTTCATCCTTAAGAAGTTGTCAATTATCCTGTAGAGTTTTTATATTCACTGGATTTACCATGAATGTCACTACATACTTGCTACTGAAGATTGACTCACCTATAATTTTGCTTAAAATTTTGAATGCGCAGAAATTGTGTAATGGCACTCAATTGAAGCCAGTATTTTGAGTGGAAAGTTTCAAGATGAAGTTTTACTTTTGCCAAGGATACCAATGATAGCTTCAGATTCACCTATAACTTTCAAATTATTACGATTTCCAATCCGTTTGGCATTTGTGATGACTTTTAATAAGGCACAAGGTCAAAAAATGACAATTGGTGGCTAAGAATTAGAAAATCCGTGCTTTTCTAATGGTCAATTGCGTGCTCGAGGGTCGCAAAACCTTCAAATTTGTTTTTTTTTTTAATATAATTCACAAGGATTGACAAAGAATATTGAGCATCCTATGGCATTAAGATAATAAGTTTTTAATAATCTTATTCATCAAAATAGTCCAGCTTGTAACAGCATATTTGAAAAAGTTTTTATCAAAGACAGGATAACGTCTGTCGGGTCCGCTAGTAAATATAAATTTTCATTAATGCTGTTAACTGATACGTGACTGATTGGTTGATGATTATTTTATTCAACCACCCAACAAGCAGGTGCAGCCATTTAATCATTTCGGGGAAAGGTGTCAAAAAGAAAGCGTGTTGCATGCAGTACACACAAGTTTCTTAGTATGTATCGTTTGCATTCTTATGGTAGGGGAGGTGGGGTGGGAAGCAATTGGGTAAAATTCGTTTGCTAATCATCGGATATCTGCGACGACAGCTGCACCTGCGCGCTACTTCTCACATCACGAGCTACGCGAATTTTGTTGGTTTTTGTTCTTGATACTAAAGCTAAAAAGAAAAATGTTTTTGGCAATGCCAAACACCCACGATTTAAATTTAAAATTTGAAGTAACTTGGCCATGTCTGCGTAAAAACTTGGATACCAATCTTTGTTACTTTTATATAACTCGAAAAGTTAATAGGTAAAGCAAATGTATATTGATCAGCAAATCAAGATGTGAAAAATTCAATACTTAAACAAGTTAGCAGGCTCTAGTTGGGACAGCTCGACTAGAAGATACCCTCAACAAAACTCTTTATGCGTTCAGAAAATGCATGCAATACTGAGCCACAAAATGCGTGGCGTGAGCCACTAAATGTATCAAGTTAAGAAACTCTCAAATTCAACATTTTTTTGCTATCCATACCATGTGTTTATTGGAAAACAGAAACCTATCGACATCTTGAACTAAAACTTGACGCCGAAAACGATGCGCTCATACAGACGGACAGACGGACATTTGCCCAAAACTATTATACCCCTTTTTTCTAAGTTGATACCGAAGGTAATGAGTCTATTGGTCTTGTCATATTCCGTCATGGTGCCTGTCTATCTGTGTGAACGCATTTTTTTTTTCGAAAAAAAAAGAAAAGCTGGAGACTTGAAAATTTGCAATTATCTTTTCTATGGGCGGGACAGATAATGTTTCAAGATTGGGGGGCTAGGAAATTGATACTACAACATTACTACAGTTAGAGTTTCAAAACTTGGAAAGATGATAGCTACTGGCTTCCTCCAAAAATCTGCATCAAAAACTTCGCACCGTGCCTCCCTGCATTTACCAATCAGAAAACCTTTAACACTTTTTGAGCAAGTGTCAGCAAATTCGGTGCCAAGATAGGTGATGACGTCCCCCACAAAATATTGTTTCTAGTTTTGAGGCCATGAACTCTCCTTCCGATCCCAGCCGACCCATCGTGTTGCAAAATCGCAATCGCCTGTATTTTTGACAGTTTTTGAGCTGAAGTAACTTAATCTGGCAATAAAGCCATTTAAATACCTCAAATCTATGCATCAAAACTTTTGATGCCACGCCTGCCCAGTCCGCCCGCATTTTAAAACCGGAAGTATCCTCTACAGTCTTCAAGGTAGAGCCACCAAATTTAGTGGCCACATAGCTACTGCCAGGATCTGCATCAAAAATTTTGGATGCCATGCAAACCCATGCCGCCCGCCTTATTGAATCATAAATCTCCAAATCTTCCACAATTTTTAAACTAAAGTTACCAAATTTGATCGCAATTTATCTAGCGATATCGGTATCAGAGTATACAGCTGGCGATGGCGTCCGACCTCAACGTTTCACATTGTTCCATTTCATGGGTTCAGGGTATAAAACGGAATTGATGCAACCGCACAAAACCCACTGGCAAATATCCTGATACACGTTGAACAACGCTCGAGTCGAAAATGCGATTAATAGTGCATTGACACTGGCGACGCTAAAAAAGCCTTAGTGGTTAGCGGCGAAAGTCATTTACACTGGCAAAAAGTCTTTTTATCAGCTGTTTTTTGTTTACTTTTGGTTGTGATTGCTAAAGAAGAAGAAAATTAAAAAATGGAGCAAAATTTAAATTTACTAATGCTGGCCACGCAAATTGGTGCTGGCATTATTAATACGGCAAATGATGGCGTTCAAGATTTAAGCAATTTTGTTGATTGCAAAAATGAAGAAGCGGCATCACCAACGGCTGCGCTAAATATGTTGTCGCAGTTCGACTGTATTAGCACGCGAAGTGTCTGGATGCTCGAGCGCAATGGTTGTTATTGGGAGATGGATGTGCCAAAATTGAGTGAGGATTTGTTTGAGAAGAGCTTCAGGAAGTCATTTCCACGGAATATTCTTTTAATTTCTTCGCCATCTCGGCATAGACATGAACATTTTTTCGCGTACCACGCAGGTCATCGGCTCTATCGCTCCATACTTCAATAAAAATGCTCTCCAAGTTCTCCGACCACCGCTTTCTTTTTTGTCCGACATCCACTTGAAATTAAATTGTTTAATTACAATAATAATAATAATATTTAATATTTTAAATCATTTTGTACTTACTTGCACATATGTTTTGATTTTTAATCAGCTGATTCCTGTTGCCGCCAACAGTAATTTGACCAAAAATATCGATTCATCGGTAAAAAGGTCTTTATTTTAGCCGGTAGAATATCGGTGCTCTAGCGGCACGAGAAAAAGTCGCTAAATTCAAATTTAATGAACACATTTTGTATGGTAAAGGCTAAAAATATCGACGAAAAAGCCATTCTAAATTTATGATTAAACTCTAAACCGAAGATAAGGAGAAAATTGGGCTTGCACAATGTCCGTCATGGTGTCTGTCCGTCTGTCAGTCTGTCCTTAAAGCCAGCGAGCTGAAACTTTCCAAATATCTTAATCTATGGCCGGGTCAGATAAAGTGTTCAGATCGGGGCTCTACGACAGATGGGAGCTGACAAATCGATAAATTTTGATAGCTCAAAATCGATAAATCCACCTATTTCGCACATCCTTATAGCTAAAACTACCAAATTTGGTAGGAAGATAGCTGGTGGCATCCCCATCCGCATCAGACAATAGTCGCATCCGTAACCCTTTTCAAGCAGGCCTCTTTTTATACCGATTTTAATGCAGGTATCGAATAAACCGCTGGCGGATGCGTCCGACTGCAACGTTTCCACTTTTGTCTAGAATTAGCCGATTCGTACTTGAAATATTAAAGTACGATTCATACATAAGAAATCTTAAACAATCTTAATGAGTAATTGAAGATTAACAAGTAAGAAGGCTCTAGTCGGGAGAGCCCAAATTCGATATTTTATTGTTTCGATTCCATGTGTATATCGGAAAACAGAATAGTTATCGATAATTTGAAGCAAACTTGTTCTGCTCATGGTATAGGAGAACTTAAATACAAAAGCAGAAGTCTCTAGCTCTTGCAGTCTCTGAGATCCACGCGTCAATACATACAGACAGACAGGCAGACGGTCAGACAGACAGACAGACGGACAGACGGACATGGCTATATCGTCTCGGCTGTTGATGCTGATCAAGAATATATATACTTTATAGGGTCGGAGATGCTTCCTTCTGCCTGTTACATACTTTTGCACAAAACCATTATACCCTTATTTACCCATTTTATGGGTTAAGGGTATAAAATCATGGTGCAATCCCAAACTTTATTGAATTGAGTATTCACTTTCTTAAAAAATCTCAAAACAAGTCTAAAACGTTCTTCAAAATTTATTTTTTTATATAAGTACAAAACGTTCTTGGTATAGGAATATAATTCTTGATCCAACATTAAAATATCTTATTAAAATATAATGCTATGTTGACACTACAATGAGTTTGCTATTGATATCGTCGTCGACGCAATAACTCAGAATTGGTGCTTACATTGGCTCAAAAGTGCGTGATTGAGTTAAGCGTCAACAGCTGTTTGTAAAAGTCGAAAAATTTAATTAAACAAAACAAAAAAGTCCAGTAACATAAAGTAAAAGTAATGGGTAATAAGAAATTATTTACGATTTTATCTGCGATGGACCAAAACAACGCTATGATGATGAGAGCAAAAAATATGGCAGGGACCTCTTCGGCAACATTAGATTTGCTAAGGAATGCATGCTGTCAAGACATTTGGACGCTTGTAAGATAAAACAAGTAAGAAGGCTCTAGTCGGGAGAGCCCGACTAGAAGATACCCTGAACCCAGTTGCAATAAATAAATTAAATTTATGTAAGACTTTGGTAAACTGACTTAGCTTCAATCGATAAAATTCGATATCTCCGGTGTTTCTCAACCGATTTGGACGAAATTTTCAGAAAAGTTCTATCGTTACCCATTTCTTCAACCCTCACTTTTAGATTTTCCAAATTTGATATTATTTTGTTATCGATATTATGTGTATATCGGAAACCAGAATAGTTATCGATAATTTTAAGCAAACTTGTTCTGCTCATGGTATAGGAGAACTTATACCCAAAATCTGAAGTCTCTAGCTTTGGTAGTCTCTGAGATCCAGGCGTTCATACAGGCGGACAGACAGACGGACAGACGGACATGGCTATATCGTCTTGGCTGTTGATGCTGATCAAGAATATATACACTTTATGGGGTCGGAGATGCTTCCTTCTGCCTGTTACATACTTTTGCACAAAACCATTATACCCTTATTTACCCATTTTATGGGTTAAGGGTATAAACAGTTGATTCGACCTAAGCATTGTTAACTAAATTATTATTGAAATGGTATTATTCAAGCCACGGTATGGATGTTTTTGGGAGAGTGACGTGCCAAATAATTCGGACGCCTTTTTCAAAGAAAGCTTTCGCTTGGAAAGGGAAGCTTTTAATATCCTCTTTAGACGGCTCACGGGTATGAGAAAAAATGATACTTCTTTGCGTGCTGCCGTCTCTGTAGAAAATCAGATTGCAATAGCGCTGTATACCCTAGGATCATCTGCAGAATATCGCACAGTAGGAAGGCTCTTTGGTGTGTCGAAAGCATTTGTATGCGCAAACCTTTTCGAGCTCTGCCGTGAAGTAATTGGCAAACTTGCAGATGACTATCTGCCGGCAAATTTCTTAACACAGGAGACAATAGAAGAATGCGTAAAAGAGTTTGAAGACCTTGACTTTCCACAGTGCCTTGGGGCAATGGGTAAGATTTTTTTAAATGTTATTATAAAAACATAGTGGCGCATAGTTAATTTTGGCTATGCCAAGACTATGATACCCTTCACACAGCCAAATCAATGCTCCCACCTCTTAGGTTTCTGTGCAGTTGTTGTTAATTTTTCGCTTATATTTTTACTCTTGAGCGTCATTTACATGTTTGTGTGCGACAACAACAACAATTTGACATGTAGGTACTTGAAAGTGCACGACAGAGATAACAATTGATAGTACGATATGGTAACAAACCCGACATGATCTAGCAATCTGTGAAAGTTTCATCAAGATCGGTTCAGCAGTTTGGCCGGGAATCGTGTTGATATGGTAAATTTGTATGGTGGCTATATTGTAGAACGCTCCGATCGGGATGAAATTTCATAGTGAACAAACCCGACATGATCTAAGCAATCTGTGAAAGTTTCATCAAGATCGGTTCAGCAGTTTGGCCGGAAATCGTGTTGAAACAGACAGACGGACGGACGGACGGAAATAAATTCCTGAGCTCGTCCTGTTCATTATACCCTTAACCCATAAAATGGGTAAATAAGGGTATAATGGTTTTGTGCAAAGGTATGTAACAGGCAGAAGGAAGCATCTCCGACCCTATAAAGTATATATATTCATGATCAGCATCAACAGCCGAGACGATATAGCCATGTCCGTCTGTCCGTCTGTCTGTCCGTCTGTATGAACGCGTGGATCTCAGAGACTACAAGAGCTAGAGACTTCTGATTTTGTATTTAAGTTCTCCTATACCATGAGCAGAACAAGTTTGCTTCAAATTATCGATAATTATTCTGGTTTCCGATATACACATGCTATCGATAACACTAAAATATCGAATTTGGAAAATCTAAAAATTAGGGTTGAAGTAATGGATAATGATAGAACTTCTCTGAAAATTTCGTCCAAATCGGTTGAGAAACACCGGAGATATTGAACTTAATCGATGGAAGCTAAGCCAGTATACCAAAGTCTTATATAAATTAAATATATTTATTGCAGCTAGGTTCAGGGTATCTTCTAGTCGGGCTCTCCCGACTAGAGCCTTCTTACTTGTTTTGATATATAGTTTATGGGGTCTCCCATCGTTCCTTTAAGGCGTTACAGATTCATGACAAAGTCAATATACCCTGTTTCACATGTGAAGGGTATAAAAAATTAATTGAATATCGCCCATAGATGGCTGCCACATTGAAGTGCGACCAAAGTATGAGCATTCCGTGTACTACCACAACTACAAGGGCTGGTATTCCACCGTGCTATTTGCCTTAGTAGACTACCGGTAAGATTATATTTATTTCGTGTTTAAAATTTGAAATATTAAAAGAATTGTTTTTGTGATTTCACCTATAAGTATTAGCGTTGGCAGTCCTGGGCGATGCCACGATTCAAAGATATTCAAAAGCTCAATCCTTAAAAGAAAATTATTTGAAACTGACTTGCTTCAAGACAATGCAAAAATAATTAATGGTGTAGAAGTTCCAGTTTTACTGCTTGGAGATTCAGCTTTTAAGTTTTCAACAAAAGTTATGAAGCCCTATCCCTTCTCCGTGAAAGCTACTCCACAGGAACGTATATTTAATTATAATTTGTCGAAAACCAGGCGTGTGGTGGAGAATACGTTTGGACATCTAAAGGCTCGTTTCCGAAGGATCGGGAATGATTGGACAATAGGATTGACAAAACTTCCCAAATAATAGCTTGTTGCTGCATTTTGCATAATTTTTGCAACATTCATAATAGCTCAGTGAGCGACAACTGGCAACGTGAAGCTCAAAATGCACACCAAAATGATCAGCCAGAGTTTGAGGTTTGGCTTGGCAAAATGAATCCAAGTGCTTAAACAATAAGGCAAGCCCTAGCAATAATTCAATTTAAATAAATAAATTAAATTTATAAACAAGTAAATCAAAAAAAATTTTGAAGACATGCTTTTATACGCTTTCTTGCATACATATGTAACCGTTAGTTTAATAAAGTTTGTAAAAAAAAAAAAAAAATAAAAAAAAGGAAATTTCGGTCGGAGATCGAACCCATGATCTTTGGCCTATGAAGCGGCAGTCTTCTCTCTGTAACACCAAAGCTCGTCGATTTTACCAGTCAAAATAGTAACTTAATCAAAAGGAAAACAGGTTTTCGTGGTTTTGGCATGGTTTTAAATATTTTATCGTGCCAAAACTTTAAAACATCTATTGTCATCTGAACACATATTTGGTGAAATTTCAGAGCTCTAGCTAGTCGGGAACTTGGAGAAAATTTGATTACAAGAAATCAGTACAAACAATCAGACAGACAGACAGACAAGTCAAGTTAAATAAAAGCATGTAAAAAAAAAAACACTTTTATTTATCTATCACTGGCCCTCATTATTTCCACTATTTCTTTTTGACAATTTTAAGCTCGTTCTGCCATACGGTCCATGACCGCCAACTTGCACTCCTCTATTTCTATGAGCTTGTCCATTTTGTCTGCAATCTTTTAAATTGAATTGGCAATTCAGAATCAGAAGGTATTAATGGAATTTTCGGTATAAAAACCGTTTCCCCTATACCATTGCCAGTAAAGATAATTGCTTCGACAACATTCCTATGAAGGACTTTAACTTACAATCTTGTACCATTGCACAGTTTCAGCGGCTTCAAGTTGCGAATCAACAATACAGGTGAACCAATATTTAAAGTTAATTTATGTTGAGGCAGGCCAGCCGCATTTAATGAATTAAGAAACTCGACGGGGTAATGAACTGCATCTTCGACTTCAGTCACAGAATCAATAGAATTATATGTCATTTCTTCACTTTAAAATGATTTTAATAAAAACTCGTTTATTTTCAATGCATTGTCATTTCTCGCAGTCAAAATAGCACGTTCTGAAAACCATTCGAGTGATTTTTGAGAAATATTTGTTATATCCGGATATATATTTTCTGTATTTTGGGCCACAAAATTGAAGACTTTAAGCACGCATTTTTTCATCTGTTCTTGTTCCTCTGGGGATCACTGGAAGAGTTTGTCGAAAATCAACAGCTAAGAGAACAGTTATGCCACCCATTAAGTATTCACTATCTCAAATGTCTTTCAAAGATCGATCTACAGCTTTAAAAGCACCTTTATGGCCCATAGTAGCGTCATTTACATGTTTGTGTGCGACAACAACAACAATTTGACATGTAGGTACTTGAAAGTGCACGACAGAGATAACAATTGATAGTACGATATGGTAACAAACCCGACATGATCTAGCAATCTGTGAAAGTTTCATCAAGATCGGTTCAGCAGTTTGGCCGGAAATCGTGTTGATATGGTAAATTTGTATGGTGGCTATATTGTAGAACGCTCCGATCGGCATGATCTAAGCAATCTGTGAAAGTTTCATCAAGATCGGTTCAGCAGTTTGGCCGGAAATCGTGTTGAAACAGACAGACGGACGGACGGACGGAAATCAATTCCTGAGCTCGTCCTGTTCATTATACCCTTAACCCATAAAATGGGTAAATAAGGGTATAATGGTTTTGTGCAAAGGTATGTAACAGGCAGAAGGAAGCATCTCCGACCCTATAAAGTATATATATTCATGATCAGCATCAACAGCCGAGACGATATAGCCATGTCCGTCTGTCCGTCTGTCTGTCCGTCTGTATGAACGCGTGGATCTTAGAGACTACAAGAGCTAGAGACTTCTGATTTTGTATTTAAGTTCTCCTATACCATGAGCAGAACAAGTTTGCTTCAAATTATCGATAACTATTCTGGTTTCCGATATACACATAATATCGATAACAATAAAATATCGAATTTGGAAAATCTAAAAATCAGGGTTGAAGAAATGGATAATGATAGAACTTCTCTGAAAATTTCGTCCAAATCGGTTGAGAAACACCGGAGATATTGAACTTAATCGATGGAAGCTAAGCCAGTATACCAAAGTCTTATATAAATTAAATATATTTATTGCAGCTAGGTTCAGGGTATCTTCTAGTCGGGCTCTCCCGACTAGAGCCTTCTTACTTGTTTTGATATATAGTTTATGGGGTCTCCCATCGTTCCTTTAAGGCGTTACAGATTCATGACAAAGTCAATATACCCTGTTTCACATGTGAAGGGTTTAAAAAATTAATTGAATATCGCCCATAGATGGCTGCCACATTGAAGTGCGACCAAAGTATGAGCATTCCGTGTACTACCACAACTACAAGGGCTGGTATTCCACCGTGCTATTTGCCTTAGTAGACTACCGGTAAGATTATATTTATTTCGTGTTTAAAATCTGAATATTAAAAGAATTGTTTTGTGAACAGTGTAGATTCACCTATAAGTATTAGCGTTGGCAGTCCTGGGCGATGCCACGATTCAAAGATATTCAAAAGCTCAATCCTTAAAAGAAAATTATTTGAAACTGACTTGCTTCAAGACAATGCAAAAATAATTAATGGTGTAGAAGTTCCAGTTTTACTGCTTGGAGATTCAGCTTTTAAGTTTTCAACAAAAGTTATGAAGCCCTATCCCTTCTCCGTGAAAGCTACTCCACAGGAACGTATATTTAATTATAATTTGTCGAAAACCAGGCGTGTGGTGGAGAATACGTTTGGACATCTAAAGGCTCGTTTCCGAAGGATCGGGAATGATTGGACAATAGGATTGACAAAACTTCCCAAATAATAGCTTGTTGCTGCATTTTGCATAATTTTTGCAACATTCATAATAGCTCAGTGAGCGACAACTGGCAACGTGAAGCTCAAAATGCACACCAAAATGATCAGCCAGAGTTTGAGGTTTGGCTTGGCAAAATGAATCCAAGTGCTTAAACAATAAGGCAAGCCCTAGCAATAATTCAATTTAAATAAATAAATTAAATTTATAAACAAGTAAATCAAAAAAAATTTTGAAGACATGCTTTTATACGCTTTCTTGCATACATATGTAACCGTTAGTTTAATAAAGTTTGTAAAAAAAAAAAAAAAAATAAAAAAAAAGGAAAATTTCGGTCGGAGATCGAACCCATGATCTTTGGCCTATGAAGCGGCAGTCTTCTCTCTGTAACACCAAAGCTCGTCGATTTTACCAGTCAAAATAGTAACTTAATCAAAAGGAAAACAGGTTTTTCGTGGTTTTGGCATGGTTTTAAATATTTTATCTTGCCAAAAACTTTAAAAACATCTATTGTCATCTGAAACACATATTGGGTGAAATTTCAGAGCTCTAGCTAGTCGGGAACTTGGAGAAAATTTGATTACAAGAAATCAGTACAAACAATCAGACAGACAGACAGACAAGTCAAGTTAAATAAAAGCATGTAAAAAAAAAAACACTTTTATTTATCTATCACTGGCCCTCATTATTTCCAGCATTTCTTTTTGACAATTTTAAGCTCGTTCTGCCATACGGTCCATGACCGCCAACTTGCCACTCCTCTATTTCTATGAGCTTGTCCATTTTGTCTGCAATCTTTTAAATTGAATTGGCAATTCAGAATCAGAAGGTATTAATGGAATTTTCGGTATAAAAACCGTTTCCCCTATACCATTGCCAGTAAAGATAATTGCTTCGACAACATTCCTATGAAGGACTTTAACTTACAATCTTGTACCATTGCACAGTTTCAGCGGCTTCAAGTTGCGAATCAACAATACAGGTGAACCAATATTTAAAGTTAATTTATGTTGAGGCAGGCCAGCCGCATTTAATGAATTAAGAAACTCGACGGGGTAATGAACTGCATCTTCGACTTCAGTCACAGAATCAATAGAATTATATGTCATTTCTTCACTTTAAAATGATTTTAATAAAAACTCGTTTATTTTCAATGCATTGTCATTTCTCGCAGTCAAAATAGCACGTTCTGAAAACCATTCGAGTGATTTTTGAGAAATATTTGTTATATCCAGATATATATTTCTGTATTTTGGGCCACAAAATTGAAGACTTTAAGCACGCATTTTTTCATCTGTTCTTGTTCCTCTGGGGATCACTGGAAGAGTTTGTCGAAAATCAACAGCTAAGAGAACAGTTATGCCACCCATTAAGTATTCACTATCTCAAATGTCTTTCAAAGATCGATCTACAGCTTTAAAAGCACCTTTATGGCCCATAGTAGCGTCATTTACATGTTTGTGTGCGACAACAACAACAATTTGACATGTAGGTACTTGAAAGTGCACGACAGAGATAACAATTGATAGTACGATATGGTAACAAACCCGACATGATCTAGCAATCTGTGAAAGTTTCATCAAGATCGGTTCAGCAGTTTGGCCGGAAATCGTGTTGATATGGTAAATTTGTATGGTGGCTATATTGTAGAACGCTCCGATCGGCATGATCTAAGCAATCTGTGAAAGTTTCATCAAGATCGGTTCAGCAGTTTGGCCGGAAATCGTGTTGAAACAGACAGACGGACGGACGGACGGAAATCAATTCCTGAGCTCGTCCTGTTCATTATACCCTTAACCCATAAAATGGGTAAATAAGGGTATAATGGTTTTGTGCAAAGGTATGTAACAGGCAGAAGAAGCATCTCCGACCCTATAAAGTATATATATTCATGATCAGCATCAACAGCCGAGACGATATAGCCATGTCCGTCTGTCTGTCTGTCTGTCCGTCTGTATGAACGCGTGGATCTCAGAGACTACAAGAGCTAGAGACTTCTGATTTTGTATTTAAGTTCTCCTATACCATGAGCAGAACAAGTTTGCTTCAAATTATCGATAACTATTCTGGTTTCCGATATACACATAATATCGATAACAATAAAATATCGAATTTGGAAAATCTAAAAATCAGGGTTGAAGAAATGGATAATGATAGAACTTCTCTGAAAATTTCGTCCAAATCGGTTGAGAAACACCGCAGATATTGAACTTAATCGATGGAAGCTAAGCCAGTATACCAAAGTCTTATATAAATTAAATATATTTATTGCAGCTAGGTTCAGGGTATCTTCTAGTCGGGCTCTCCCGACTAGAGCCTTCTTACTTGTTTTGATATATAGTTTATGGGGTCTCCCATCGTTCCTTTAAGGCGTTACAGATTCATGACAAAGTCAATATACCCTGTTTCACATGTGAAGGGTATAAAAAATTAATTGAATATCGCCCATAGATGGCTGCCACATTGAAGTGCGACCAAAGTATGAGCATTCCGTGTACTACCGCAACTACAAGGGCTGGTATTCCACCGTGCTATTTGCCTTAGTAGACTACCGGTAAGATTATATTTATTTCGTGTTTAAAATTTGAAATATTAAAAGAATTGTTTTTGTGATTTCACCTATAAGTATTAGCGTTGGCAGTCCTGGGCGATGCCACGATTCAAAGATATTCAAAAGCTCAATCCTTAAAAGAAAATTATTTGAAACTGACTTGCTTCAAGACAATGCAAAAATAATTAATGGTGTAGAAGTTCCAGTTTTACTGCTTGGAGATTCAGCTTTTAAGTTTTCAACAAAAGTTATGAAGCCCTATCCCTTCTCCGTGAAAGCTACTCCACAGGAACGTATATTTAATTATAATTTGTCGAAAACCAGGCGTGTGGTGGAGAATACGTTTGGACATCTAAAGGCTCGTTTCCGAAGGATCGGGAATGATTGGACAATAGGATTGACAAAACTTCCCAAATAATAGCTTGTTGCTGCATTTTGCATAATTTTTGCAACATTCATAATAGCTCAGTGAGCGACAACTGGCAACGTGAAGCTCAAAATGCACACCAAAATGATCAGCCAGAGTTTGAGGTTTGGCTTGGCAAAATGAATCCAAGTGCTTAAACAATAAGGCAAGCCCTAGCAATAATTCAATTTAAATAAATAAATTAAATTTATAAACAAGTAAATCAAAAAAAATTTTGAAGACATGCTTTTATACGCTTTCTTGCATACATATGTAACCGTTAGTTTAATAAAGTTTGTAAAAAAAAAAAAAAAAAATAAAAAAAAAGGAAAATTTCGGTCGGAGATCGAACCCATGATCTTTGGCCTATGAAGCGGCAGTCTTCTCTCTGTAACACCAAAGCTCGTCGATTTTACCAGTCAAAATAGTAACTTAATCAAAAGGAAAACAGGTTTTCGTGGTTTTGGCATGGTTTTAAATATTTTATCGTGCCAAAAACTTTAAAAACATCTATTGTCATCTGAAACACATATTTGGTGAAAATTTCAGAGCTCTAGCTAGTCGGGAACTTGGAGAAAATTTGATTACAAGAAATCAGTACAAACAATCAGACAGACAGACAGACAAGTCAAGTTAAATAAAAGCATGTAAAAAAAAAAACACTTTTATTTATCTATCACTGGCCCTCATTATTTCCAGCATTTCTTTTTGACAATTTTAAGCTCGTTCTGCCATACGGTCCATGACCGCCAACTTGCACTCCTCTATTTCTATGAGCTTGTCCATTTTGTCTGCAATCTTTTAAATTGAATTGGCAATTCAGAATCAGAAGGTATTAATGGAATTTTCGGTATAAAAACCGTTTCCCCTATACCATTGCCAGTAAAGATAATTGCTTCGACAACATTCCTATGAAGGACTTTAACTTACAATCTTGTACCATTGCACAGTTTCAGCGGCTTCAAGTTGCGAATCAACAATACAGGTGAACCAATATTTAAAGTTAATTTATGTTGAGGCAGGCCAGCCGCATTTAATGAATTAAGAAACTCGACGGGGTAATGAACTGCATCTTCGACTTCAGTCACAGAATCAATAGAATTATATGTCATTTTTTCACTTTAAAATGATTTTAATAAAAACTCGTTTATTTTCAATGCATTGTCATTTCTCGCAGTCAAAATAGCACGTTCTGAAAACCATTCGAGTGATTTTTGAGAAATATTTGTTATATCCGGATATATATTTTCTGTATTTTGGGCCACAAAATTGAAGACTATAAGCACGCATTTTTTCATCTGTTCTTGTTCCTCTGGGGATCACTGGAAGAGTTTGTCGAAAATCACCAGCTAAGAGAACAGTTATGCCACCCATTAAGTATTCACTATCTCAAATGTCTTTCAAAGATCGATCTACAGCTTTAAAAGCACCTTTATGGCCCATAGTACACTCATCCCAAACAATAAG
This sequence comes from Scaptomyza flava, assembly GCA_030179655.1. NCBI lineage: Eukaryota > Metazoa > Arthropoda > Insecta > Diptera > Drosophilidae > Scaptomyza > Scaptomyza flava. The sequence goes on from JARNME010000288.1 coordinate 70,188, forward strand.
CTTGCAATCTTCGAGCACAGCAGCAATATTAGATTGCTTTGAAATTCAGCAATGTGGTGTTTCTAAATGAATCAAATTAAATGGAGTCTTAAGTGTAGAATGCGCTGTGCGACCACCATTAAGTAAAGTGGCTGCGATACCGGAAGAAGCAACGGCCAATGCAATTTTTTTACTTTGCCGTACCTTTGCCAATAATAAATTTAAAAGATACGTTTTACCTGTTCCACCAGGTGCATCTAAAAAAATAGATTTCTCCCTTTTCTGCTTCAACGCTA
>JARNME010000289.1:0-393089 GCA_030179655.1 Scaptomyza flava
AAATGAATCAATATTGATCAAGATACATTGCGAGCCTATATTGCTGTACTCATTCTTGCAGGTGCATGTCGGTGAGTGCCTTTTTTGTTTTATGTATTTCCATAAATGAGTTGACTTATATAAAATGTCTCTATGGCAGCGCAAGAAATGAAGACGTTCATAGTTTATTTGATGAAACTTTTGGCCGCCCCATCTTCCGATCAATTATGTCTAAAAGAAGCTTCCACAAAATTACAAGTGCGCTCCGTTTTGATGATGTTTCGAGTCGAAGACAAAACCGTAGCAGCGATAAATTTGCTTCAATTCCTGACCTGTGGGATCGTTGGCAAGTTATTCTTCCATTTTGTACAACTGCCACGAAAATGTCACAATTGATGAGCTACTTGGTGCATTCAGGGGACGTTGCTCTTTTCGTCAGTTTATGCCATCAAAACCTGCTAAATATGGTTTGAAATTTTGGGTATTGGTGGACTCAAAGTCTGGTTACGTATGGAAGATACAACCATATCTTGGAAAACCTAAAAATGCAAAGCCTGAAAAAAACCAAGGAGAACTCATTGTATTAGAATTGACGGAAGGCTTAAAAGGACAGAATGTAACAGCCGACAATTTCTTATCTACTTTTGAGGTGGTAAAAAAGTTGCTTGAAAGAAAACTTACATATGTGGGAACAGTACGCAAAAATAAAACATTTATTCCTCCCAAATTATTGATTGTCAAAAAACTTCCACTGTATACATCTACATTTGCTTTTAATGAAATTGCGACATTAGTGTCTTATATCAACCACAAAAACCAAGCAGCGATATTGATGAGTTCAATGCACAGGCTAGCTAAAGTTGATAAGAGTGGGGCGAAGAAAAAACCGGAGATTATCAGGGGTGTCCCAGCCATCAAAACCAACCGAATTCCAACCTAAAACCAACCTCGAGCTGGTTTTAGGTGTGCCAGAGCAGAGTTCGAGATGGTTTTGAAATCTCCACAAATTTGGTCAGAGATTTGGTTAGTTTAAGCAATATTAAATGTCTATTGCATAACAAGTGTTACTTTTTCGAAAGGTAATTTTAAGCTAAATTGCATCTCAAATCTCTAACAAATCTCTAAGACTATTTGCCGTTCCATGTAAGCGTGCAAAACCGTCCCTAACAAGAGAGGTGCCACCTAGTTCGTTTAACCCTAACTATTATTCGGAGTCTTTAATAGGTCAATTTAAAAGACACTTATTTGTGGCAAATAAACATAAAAAAATCTTACTTTTAGGTAACAAAATTGCATGGTCGAGCAGTGGACAGTTTGTTGTAAATTTAACAAAGTTATTGCAGCAAACCTTTTTTTTATAAGGTGGCAGCTTTTGCGGCGTTTGTTAGGTGTGTGAATTTCTACAGTAAAAAGAAGAATTTAATTAATGGAAATTCATTGTGCCGCCAAAATGTAAGTTGAATAAAAATTGCATTTATTTTTTGCATTGCATTTATTTTATTTTTGGTCCATAGGGGAAAACACCGTTCACCACAACAGGACGAAATATTCGTGAAGTTTATGGAGAAGTATCCAGACATTGTACAGGGGTTCGGCCGAGGAGATAGAGTGGCCATGTCGGCTGCTTGGATTGAGTTCGCCAACGAACTCAACGCCAACGGACCCCCGTGCAAGTCAGTGGACGAGTGGAAAAGAGTAAGTATTGTCACATTCACATTAAACTATTAATTAACTAATTTGTTTCAGGTATGGAAAGATTGGAAACAATCTATAAAAAAGAAGTTGTGCAACAACAAACAAGTAAGAAGGCTCTAGTCGGGAGAGCCCGACTAGAAGATACCCTGAACCCAGTTGCAATGAATATATTTAATTTATATAAGACTTTGGTATACTGGCTTAGCTTCCATCGATTAAGTTCAATATCGGTGTTTCTCAACCGATTTGGACGAAATTTTCAGAAAAGTTCTATCATTATCCATTACTTCAACCCTCATTTTTAGATTTTCCAAATTCGATATTTTATTGTTATCGATATTATGTGTATATCGGAAACCAGAATAGTTATCGATAGTTTGAATTAAACTTGTTCTGCTCATGGTTTAGGAGAACTTAAATACAAAATCAGAAGTCTCTAGCTCTTGTAGTCTTTGAGATCCACGCGTTCATACAGACGGACAGACTGACAGACGGACAGACAGACGGACAGACGGACAGACGGACAGACAGACGGACAGACGGACATGGCTATATCGTCTCGGCTGTTGATGCTGATCAAGAATATATATACTTTATAGGGTCGGAGATGCTTCCTTCTGCCTGTTACATACTTTTGCACAAAACCATTATACCCTTATTTACCCATTTTATGGGTTAAGGGTATAAAAAGAGCAGTGGGCAACTGGCGGCGGGCCTTTTAAACAGCAGGAGTTATCCGCAACAGAGCACGCCCTTGCTGCTGTACTCCAGCTGGAGCACGCGGTGGATGGAATGGCTGGAGTAGCGTCGTGTGGGCTTACTCCAATAGATAATGATATATCTGAAGTTATCGATGCCGAGGAATATGGTAATGTATACAAATAACTTTTTTTAAATTGTTTTAAAAAATAAATAAATTATATAACTGTAAGTCCCACAAAGATGATGAGACTAGATAGCAGTGCACTGATGTGGATGAGGAGGATGAAGATGTATTAAGTGTGCCTGTAAGGACGCCAGCCAAAACAGGCGTCGGTGGTGCGGCATGCGGCAACCATTCGTCACAGGCATTGGCGCTAGTGGCCGAGGAGACCGCGAGTCTAAACCAAATTTCGAAAGATCTGCAGGCTCTGCACGAAACATCCAAGGCAGGCTTGGATGCCAATAGGGAGATGGGTCAGCAGATGTGTGAGATTGCGAGGCAGCAATTGGAGGAACAAAAAGCTCATAATGCACTTATGATAAGAATTTTAGAATATGTATCGAAAAAATAAGAAATAATCATGTGTTTTGTTTTTTTTATATTTATTACAAAATAATTCTTATCACAATTAACACAAAATTATTAGTAGCGCCTTTGCAGGCTGTTGGCAATCGAGTTTCGAACTCTTGCCATGTCATTTAATTGTAGCATACTATCATTTGTATCATCTTCACTTGTGTTATTGTTATCATAAATCAATCAATCAACTCAAAATCAAATTCCCTATCTCGTCTTTCGCGACATAAGTTATGCAGTACACAACAGACATTTATAATTTTGGCGACCTTAGCTGGGTGATATTGCAGGCAGTCTTGGAGAGATCTAAAGCGACTTTTTATAACACCAATTGTTCGCTCGACTACATTTCGAGCTGACGCATGCCGCATGTTAAAATTATGTTGCCCTGAGCCAGCAGCTGGACTCCTATACGGAGTAAGCATGAAGGGCTCCAGAGGATACCCAGAGTCTGCCAGTAGCCAAATGTTTTGACAACCACTAGCATATTTTCTTTGAAAATAGTCTCTTGCAGAACTCATATTCCATGCAAAGGAGTCATGTGTTGATCCAGGCATTGAGGCATCCACATAAAGGACACGCAGATCGTAGTCACATATCTATATAAGAAAGCATTTTATCAAAAGGCAATAGAAAATAAGCATAAATATTAAACAATTAAACAAGACTGCTACTCACACACATTATTTAGAGAATACGACTAAAGGACAGGACGCGCTAGTTACTTATCGCACTACTTACAATCATTGCATTAATACTAAAATATCCCTTTCGGTTCATGAACTGATGTGCAAAATCTGTTGGCTTCATAATTCGTATATGGGTGCCGTCAATGCATCCAATCACGCCAGGTATGCTAAACTTTTCAAAAAAAAAAAGATTTTGATGATGAAATTTTTGCCGCCGTCTGATCGAGTTTTATAAAACGATGACAAAGCCTTCTTTCAAGGATTGGAAGCACAATCCATAATGTTTTACAAACTATCGATCGTGAAACAGCCAAATCCTTGTCCTTCCTAATTACTCCCTGAAAACTACCAACATCCAAAAAGCGTAGCACTATTGCCAGTCGCAGTATTGGCGAAATTGACGATGATGGCATGTCATCCTTAATTAGGTGAAATATCATCATAAAAGTGCACTTATCTACACGATAATTATATCGAAATCTGTAAAGTTAAAATCAATTAAACACTTGCAACAATTCCATTGTAGGCTAAAAAATAACATACGTGCTGTCACAAGTCGATAGTGGATCCTCTTCTCTTCTTTTCTAAGCATGTCACGCAAAAGAAAACTTCCAAGAGGCATTTCTATTTAATTTCACTTTTACTTTTGCACTTTTAAAATGTAAACAAAACAGATTTGCCATTCACGAAATACGTAGCACAGCGATTCAAGCAAGCTATCACGGCAGGGATGTCAAGCAACATTAGTTACTTGGCGGGCAAAATATTAAATATTTAATTTGTAAAAGAATTACAAGAGATATGACCTAACATATTTTTATTTTACCAATTATTAAATATAACACTAATGCCCTGTGGCCAACCTTGAAAACAATGACAAAAATAGCATATAAATTTTAGGCAATTTTTATTTTTCAAAGGTATCAACTAATTTTGGCCATTTTCGTTCTGCGTATTTTCTCCGAAAAATTTTACCGAAAAATGAAATCTCCCAAACTTCTGGCACACCTACGGTTTTGTTTTAGAGATTTGAAAACCTGCTCGAGCCAAAATCTCTAGAGATTTCTGGCACACCCCTGTATATCTTATTATAATTCGACAAAAGGTTTGTAATTTTGTTATCCGTCTATAATTTCTCATGCTTTGTCTCTCTTAGGAAGCGTAGATACTGCTGACCAAATGATTGGCTCCTACACAACAAAACTCAAAACAAATCGATGGCCGAATATTGCATTTGCAAATATAATTGATATATCGGCTTTGAATGCGTACATACTGTTTTCTGAAATCGATGCTTCATGGGCACCAGCTGATTCGAATCGCAAGAGACCACACTTTTTGCGGCAGCTGGCACTCTCTTTGGCTAAGCCGTATATGATGAAGCGGACTAAACTACCTCATCAACAGTTTTCAGTAGATTTATTGGCTGAAATAAGAAAATCATCCTCCGCTTCAGAGCCCTCTTCAAGCAATGCTACTAACACTTCAGGAACTAGAAACCGTGGAATTTGTAGTTGCTGCAAATCAAAGTCAGACATAAATTGTTCCATTTGCGTAAAGTTTATTTGTTAAGTAAGACGAAAAACAATGTGTTTAGCATGTTATGACAATAATGTTTTGTAAATAACAGCAAAATAAATGATTTTTTGGTTGTAATCAAAGAAAAATATATATTGGACCAAATGGTCCCTTGAGCAAAGATTAGTAAGTTTTTATTTTTCTCAGTCCCACTTTAAGTCATACCATTAAAATTTTGGATATAACAGTGTTTTATAAAAAGACCACCTGAAAAAAATTTTAAGTCAATATGTATAACCGTTCAAGTGTTACAAAGGATTAAAAAAAAACTGGACTAAATGGGCTCATAGCCTACAGCAGGGTTAAGAGTTTGTCCCTGTGATTTATTAATTGTTAGGGCAAAGCAAACCTTTAAAGGAAATTGCAATCTTTTAAATTGAATTGGCAATTCAGAATCAGAAGATATTAATGGAATTCTCGGTATAAAAACCGTTTCCCCTATACCATTGCCAGTAAAGACCATTGCTTCGACAACATTCTTATGAAGGACTTTAACTTGCAAACTTCTACCATTGCATAGTTTTGGCGGCTTCAAGTTGCGAATCAACATTACAGGTGAACCAATCTTTAAAGTTAATTTATGTTGAGGCAGGCCAGCCGGATTTAATGAATTAAGAAACTCGACGGGGTAATGAACTGCATCTTCGATTTCAGTCACAGAATCAAAAGAGTTATATGTCATTTCTTCACTTTGAAATGATTTTAATAAATACTCGTTTATTTCCAATACATTGTCATTTCTCGCAGTAAAAATAGCACGTTCTGAAAACCATTCGAGTGATTTTTAAGAGATATTTGTAATATCCGGAAATATGTTTAGAGTTAGCTCTTCAATACTTTTCACAACATGACACAAAGTTATTTTGCCATCATGGGTTGGAAATAATCCATTTCCATTTTTAAGAAGCATTTCTGCCAATTTACCAGCTATGCTATCACCTTTTAAGTGCACTTGCATACTTCGCGTTAATGCAATTTTCTTAATTTTGGGCCACAAAATTGAAGACTTTAAGTACGCATTTATTTCATCTGCTCTTGTTCCTCTGGGGATCACTGGAAGAGTTTGTCGAAAATCACCATCTAAGAGAGCAGTTATGCCACCCATTAAGTATTCACTATCTCGAATGTCTTTCAAAGATCGATCTACAGCTTCAAAAGCACCTTTATGGCCCATAGTACACTCATCCCAAACAATAAACTTGCAATCTTTGAGCACAGCAGCCATATTAGATTGTTTTGAAATTCAGCAATGTGGTGCTTCTAAATGAAACAAATTAAATGGAATCTTTAGAGTAGAATGCGCTGTGCGACCACCATTTAGTGAAGTGGCTGCGATACCGGAAGCAGCAATGGCCAATGCAATTTTTTTACTTTGCCCTACCTTTGCCAATAGTAAATTTAAGAGATAAGAGATTTCTCCCTCTTCTGCTTCATCGCTATGTAGTATCTTTTCGTATACTTGTTTTTGCTCAGCAGTGAGGAGTAGCTCATTATTAACAACAAAATTATCGCAATTTTCATAGTTTGTTTCTCTATGATATTTAACATTTGGAACAATTTCCTCGGATCTAATTGGTAGTGGAAGTCCATAATAAGTCAAGTTTTGACCACCAATAGACAGTACAATATCTTCAATGTACATAAGACATTTTTAAAATACATTATTCACAATACTTTGATCAATATTTCTGTCTTGTGAAATATGAAAGGCTCTTAAAATATCTTCTGAGAAACTCTCTTTATAAGTATTCCAAAGTTTAAGAGCATCTGAAATTTGACAAAATACTAACATTATTGCAAAAAGTTTTCTCAGTTTTGTAGGATTTTGACACTTGACACCTTCGGCTATAGTTGAATCCTTATCATCTTTTAGTAATCCTAGAGCTGTACACCCCAATTGAAATGATGCGTATGCTATACCATTAACGGTTTTTAAATTTGAAAATGAAGTTGGGCCCCTTAAAAAATTTAATAAAAGTCTTAAATGAAAATATTCTGTATTATTGGGATGAATAGTGTAAACTCTTCCCAAAGCTGAATCTCTTTTAACTCCACATCATGCCCTCGTTTTCTTCTTTGAAATTTTTTATTGTTCCATGTAAAATACGATGGAACTTCACAATATAGAAGCGTTCTTGCAAACTCATCACGTGTGCATAGCTCAAAGAAGGCTAGCAAAGAGGTTTTGGGTGTAGTGCTTAATCTGTCAAGTAATTGTTGCGGATTATTGGGGTTAAAATATATACGTTGACCATTTTCTAAATGAACAGCTACTTGTGTAATAGCCGGATAACGTTCATGTATGGGAAATGCAAGGATTCTCCATACCGCTTCTGAGCTACTTATATAACGGCCACTTTCGTACATATTAATTTCATTACGTTGGTCTTCAAGAGTTAATGATGCTTGATCACTGCCCTTGTTAACATATTTACAAATGTATTTAATAGACTTTACAGAACTACAATACTCAACATTTATGTGAGCTTCAAATGTTCTCAATAGTACACAATTGTAAGGCACAACCCAACGATTATCTATGCAATTACCATTTATATTAATTGCATTACCACCATCTTCTATCGCTCTTCTACGATATAGAGGGTAACTATCTTTTCCAGTCACAGTTTCTTTAAGTAATTCTCGAGGAAACCTTTTGGTACATTTTCCATTTTTCATGCATGGCGATTTATTATTAAATGCACCGCAAGGACCATGAATCATATTTGATTTAACAATGTTAAATAACAATGGATCCTCATCTGCGTTTGGTATTTCGGCACAAATAATCTTATCGATTTTATCAGGTCTTATTTTATTTTCTAGCCAAAGTAGAATATATATATGTGGTAAGCCCCGCTTTTGCCATTCCACAGAGTACATAAAACATTGAACGCTTCCAAACAAAGAACCTTTCGTCAATAGTGACATTAAAGCTTTAACTTTTAAATAAAAATCTCAAGCTATAATATCGTGTAATTTACAGCAAAAATTGCTGCTGCTTCTTGAAGCTCACATTCAGTACCATAAGTATGACATAGCGCACTCATATTGTTTAGAAGAGCTATAAAAAGGCAGGCTCCATTACCAATTATAGCTATTTTGGCTAACTCTCTTATGTATACGCGCGCTCTGGAAGTCAAACAAAGAGCGTAGTATCGCTACCTTCTTCGCACGCACTGAATCAATGCAAAACATATCTAAGAGGCTGCGGTTAAGTGAATTGTACATTGCCTTTAGCTTTAATTTAGTGTGTGTGCGGAGGAGCTAGGGTTATTAAACTTTATGATTGACATGTAATGCGCACACATAAAATAGAGAGTGAACGTAAATGAACAACAACAAAGGAGCAAGATTGTTATGTGCAGGTTGAGTCGGTTTGATATTAGTACCAACTTGTATGACGAGATTGTTGGCTAGGGTGCACCTCTTGCTATGCTCTTAGCTTGCTCGCCGGATTGGTCGGGGTTCTTGCTACACTCTCATAGGTCATACGGACACACTCGCATAATAATTTAGGTGCACATGTACCGAAAGGGTATACTAAACAAAAATAAGGAAATGTACACGTAAAAATAATCAAAAAAGGAACATTAAATCCCCGCAAACCGATCGCCAATCCTGATCCAACAAACTATTGGTGTGGGGGTCTCGGATGTTATTGAGTCCCCTTTAACTTCTCTACCCACCCTACCTATGCGTCATGACGATGGAGTTTGATGTCGCCCTTATCGAGAAAACTCTCTAATTATCGTATGCCATCATTTCGACCATGCTGTACTCCGGACTGAAAAATAACTAAGCAATCATTTCAAATCAATTAAATTCAACCATATATTTCATTATTCAAAACTCCCTGTATTCTTGTATAACTTTCTTTCATTATAATCTTTATATGTACTAAAGTCTAAAAATATATATATGTATAGATAAATATAAAAAATATTCCTAACCAAGAATGGACTGTATAGCGGTTTGGTTTTAGAAAATTCTTAAATTGCAAAATTATTAAGGGCTAGGTATGTAAATAATCATAATATAGAAACAAGCATTTTTCTTGTTATTAAAACTCACAAAACTCCAAATTCGTTAACATGACTTACTCCTTGCACGATCGTTGAGCTCAATATGATGTGTAGGTAGTTCTGTATAGGAATAAATTGAATAAGTAACTATTTACATACATAAACCAAAATTTATAGCAACCATCCGATATCTATGTTCATTTCTGAATTAGTTCACAAACATCATTATTTTTACTTATAATTTATAAATACTTCATTTAACGATTCATCTTTGAATTTACTCATAATTTACAATTAATACATCTAATAATTCACTACCAATTTCACTTTTAATCGTACATTTAATTTTAACAATTTTTAGAAGTTTAATTGAAAATCAAAACAAAGACAGTTTGAAAGGAACTGTACTATTATTACATATATGCGAAGGCAATGCACAAAAGCTTTCAAAACTATCCGCAAAACTCACTCAAAAGCGCGAGTGATATGCATGTGTAAAACATTCACACTGTTACATGCGCTCGCGCTATACTCTTTCTTTTCAACGATCGGGCTTATAAGACTTTATATGTCACGGGTAACACAAAACATATTGAGGTTAAATTTGAACTTATATAAGCCCCGATCGATTGGATTCTTAAAGAAACATTAAACGTTATAGTCTTTCACTAAATCGTGGTGAACACTGTATCGGTGGTCGTTGATTTACACTTTTTGTACTTTTGACCTCTACGGCCACCTGTTAAATAACCCCAAAGTTATCCGACTTCGTTTCGGCGGAAACCGTTGCACCAGATGCAGAAGTTTGTCTTGTTTTAATTCTGGACTTCAAACAAAAAGGCTTATATCCAGGTGGAGAAGGTGTTGCGGGTCGAACCCCTGCCCGAAAAGCCAGTGAATTTTCCTCGCGAGACTTCTGTTTCACACCAGGCACTATATTTATTTAAATATATTTGTCACTTAAAACACTTTTTATTTAAATAAATACTTATTTACCTGGCTTTCCTTATTATTTTAAGACGAAAAGACTTAATCGCAAATTTTATTTTTATAAATTATTATTATGCGCATAACCTCTCAATATATGTAGTTAGTTTAACCGCGTGTTAAATTCGCTTCTTTATATATATATTTTTCGCTTCTTGAACGATGCGATCTCCATGAGGTTTCTTTGGTACTAATCCCTAACCTCGAGGTTCAATGCCTCTAAAGCTAAGTACTTGCTGCCAAATATTCTGCATAAAGCAGACGAACCAACAAACCTAGCACCTTATTGTGCTCTCGGTAGCTCACTAAGCTTTACTGTTACTGAGAGAGATTATCCGGGACATCAATGTGACCCATTTTTAGCGGAGACACCAACCTTTGTTTTTAAATAGATCCAAACTACAGTGGTGTCCAAAATATTGTAACTTCTGCCACTACAGCACAGTTGAAGGAGAATAGGTATGCTATGATGACTTCGACTGAAAAAAAGGCAGACATTATGCTTGGATTTGAATGTCCTTGAGATGGTAAACTCCTAAGTTTTTCCCTTTTTTATCTGCTAATTGATAATAAGATGAACCTACTCGGTTAGTAACTATGGCCGGTTGAAATGTTGGTGCCAATTTTGCACTAAACTTTTTGGTTGCGTTAGGTTAGGTTAGGTTAGAGCGGTAGTGGGCAGGTGAGAGACCCTTCCACTCACTTAGGCCAATTGTTGGCCCATTGTGATGCCGCGATGGACTGCGTCCACAACTCCGTCTACCCGAGAACAGGGTGTGTGATACTATTTGAGAGGGCGTGGTTCCAGCCCGAAGCATGAATAAAGGAGAGAATACTCTTGGGGGTGGTGTTCGCTATCTCTGAGAGGTCTGTTAGGAAATAGGAACCGAGAAAGCGATTTCTATTTTTGCAGAGTGCAGGACAGTCGCAGAAAAGATGGGAAACAGTTTCCTCCTCTTCCTCGTCCCGACAGCTTCTGCAGAAATCGTTAGAAGGGGCTAGTAGTCTCGCTGCATGAGATCCCACTAGCCAGTGCCCCGTAACAGCCCTCACTACGGAGGCACAACCTGATCTATTTAGGTGGATTAGGCTTGAAGAGCGCTTTTACAGCGCGTTGGCCATGTCTGTCTGGCTATATTGCATCTACCGGTGGTGTGTTGCCACCTTTTATTTGCTTCGCGTTCGAAATGCTCGCGAATCTTAAGTTTACAGCTGGCCATGGGCATGCCCAAACCCTCCTTATCCGAGAGGAGGGGCATGGTAGTACCATGTCTTGCCAGCTCATCCGCCCTACAATTGCCCTCGATGCCTTTGTGACCGGGCACCCATATGAGGTAGAGATCGAACTGCTCTGCCATCTCTTGCAGAGATTTGCGGCAGTTTGTGACGGATATCGAGTTCGACGATATCGCGTTGAGCGATTTGATAGCTGCTTGGCTATAAGAAAAGATGCAGATTTTGGCTGCAGAGCGTTCAATTCCTTGTAAGGATTTGAGCGCTTCTTGTATAGCGGTGATTTCTGCCTGGAAAACACAGCAATGGTCAGGTATATTAAAGGAATTATTTATGGACAGTTCTTCGCAGAAGACACCTCCCCTACCCGGTTGTCTAGCTTTGAACCGTCCGTAAAAATTCTAATTGAGTCTGTCGGCCCTGGTATCCCTTCTCTCCACTCTTCCCTCGATGGGATAATTGAGTGGAAAGAAGTATTAAGAAACTCCTGAGGGCAGCAGTAGTCAGTTGCTGGGGGAAGAAGCGAGTTTCCATTGAGAATACTTGAGTGACCGTGTGTCTGTGCGGTCCACTGGTTTGTTTCCCTCATGCGAAGTGCTGAGAGGGTTGCTACTAGTTTGCCCATCTGGTCGATAGGCAAAAGATTGAGTATATTATCGAGAGCCTCGTTAGGGGTTGTTCTGAGGGCTCCAGTGGCGGTCAGTCCTGCACCTTGCCTAGCAAGCGAACTGACTTTTTCTTTGAGAGTTTTGGCCACCATACTGATACTCCGTACAGTAGGATTGGCCGAATGATGGCCGTGTACAGCCACAGAGTTATGTGGGGGGCCATGCCCCATTTCAGTCCGATCGACTTTCTGCACGTGTAAAGAGCAACTAGGGCTTTCCTAACACGCTCTTCGGTGTTAAGATTCCAGTCCATTTTGCTGTCTAAAGTGAGCCCTAAGTATTTGGCTGATTTGCTGAAGGTTAGTTCCACCCCGTCAAGGGTGGGCGGCCTAAGATTCGGGATTTTATATTTCCTAGTAAAGAGGACAAGATCAGTCTTCGCTGGGTTCAGTCCAAGTCCCTTTTTCTTTGCCCAAGTGGACAGAGTGCGCAGCACTACGGTCATGCGTTCGCACAGGGTTTGGGGGAATTTTCACGAGAAAACAATCGCAACGTCATCCGCATAGGAAATCACCCTGCAGCCACCTCCCTCAATGGAGCGCAGCAGAGAATTTACTGCCACGTTCCAAAGGAGAGGAGAGAGAACTCCACCTTGAGGGGTGCCTCTGCAGGCGGACCTGGAGATTGTCGTGGAACCGAGAGTTGACCTGACGATCCTGCATCTTAGCAGTTGATCGATCAGATGCACAGCACGGTGCCCGACACCCAGATCCGTTAGCGCCTCTGTGATTGCCTCTGGGTTGACTTTGTTGAAAGCACCCTCTATGTCAAGGAAGGCGACTAGAGAATAATCCTTCTGGTGAAGCGATTTTCCCACTGTGGAGATTACAGCATGAAGTGCTGTTTCCGTGGATTTGCCTTTTTGATACGCATGTTGCGCCAAGCCAGGGCTTTGGGATGAGTCCCGTCGTCCAGACTCCAGTGAAAATTTGTAGGAGCCAGTTTAAGGCAGTCTCACCTGCATGCTGCAGTTGGGCTGGAAAGATGCCGTCTGGCCCTGGGGATTTGATGGGCATGAAGCTGTTGATAGCCCATGAGATTAATTCTTTAGTCAGGAAGTTTGTGGAAGGTCTATCCATATGAACCCCTGTGTTTGTCTGTGGGATTGCTACTGCTGAGCAGCCCGGAAAATGAGTTTCCATCAAGAGTTCTAAGGACTCAGAGCTGGACGAAGTCCATGAGCCATATGGTTTTTTGAGAAAACCTACCGATGGGGTGGTTTGAGAAAGAACTTTTCTGAGCCTTGCGGCCTCTGTGGTACTTTCGATATTAGAGCAGAATGTCTGCCATGAGGAGCGTTTAGCTTGTCTGAGTGCCTTCTTATAGGAGGCGAGGCTGGTTTTGTAGAGACTCCATGACTGGTCATCTCCGAGAGACCTAGCTTTATTAAAAAGCTTGCATGATGTCTTACGCAGCTCACCCAGTTGGGGAGACCACCATGGTGGCTTAGTCTTACCTCTGGGTTTGCTACGGGGGCACGACTCGTTTAGGGCGGACTCGCATGCCTCCGTAAGCTTTTTTATAAGTAGGTCTGTGGTTTCAGTAGTGGGGTTTCCCAGTGGGGGGGACTCAGGGACGAGAGTGTTTAAGTGATTTTTGAAAGTGGACCAGTTTGTACGTCTAACATTCTGGTGCCATTTGGGCTTGGGTACGTCGAACGAAAAGACTATTTCGATATATCTATGGTCTGAGAAGGAGTGCTCGTCTAGCACTCTCCATCTTGTTAGTTTGATACAGAGGGAGGTTGAGACTAGCGTAATATCTAGTACTTCTTCCCTGTTCTTTGTAATGAAGGTTGGGTCGTTGCCCGTATTACAAATCATGAGGTTGGTGGACAGAATGTAGTTAAAAAGCAACTCACCCCGTTCATTTGTGTCAGTGCTTCCCCGCTGATGATGATGGGCGTTGGCGTCACACCCAATTATGAGGTCGGTGTGCGTGGTTTCGCTGTCGGTCACCAACCCTTGCAGGAGTGGATGTGGGAATGGCCCTTGGTGGTCATGGGCCAAGTATGTTGAGCAAACTCTCACATTCCCAGCCTTCAACTCCAGGCAGACAGCTGTGTTGTCTCCATCGCTGTAGTTAGGGAGCAAAAATATATTTAGGTGTTTTTTTGCTAGAATGCAGGTGCGAATTTTTCCTTTATTTTGGGCTACTATTAGCTTATAGTCTTTGGTCCCCAGTCCAGTCACCTTGCCACCACAGACCCAAGGTTCCTGGATGAGGACAACGTCTGCTCCACATTGGCTTATGCGGAGCAGCAGAGCGGCCGCCGCCGCTTTGCAGTGGTGGAGGTTAATCTGAAGAAGTCTTAGTGACATCTTCAGGCCGACGCTCCACCACTGTCCTGTTCGCTTCCTCGTCCGTGTCATCCAAGTCAAGGGACTCTTCACTGAAGCTCGCTAGCTTGGCCATGTCATGGGCCAATTCAGAGCCCTCTGAGTGGTAGCCGGCCTCCTTCCCATCTGCCGACTCCATACCAGGGTCTTGACGGGGGGCACCATTGTCTGTGGTACCCACTGCTACAGGCCGGTTGACACAATTGTCTGTAGTGTCAACCGGTTTATCAGGGAGCTCCTCGTCTGCTGCCTTGAGCTTGTTGGTGTCGGTTTTATGGACGCGGATAGCTACGGTTTTGAAGCCGTAGTAAGACCCATGAATTCTGTCATGAGGTCGACGAACCTGTCCTGCAGCTCATTTTCGATAATCCCCCACCGATTCCTGGGGATATGACCCTCATTGTGGCCCCTGTCAAGGACCCCAATGACAATCTTCTCCCTTGTGGCTTCGGCGAAAGATTTCGTCAACGGCTGCGGACGAGGTGGAGGAGGTCTAATCTGCTTTGCTTGCGGGGCCGAATCCTCAACGGACCGCTGGCGTTTCTGCTTGGACTTGGCAGAGGACGCTGGGGGGCTGGCTTGAAATTCGGGATGATTTTTCTGGCCCACTCCACTAGTCGGACCTCATCCGGTGATGCGGGCTGAGCGGACAGACTTTTTCCGAGAATGTCGGCTGCACGCCTACGGTCCTGGAAGGACGCTTTGACTCTCTCAGGAGCAACGGATTTTGTGGTGTTGCCCGTTGGCGCTACCGTCCTGGGTGCCGAGTTGGCAACCTTTGGTTGCACACCACTTGCACCAGGAGCGGTGCTGGGCAGACCACCGAATTGGGATGACGGCTGGCTTGCCCGTTTTCCACTTATGCCGCTGGTGGGCTTGTGGACGTCTGCTGGCTTACCAGACGTGGGGGTGTTTCCACCGACAGAGGGATTGGCTTGTCCCCCCGGGTTTGAGAGTGTCCCGGTCACTGTGTTTTTGCTTTTGTTTATTGATTTCATATTTGAATCCCACGAGTAGACGGGAAGGACGGTCACCCGCGACATAGCCCGTGTATCGCGGGAAGCCTAATTTAAACTGGAGGTCGGCAGGTATCCAGAGTTCGCAAAGTAGAGACCGAGCACCCCCTCGGCCACGAATCCCTCGGCACAATGCTGTTCCACCTTGGATTGGGGTAATTTTATAGAGTTTTCTTCTTGGTTGCGTTACTCTGACAAAATTTACGTGCATAGACCCTATCATTTACTTTAAGTTGGATACTACGTGTACGCAAATTATATGTTCTAGCACTTCTTTCATGTGACTCTTTGATTTTCTGCTTGGCCACTTGTCGTATGACTTGTATGGCGTTGGGATCACCAATTCTGGTGTCATCTGATAACAAGTTTAACCGCCGCAATAATTTATAATCCTGGCCATTTAAAATCATGTTTTGACCAAAGGCCAGAAAGTAAGGTGAAAATCCAGTACTTTGGTGAACACTCGTTCTTAACGCCGCGCTAATATCTGGTAACTTAACATCCCAGTTGGTATGGTCCTTTCCTATGTACGCTCTAATAGCGGCTAATAAGGATCTGTTTAATCGCTCGCTAGCATTAGCCTGCGGTGAGTAAATAGCTGTGCACACATGAGATACTCCAAACTTCGTTAGGAATGCTTTAAACGCACCGCACACGAATTGGGAACCACTATCGGTTAGAATGGTTTCGGGTACCCCAAACGTACAAAATAAATTGTTTTCCAGATACTGGCAAATTTTATTTGAAGGAAAACGCTTTAGCGGACATAGGAAATGAAATTTAGTATTGTTGTCTACTACCACTATCAGTCCTATGTTTCCACTTTTGGAGCGAGGGTATGGACCCAAAAGATCCATGTAAAGCTTTTGAAACGGCCGTTCTGAAACCATTGGTCTACCCATCGGCGGCTTCAACACTACATTCGGACTTTTAGTCTGCCGACAAATTACACATTGGGAAACGAACTCCCTTATCTGCTTCGTCATCTTTGGCCAGAACAAATATCGCTTAATCTTTTCTAAGGTTTTAGCTATGCCACTGTGCACAGCATTTAGCGGATCATGAGCTCTTGCGAAGGTACCCAAAGTTTCCAAGACGGTGCATCTTCAATTTCACCATTTGAAGATGGAATTAGCCGTTTATAGACTAGACTATCTCTTATATGTAAATCAGGTAGCTTTTTTTTGTTAGACCGTATTTGTTCTAACAAGTCCACATACTCGTGTGATTTAAACTCTGGAGACGAAAGATCAATAATGGGACCGTGTTCATTAAGTTCTGAGACACTTTGATCATTTTGACGTGATAATACATCAGCCACCACATTTTCTGAACCTTTACGGTGTGTAATCTCAAAATCAAATCCTTGCAATTTGATCGCCCAACGAGCCAATCGCCCTGCTAAGTCTTTTTGCCTCATAAGCCACTGTAGTGAGGCATGATCAGTCACAACAGCAAATTCTTGCCCTTCTATATAGGGCCTAAACTTTTTAATGCCCCTTATTACAGCTAAACACTCTAACTCCGTAGTTGAATAGTTTCTCTGAGCCTTTGAGAGTTTTTCGGACATAAAGGCTATGGGTAACTCGTCTCCTTCGTCGTTTATTTGTGATAAGACACATCCTAAACCAAATGTGCTCGTGTCACAGACTAAAAGAAAAAACAACAGATCAGTTAAAGGAATACATACCGTGGCATAATTAGTGATAAATCGACGATACCACCCTGCTAGTCCTAAAAATCGTCTCACCTGTTTCACTGTCTTTGGTACAGGAAAATCGACGATCGCTTGTATCTTATAGGGGTCTGTTTTTAACTGACCGTATCCAATTATATAACCTAAATACTTTATTTCCTGCATGCAAAAGCTTGATTTGGCAATGTTGATAGTCAAGTTAGCTTTTCTCAAATGAACAGACTCTTCTTGCAGCAGCAACATGTGTGACTCGAAATCTTCTGACAAGATAAGCAGATCATCTAAGTAGACAAATACTCGAGTTCTAAGGCTGGCTGGTATCACCTCGTCCATGAGCCTACAAAGCGTTTGTGCTGCGTTCGTTAGACCGAACGGCATTACTTTATACTGGTACAGAGGTCTATTTGGAACAGTGAAAGATGTATACTGACGTGAACTTCCTTCTAATGGTATCTGCCAATAAGCATGCTTCATGCCTAGCCCTGTTATGCACTTAGCTGGTGGAAGTCGACTAAGGATACCGTCGATATGAGGTAAGGGGTAGGCATCTTTACGTGTGTGTTTATTTATTTCCCTTGAATCCAGACAAAGTCGATTTTTGGTTCCCTTCTTAACCAACACGCAATTTCTGCTCCAAGCACTATTAGATTCTTCTATTACATCTAACGCTAACATCTTTTCAACCTCTTCAAACATAACTTTCTCTTTAGCTGGCGAGATAGGCCAGTAGCGTTGCTTAATCGGTTTAACGTTTTCCATCTCTATTGAATGCTGGATAACTTTAATCCGTCCTAGCCCTTCAAGTTCAAAAGACGCAAACATTTTAATAACTGCATCTAATCTCATTTTCTCTACTTCGTTTAGAATTTGAATTTTTGGGGATTCTTTAGATATTTCAGTATGGCCCACATCCAACTCATTAACTATTGGCTCATTAAAATTTAGCACTCCTTTTAAAAGGCCGAATATTTTCCAGAAATCAATACCTAGGTATACATCTTGTTTGAGGTCTGGAATTACGAAGAATTCGATGTCGTGTACCATCTTACGGAACTGAATAGGAACTATTAACTTCGCTACCACTGAACAAGCCCCATGGTTAGCGGTTCTTATTCTCCCTGAGCATTTGTGCCCATTTGGATGCGAAGCAAGAGACTTAGCCGCTTCGCCTCCAATACAGCTGACCGTAGCTCCCGAGTCTAACAATGCTCTGAAGTTTTGACCTTCGATGCTTGCATCTGTGTATAAACGGTCATCTGAGTCCATTAAAATAGTTTCGATAAGTTTTTTCCTAACTTGTTTTATTTTCTTCCAAAACTCTCTCATACGCAATGTGAATCGCTTTAGCCGTAATACTTGTTCTGCTGATTCCTCAAAATTAAGTTTCAAATCAGAATTATCTGTTTGACATTGAACATCTGTTTTAATTTTATTTATAGCCGTGTTATAATTATGGAAGTCTGAGTGTAAGTCGTTCTCGGTATCTCGAGTCGACTCGTTGTTATTTACAGATTTTAGTGGGAGATCGGATTCGGATGCGTCAAGACGGGATTGGCCTGCGCATCCCTCTGTCGGTTTTCCGAAGGCTTACATTTACTACATTTGGGCTTATAAATATTCTTAGCGCCACACCCGTAGCAAAATATATGTCTTTCTTCTATACAATCCTCCCAACGGTAGCCGGTTTTTATCGCAATTCCAACATACTAGTCGGCTGCGACGTATCTCTGAGATACTTTCATCTTCAGGTTCCCCGCCTTCACTAATAATTTCAGAAACGTTTTGCCTACTGAATTTTGACTTCGCCTGATATGTACTAGATAAAAAGCTTTCGTGTTTTCTTACTTAATCTCTTAATTCACTCATGTTTTGAATTTTTAAATGAAGAAGTTCATACCGAAGCGCATTTTTGGCGTTTCGCTTCAAAAGCCCAACTAATTTAGCTTCACTAATCTGATGTGACAATCTTGATGCAATTTCTTCAACTGCCGTCTGATAATCGTCAAAGGATTCGTTGTCTCTTTGGTGGCGCTTCCTTATCAATTCCCATATATCAAAATCATCTTTGTAGTCATCAAAGCGTTGCCGAAAATCAACACAAAATGATTGCCAAGAGAATTGGGGACTTTTCCTGTGAAAGTTCCAAAACCAATCCGAAGCTTTGCCTACAAACAGCAAATGTAGATTGTCACACAGTAATTGATAATCGCTATTTAGCGTTTGTGTTGTAAGTGAGTGAATCCGATACAAAAACGATTCTACCGACATTGAGTCTTTGGAACCATCGAATTTGATTCGCCAGCTTAACAAGATATTAGCAGCTTTCTCTGGAGCGACTATGCCGGACGAAAGGTTGCTTCTTGGACTTGTTACTACAGGATTATGGAGATTTACTGGTGGCTCTATAAACCGTTCATTTGAACTACTTGGTCTATTTGAATTAATCTGTAGCTGAGTAAATTGTGATTGCATAGTTTGCTCAATGGACGACTTGATGAAGTCACTGAGAGTATTCATCATGTCTTTCTGTTGTTGTTGAACGACAGTTTGAATGTAGCTGGCTACTTCCACACTGTGTTCGTTGTTCAGAGACGTATTTCCCTGACTCCCGAATGATAAGAGACTATGGGACTGATTTCGATTTAAATTACTTTGAAATCTAGTTTGCATACCTCGCTTAGGCATTGCTCCCCTTCCTCTGGTTGGTTTCTTTACTCTGCGGCTAGTTCCTTGATTGTTATTGGGAACTTCTAGGTCTTGTGATCTTAAGGTTTCTGCACTTGCACTGGTGCTTGGTCCTATCAGCATTTCAGCTGCTACAGTGTTCCCCTCATTACTCAATTCACCTACCTCACAGTCAGCTTTGCAAACTGGACAGACGCGAATGGTTCTTAATTGTTCTCGGATACAAATATCGTGGAACTTATGTGCAAAACGCGTTGTTGCAGAAAGTTGATCCCGTCTAATATCCTGATGACAGATGCCACAAAAGGTATTTTCCTTATCTATAGCTCTGACTATATTTTCGGTGCTGCGGTGCACTGACATGTTGTACAAAATTTATTTTAACTATTGTTAACTAAATAAATAAATGTTTAATAATTCTCTTAGAATATTAATTCTTGAAAACTGATAAAAAAAAAACTAAATACTTAATAAATCTTTAATAATATTACTGTCCTATTCCAGCATGATCTCAAATGGCGTACTTTCCAATAGTTTCTAGTCGGATTGGCAAATCTCTGAGCTTTATTTATTCTATTGTCAGTTTACAGAAGAATCGATTCCGAGTTTGGACTTTCTTTACCTAATGAACTACAAGACTGTAATTCCAAGCTATGAATATCACCCTTTATGAACTAAGTCTGGCCCAAAAATTCTCTAAATAAATTTCAAAGAATATTTAGTGAATATATTTTGGTCGGTTCAACCGAACTACGAATTGATAACCGCTATTCCAAACTAACATCACCTGTTTTCCTTGTTTATTGAGTATTGTTCCTGAGGTTATTAGAATATACTGCTTGACTGATTCCTTTATCCCTAAGAGTCAAAGGATTATAAGTAGGTCGATCTATGCAATGCTGTGCATAATAATCGCATAATCCAGACGTAACTTCCTCTGTTCTCCTAACTATAAAAGGCATTCAAGACAATAAAATTTTAAATACTATTGTTTTGGATGGAATGATAAGCTGTGGTGGAAACTAGATCAGAAGTGAGATAGTAAACTCTTCTGTCTGGCCCCACGTTGGGTGCCAATTATGTTATGTGCAGGTTGAGTCGGTTTGATATTAGTACCAACTTGTATGACGAGATTGTTGCCTAGGGTGCACCTCTTGCTATGCTCTTAGCTTGCTCGCCGGATTGGTCGTGGTTCTTGCTACACTCTCATAGGTCATACGGACACACTCGCATAATAATTTAGGTGCACATGTACCGAAAGGGTATACTAAACAAAAATAAGGAAATGTACACGTAAAAATAATCAAAAAAGGAGCATTAAATCCCCGCAAACCGATCGCCAATCCTGATCCAACATACTATTGGTGTGGGGCTCTCGGATGTTATTGAGTCCCCTTTAACTTCTCTACCCACCCTACCTATGCGTCATGACGATGGAGTTTGATGTCGCCCTTATCGCGAAAACTCTCTAATTATCGTATGCCATCATTTCGACCATGCTGTACTCCGGATTGAAAATTAACTAAGCAATCATTTCAAATCAATTATATTCAACCATATATTTCATTATTCAAAACTCCATGTATTCTTGTATAACTTTCTTTCATTATAATCTTTATATGTACTAAAGTCTAAATATATATATATGTATAGATAAATATAAAAAATATTCCTAACCAAGAATGGACTGTATAGCGGTTTGGTTTTAGAAAATTCTTAAATTGCAAAATTATTAAGGGCTAGGTATGTAAATAATCATAATATAGAAACAAGCATTTTCTTGTTATTAAAACTCACAAAACTCCAAATTCGTTAACATGACTTACTCCTTGCACGATCGTTGAGCTCAATATGATGTGTAGGTAGTTCTGTATAGGAATAAATTGAATAAGTAACTATTACATACATAAACCAAAATTTATAGCAACCATCCGATATCTATGTTCATTTCTGAATTAGTTCACAAACATCATTATTTTTACTTATAATTTATAAATACTTCATTTAACGATTCATCTTTGAATTTACTCATAATTTACAATTAATACATCTAATAATTCACTACCAATTTCACTTTTAATCGTACATTTAATTTTAACAATTTTTAGAAGTTTAATGAAAATCAAAACAAAGACAGTTTGAAAGGAACTGTACTATTATTACATATATGCGAAGGCAATGCACAAAAGCTTTCAAAACTATCCGCAAAACTCACTCAAAAGCGCGAGTGATATGCATGTGTAAAACATTCACACTGTTACATGCGCTCGCGCTATACTCTTTCTTTTCAACGATCGGGCTTATAAGACTTTATATGTCACGGGTAACACAAAACATATTGAGGTTAAATTTGAACTTATATAAGCCCCGATCGATTGGATTCTTAAAGAAACATTAAACGTTATAGTCTTTCACTAAATCGTGGTGAACACTGTATCGGTGGTCGTTGATTTACACTTTTTGTACTTTTGACCTCTACGGCCACCTGTTAAATAACCCCAAAGTTATCCGACTTCGTTTCGGCGGAAACCGTTGCACCAGATGTAGAAGTTTGTCTTGTTTTAATTCTGGACTTCAAACAAAAAGGCTTATATCCAGGTGGAGAAGGTGTTGCGGGTCGAACCCCTGCCCGAAAAGCCAGTGAATTTTCCTCGCGAGACTTCTGTTTCACACCAGGCACTATATTTATTTAAATATATTTGTCACTTAAAACACTTTTTATTTAAATAAATACTTATTTACCTGGCTTTCCTTATTATTTTAAGACGAAAAGACTTAATCGCAAATTTTATTTTTATAAATTATTATTATGCGCATAACCTCTCAATATATGTAGTTAGTTTAACCGCGTGTTAAATTCGCTTCTTTATATATATATATTTTTCGCTTCTTGAACGATGCGATCTCCATGAGGTTTCTTTGGTACTAATCCCTAACCTCGAGGTTCAATGCCTCTAAAGCTAAGTACTTGCTGCCAAATATTCTGCATAAAGCAGACGAACCAACAAACCTAGCACCTTATTGTTCTCTCGGTAGCTCACTAAGCTTTACTGTTACTGAGAGAGATTATCCGGGACATCAATGTGACCCATTTTTAGCGGAGACACCAACCTTTGTTTTTAAATAGATCCAAACTACAGTGGTGTCCAAAATATTGTAACTTCTGCCACTACAGCACAGTTGAAGGAGAATAGGTATGCTATGATGACTTCGACTGAAAAAAAGGCAGACATTATGCTTGGATTTGAATGTCCTTGAGATGGTAAACTCCTAAGTTTTTCCCTTTTTTATCTGCTAATTGATAATAAGATGAACCTACTCGGTTAGTAACTATGGCCGGTTGAAATGTTGGTGCCAATTTTGCACTAAACTTTTTGGTTGCGTTACTCTGACAAAATTTACGTGCATAGACCCTATCATTTACTTTAAGTTGGATACTACGTGTACGCAAATTATATGTTCTAGCACTTCTTTCATGTGACTCTTTGATTTTCTGCTTGGCCACTTGTCGTATGACTTGTATGGCGTTGGGATCACCAATTCTGGTGTCATCTGATAACAAGTTTAACCGCCGCAATAATTTATAATCCTGGCCATTTAAAATCATGTTTTGACCAAAGGCCAGAAAGTAAGGTGAAAATCCAGTACTTTGGTGAACACTCGTTCTTAACGCCGCGCTAATATCTGGTAACTTAACATCCCAGTTGGTATGGTCCTTTCCTATGTACGCTCTAATAGCGGCTAATAAGGATCTGTTTAATCGCTCGCTAGCATTAGCCTGCGGTGAGTAAATAGCTGTGCACACATGAGATACTCCAAACTTCGTTAGGAATGCTTTAAACGCACCGCACACGAATTGGGAACCATTATCGGTTAGAATGGTTTCGGGTACCCCAAACGTACAAAATAAATTGTTTTCCAGATACTGGCAAATTTTATTTGAAGGAAAACGCTTTAGCGGACATAGGAAATGAAATTTAGTATTGTTGTCTACTACCGCTAATACATCAGCCACCACATTTTCTGAACCTTTACGGTGTGTAATCTCAAAATCAAATCCTTGCAATTTGATCGCCCAACGAGCCAATCGCCCTGCTAAGTCTTTTTGCCTCATAAGCTACTGTAGTGAGGCATGATCAGTCACAACAGCAAATTCTTGCCCTTCTATATAGGGCCTAAACTTTTTAATGCCCCTTATTACCGCTAAACACTCTAATTCCGTAGTTGAATAGTTTCTCTGAGCCTTTGAGAGTTTTTCGGACATAAAGGCTATGGGTAACTCGTCTCCTTCGTCGTTTATTTGTGATAAAACACATCCTAAACCAAATGTGCTCGTGTCACACACTAAAAGAAACGGTCTGGTAAAATCTGGTGTGGAAAGAATCGGTGTAGACGTTAGGTAAGATTTAAGTTGCTGAAAAGCTTTTTCAGCGGATTCATTCCAAGTAAGTGGTTGATGTTTCTTCAACAGATCAGTTAAAGGAATACATACCGTGGCATAATTAGTGATAAATCGACGATACCACCCTGCTAGTCCTAAAAATCGTCTCACCTGTTTCACTGTCTTTGGTACAGGAAAATCGACGATCGCTTGTATCTTATAGGGGTCTGTTTTTAACTGACCGTATCCAATTATATAACCTAAATACTTTATTTCCTGCATGCAAAAGCTTGATTTGGCAATGTTGATAGTCAAGTTAGCTTTTCTCAAATGAACAGACACTTCTTGCAGCAGCAAAATGTGTGACTCGAAATCTTCTGACAAGATAAGCAGATCATCTAAGTAGACAAATACTCGAGTTCTAAGGCTGGCTGGCATCACCTGGTCCATGAGCCTACAAAGCGTTTGTGCTGCGTTCGTTAGACCGAACGGCAATTCTTTATCCTGGTACAGAGGTCTATTTGTAACAGTGAAAGATGTATACTGACGTGAACTTTCTTCTAATGGTATCTGCCAATAAGCATGCTTCATGCCTAGCCCTGTTATGTACTTAGCTGGTGGAAGTCGACTAAGGATACCGTCGATATGAGGTAAGGGGTAGGCATTTTTACGTGTGTGTTTATTTATTTCCCTTGTATCCAGACAAAGTCGATTTTTGGTTCCCTTCTTAACCAACACGCAATTTCTGCTCCAAGCACTATTAGATTCTTCTATTACATCTAACGCTAACATCTTTTCAACCTCTTCAAACATAACTTTCTCTTTAGCTGGCGAGATAGGCCAGTAGCGTTGCTTAATCGGTTTAACGTTTTCCATCTCTATTGAATGCTGGATAACTTTAATCCGTCCCAGTCCTTCAAGTTCAAAAGACGGAAACATTTTAATAACTGCATCTAATCTCATTTTCTCTACTTCGTTTAGAATTTGAATTTTTGGGGATTCTTTAGATATTTCAGTATGGCCCACATCCAACTCATTAACTATTGGCTCATTAAAATTTAGCACTCCTTTTAAAAGGCCGAACATTTTCCAGAAATCAATACCTAGGTATACATCTTGTTTGAGGTCTGGAATTACGAAGAATTCGATGTCGTGTACCATCTTACGGAACTGAATAGGAACTATTAACTTCGCTACCACTGAACAAGCCCCATGGTTAGCGGTTCTTATTCTCCCTGAGCATTTGTGCCCATTTGGATGCGAAGCAAGAGACTTAGCCGCTTCGCCTCCAATACAGCTGACCGTAGCTCCCGAGTCTAACAATGCTCTGAAGTTTTGACCTTCGATGCTTGAATCTGTGTATAAACGGTCATCTGAGTCCATTAAAATAGTTTCTATAAGTTTTTTCCTCACTTTGTTTTTATTTTCTTCCAAAACTCTCTCATACGCAATGTGAATCGCTTTAGCCGTAATACTAGTGCTGCTGATTCCTCAAAATTAAGTTTCAAATCAGAATGATCTGTTTGACATTGAACATCTGTTTTAATTTTATTTATAGCCGTGTTATAATTATGGAAGTTTGAGTGTAAGTCGTTCTCGGTATCTCGAGTCGACTCGTTGTTATTTACAGATTTTAGTGGAAGATCGAATTCGGATGTGTCAAGACGGGATTGGCCTGCGCATCCCTCTGTCGGTTTTCCGAAGACTTACATTTACTACATTTGGGCTTATAAATATTCTTAGCGCCACACCCGTAGCAAAATATATGTCTTTCTTCTATATAATCCTCCCAACGGTAGCCGGTTTTATCGCAATTCCAACATACTAGTCGGCTGCGACGTATCTCTGAGATACTTTCATCTTCAGGTTCCCCGCCTTCACTAATAATTTCAGAAACGTTTTGCCTACTGAATTTTGACTTCACCTGATATGTACTAGATAAAAAGCTTTCGTGTTTTCTTACTTCATCTCTTAATTCACTCATGTTTTGAATTTTTAAATGAAGAAGTTCATACCGAAGCGCATTTTTGGCGTTTCGCTTCAAAAGCCCAACTAATTTAGCTTCACTAATCTGATGTGACAATCTTGATGCAATTTCTTCAACTGCCGTCTGATAATCGTCAAAGGATTCGTTGTCTCTTTGGTGGCGCTTCCTTATCAATTCCCATATATCAAAATCATCTTTGTAGTCATCAAAGCGTTGCCGAAAATCAACACAAAATGATTGCCAAGAGAATTGGGGACTTTTCCTGTGAAAGTTCCAAAACCAATCCGAAGCTTTGCCTACAAACAGCAAATGGAGATTGTCACACAGTAATTGAGAATCGCTATTTAGCGTTTGTGTTGTAAGTGAGCGAATCCGATACAAAAACGATTCTACCGACATTGAGTCTTTGGAACCATCGAATTTGATTCGCCAGCTAAACAAGATATTAGCAGCTTTCTCTGGAGCGACTATGCCGGACGAAAGGTTGCTTCTTGGACTTGTTACTACAGGATTATGGAGATTTACTGGTGGCTCTATAAACCGTTCATTTGAACTACTTGGTCTATTTGAATTAATCTGTAGCTGAGTAAATTGTGATTGCATAGTTTGCTCAATGGACGACTTGATGAAGTCACTGAGAGTATTCATCATGTCTTTCTGTTGTTGTTGAACGACAGTTTGAATGTAGCTGGCTACTTCCACACTGTGTTCGTTGTTCAGAGACGTATTTCCCTGACTCCCGAATGATAAAAGACTATGGGACTGATTTCGATTTATATTACTTTGAAATCTAGTTTGCATACCTCGCTTAGGCGTTGCTCCCCTTCCTCTGGTTGGTTTCTTTACTCTGCGGCTAGTTCCTTGATTGTTATTGGGAACTTCTAGGTCTTGTGGTCTTAAGGTTTCTGCACTTGCACTGGTGCCTGGTCCTATCAGCATTTCAGCTGCTACAGTGTTCCCCTCATTACTCAATTCACCTACCTCACAGTCAGCTTTGCAAACTGGACAGACGCTAATGGTTCTTAATTGTTCTCGGATACAAATATCGTGGAACTTATGTGCAAAACGCGTTGTTGCAGAAAGTTGATCCCGTCTAATATCCTGATGACAGATGCCACAAAAGGTATTTTCCTTATCTATAGCTCTGACTATATTTTCGGTGCTGCGGTGCACTGACATGTTGTACAAAATTTATTTTAACTATTGTTAACTAAATAAATAAATGTTTAATAATTCTCTTAGAATATTAATTCTTGAAAACTGATTAAAAAAAACTAAATACTTAATAAATCTTTAATAATATTACTGTCCTTTTCCAGCATGATCTCAAATGGCGTACTTTCCAATAGTTTCTAGTCGGATTGGATTAGAAGAATCGATTCCGAGTTTGGACATTCTTTACCTAATGAACTACAAGACTGTAATTCCAAGCTATGAATATCACCCTTTATGAACTAAGTCTGGCCCAAAAATTCTCTAAATAAATTTCAAAGAATATTTAGTGAATATATTTTGGTCGGTTCAACCGAACTACGAATTGATAACCGCTATTCCAAACTAACATCACCTGTTTTCCTTGTTTATTGAGTATTGTTCCTGAGGTTATTAGAATATACTGCTTGACTGATTCCTTTATCCCTAAGAGTCAAAGGATTATAAGTAGGTCGATCTATGCAATGCTGTGCATAAAAATCGCATAATCCAGACGTAACTTCCTCTGTTCTCCTAACTATAAAAGGCATTCAAGACAATAAAATTTTAAATACTATTCTTTTGGATGGAATGATAAGCTGTGGTGGAAACTAGATCAGAAGTGAGATAGTAAACTCTTCTGTCTGGCCCCACGTTGGGCGCCAATTATGTTATGTGCAGGTTGAGTCGGTTTGATATTAGTACCAACTTGTATGACGAGATTGTTGCCTAGGGTGCACCTCTTGCTATGCTCTTAGCTTGCTCGCCGGATTGGTCGTGGTTCTTGCTACACTCTCATAGGTCATACGGACACACTCGCATAATAATTTAGGTGCACATGTACCGAAAGGGTATACTAAACAAAAATAAGGAAATGTACATGTAAAAATAATCAAAAAAGGAACATTAAATCCCCGCAAACCGATCGCCAATCCTGATCCAACAAACTATTGGTGTGGGGCTCTCGGATGTTATTGAGTCCCCTTTAACTTCTCTACCCACCCTACCTATGCGTCATGACGATGGAGTTTGATGTCGCCCTTATCGAGAAAACTCTCTAATTATCGTATGCCATCATTTCGACCATGCTGTACTCCGGACTGAAAAATAACTAAGCAATCATTTCAAATCAATTAAATTCAACCATATATTTCATTATTCAAAACTCCCTGTATTATTGTATAACTTTCTTTCATTATAATCTTTATATGTACTAAAGTCTAAATATATATATATGTATAGATAAATATAAAAAATATTCCTAACCAAGAATGGACTGTATAGCGGTTTGGTTTTAGAAAATTCTTAAATTGCAAAATTATTAAGGGCTAGGTATGTAAATAATCATAATATAGAAACAAGCATTTTTCTTGTTATTAAAACTCACGAAACTCCAAATTCGTTGACATGACTTACTCCTTGCACGATCGTTGAGCTCAATATGATGTGTAGGTAGTTCTGTATAGGAATAAATTGAATAAGTAACCATTTACATACATAAACCAAAATTTATAGCAACCATCCGATATATATGTTCATTTCTGAATTAGTTCACAAACATCATTATTTTTATACCCTTAACCCATAAAATGGGTAAATAAGGGTATAATGGTTTTGTGCAAAAGTATGTAACAGGCAGAAGGAAGCATCTCCGACCCTATAAAGTATATATATTCTTGATCAGCATCAACAGCCGTCCGTCTGTCCGTCTGTCTGTCCGTCTGTCCGTCTGTATGAACGCGTGGATCTCAGAGACTACAAGAGCTAGAGACTTCTGATTTTGTATTTAAGTTCTCCTATACCATGAGCAGAACAAGTTTGCTTCAAATTATCGATAACTATTCTGGTTTCCGATATACACATAATATCGATAACAATAAAATATCGAATTTGGAAAATCTAAAATCTGACGTAATGGGTAATGATAGAACTTTTCTGAAAATTTCGTCCAAATTTGGTTAAGAAACACCGGAGATATTGAACTTAATCGATGGAAGCTAAGCCAGTATACCAAAGTCTTATATAAATTAAATATATTTATTGCAACTGGGTTCAGGGTATCTTCTAGTCGGGCTCTCCCGACTAGAGCCTTCTTACTTGTTACTTATAAATTATAAATACTGCATTTAACGATTCATCTTTGAATTTACTCATAATTTACAATTAATACATCTAATAATTCACTACCAATTTCACTTTTAATCGTACATTTAATTTTAACAATGTTTAGAAGTTTAATTGAAAATCAAAACAAAGACAGTTTGAAAGGAACTGTACTATTATTACATATATGCGAAGGCAATGCACAAAAGCTTTCAAAACTATCCGCAAAACTCACTCAAAAGCGCGAGTGATATGCATGTGTAAAACATTCACACTGTTACATGCGCTCGCGCTATACTCTTTCTTTTCAACGATCGGGCTTATACGACTTTATATGTCACGGGTAACACAAAACATATTGAGGTTAAATTTGAACTTATATAAGCCCCGATCGATTGGATTCTTAAAGAAACATTAAACGTTATAGTCTTTCACTAAGTCGTGGTGAACACTGTATCGGTGGTCGTTGATTTACACTTTTTGTACTTTTGACCTCTACGGCCACCTGTTAAATAACCCCAAAGTTATCCGACTTCGTTTCGGCGGAAACCGTTGCACCAGATGTATAAGTTTGTCTTGTTTTAATTCTGGACTTCAAACAAAAAGGCTTATATCCAGGTGGAGAAGGTGTTGCGGGTCGAACCCCTGCCCGAAAAGCCAGTGAATTTTCCCCCGCGAGACTTCTGTTTCACACCAGGCACTATATATTTATTTAAATATATTTGTCACTTAAAACACTTTTTATTTAAATAAATACTTATTTACCTGGCTTTCCTTATTATTTTAAGACTAAAAGACTTAATCGCAAATTTTATTTTTATAAATTATTATTATGCGCATAACCTCTCAATATATGTAGTTAGTTTAACCGCGTGTTAAATTCGCTTCTTTATATATATATATTTTTCGCTTCTTGAACGATGCGATCTCCATGAGGTTTCTTTGGTACTAATCCCTAACCTCGAGGTTCAATGCCTCTAAAGCTACGTACTTGCTGCCAAATATTCTGCATAAAGCAGACGAACCAACAAACCTAGCACCTTATTGTTCTCTCGGTAGCTCACTAAGCTTTACTGTTACTGAGAGAGATTATCCGGGACATCAATGTGACCCATTTTTAGCGGAGACACCAACCTTTGTTTTTAAATAGATCCAAACTACAGTGGTGTCCAAAATATTGTAACTTCTGCCACTACAAGATCGGAGCGGGATTTCAAATTATCTGATTATCATAAGAGCAACACACGCGCTTATGTGAACGCCCTTTGCTTATTCGAAAATGTATATCAATAATATATCAATAATGTTAGTGTGTTACGTTTTGTCTAAGTTATATAAGCAGCAATTGGGCGAATCCACCCCCATAACATAATCTGGTGAGGAAATTTTTCTGGACGCACCAAGTTTTGTTATGTTGTTGTTGTTTTTTAAAATCAATGACACCAACAAAAAGTAGCAGTGCGGGTCCAACAACAACACTTACAACAACAACAAACGCTACTTGGGTCGTAAATCAATTGTGAAAGGCACACAAATTTGAAAAAAAAAAGTGTGAAGTGATGTACATAACATTAGGAAAATTATTTTCAAGCGCATTGTTCACTTAATTGTGTATGCACTTATTAATTAAGAAGCAGAAATCCGTTTCTTTTTTGCAAGTGTAAGAACCTATTTTATAGCCTTAACCCATAAAATGGGTAAATAAGGGTTTAATGGTTTTGTGCAAAAGTATGTAACAGGCAGAAGGAAGCATCTCCGACCCCATAAAGTATATATATTCTTGATCAGCATCAACAGCCGAGACGATATAGCCATGTCCGTCTGTCCGTCTGTCTGTCCGTCTGTCCATCTGTCCGTCTGTCCGTCTGTATGAACGCGTGGATCTCAGAGACTACAAGAGCAAGAGACTTCTGATTTTGTATTTAAGTTCTCATATACCATGAGCAGAACAAGTATGCTTCAAGTTATCGATAACTGTTCTGGTTTCCGATATACACATAATATCGAATTTGGAAAATGTAAAAATGAGCGTTGAAATAATGGGTAACGATAGAACTTTTCTGAAAATTTCGTCCCTATCGATTAAGAAACACCGGAGATATCGAACTTAATCGTTTGAAGCTAATTCCTTGTACCAAAGTTAATTCTAAATTTAATTTACATATTTATTGCAACTGGGTCGGGCTCTCCCGACTAAAGCCTTCTTACTTGTTTTATGACTTTGCTTGTGCGACGCGAAGGCGTCACTGCGCATTTGTTTTGTTTTTGTATTTTCGCTCGCGATCAAACCCTCAGCTTGTGCGACAATCAGGCGACAGTAGTGGAAAAATCTAAGAATTTTTAGAATTTAAATATTACAAATAATGAGACGCGGTTTTTCTTTATGTAAATTCGCTTTAATGCGGTGACTTCAAAAGCTTGACGACAATTAAAATGCTTAGCCTAACAAAGGTGTGCGAAAGCCACAAGCGGCCGCACTTCAGTGAATTCGCCGTCGGCAATTGCCGATCGGCTTGTAAGACGACTACAACTAAGAGAATAATATAGTATACTAATACTTATGCTTATTGCTACAATTAAGAGTACATACTTCAATTTCTCTTAACTAACTTACAACTAACAATGCAATCTAATATGAGTGACAACTTCTGCTTCAACATTCCGGCCCCGTTGATGAGCTCCGGTCTTCAACACTCCTCGATAGGCAGCGGTGCCAGTTTGTGCACCGGTCGTTTAATAACGCCGGCCGGCGTTCTGACCTCGGCCACCCGCACCTTGCCATCCTCTCCCACGATTGCGCGTGTCACGCGCCCGGTGATCCACCGTTGCGGGGGGGTGTTGTCGTCGTGCACGAGAACGACCGCCCCTTCGACCAGATTGGCCTCGCCTTTGCTCCACTGGGCGCGCTGCTGCAGGCTGAGCAGGTAGTCTTTGGACCACTTGCGCCAGAAGCTCAGTTTGAGCCCCCACAACTGTCGCCACCGCTTCAAGTATGCGGGTACGCGCTTGTTGTTGGGCTCCTCGGGCGTGGATCCGATGGGCAGCCCCAGCAAAGGCTGGCCGATGAGCAAGTGCCCCGGAGTTATTGGCTCCCCGTCGTTGGGATCGCTGGTGTCTGCCACGAGTGGCCTGGAGTTGAGCAACGCTTCGACCTCCACCAGATGCGTGCACAACTCGTCCTGCGTCAGCTTGGCGTCGCCTGCCCCTCGAACCAGCCTGTGTTTGGCAGCCTTTACTGCTGCTTCCCACAGTCCGCCAAAGTGTGGTGCCCTCGGAGGGATAAACTTCCACTGCACAGCTCGCTCCGCTGCGTACTCCTGCAGCTTTCCCTTGCTCCGGTGAAACGCTGCTTGCAACTCCATCAGCACGTTGCTCGCTCCGACAAAATTTGTCGCGTTGTCGCTGTACATCGTCTCCGGCAGCCCTCGTCTCCCAATGAACCTTTTAAAAACATTTAAAAAAGCATCAGTGGACAGATCTGTGACCAGTTCCAAGTGGACTGCCTTTGAAGCGAAACAAACAAAAGCGGCAACGTACATTTTAACTGGTGGTCTACCTCTAATCCTGTAGCTTACATAAAAGGCCCACAGAAATCTACGCCAGATACCTTAAATGGACGACCTTCACGAAGGCGATCTGCTGGCAGATTTCCCATTATTTGTCCCAATAATTTTGGCTTATAGCGAAAACAGTGTACGCAGCTTCTAACAATTGCCGTGCATGCACTGCGAGCATTGACCACCCAAACTTGTTGCCTTAGCAATCCAACAAGAACCTTTGCACCTAATGTGCAAATACCTGATAAAAAGGCTGACGAATTCAGCACGCTTTGGTAACAACAAAGGGAATTTAGCATCATATGAGATAGGGCCATGCAGCAAACGCCCTCCTACTCGAATTAATTCAAATTTAATACCATTTTCCTCAGCTTCGTGGATGAATGGATTTAACGATTGCAGCATTGGGGCTAATACTGCCGATTTCCTTAATAATTTGAATTCACCACTGTATGTTGTGCGTTGCACAACTGCAATCAGTTTCAAGAATCCAATTTTTCTTTCTGAAGCAGATACAACGAGGGAATCACTTCTAAGTTGCTTGAAACAAAATCGAAGCACATAAGCCACTATTCGGACCAGCTTAGAGAATTTCGATTGTCGGCCAATCAGCTGCAAAATGCAATTAGATTCAGCCTCAGATACCCCTAATGCACACACAACTGCACTTTTTTATCCTCAGAAGTTTTGACTTCTGAAGCTATCTCGAACTGATGCAGTTGAGGCCATCGATCCCTTTCTGCCATTTAAAAACTTGGTCCATTGAACCACAAGGAACTCACAATCTCGTTAATATCGGTTCCCCTTGAAACCAAGTCTGCTGGATTAGAATCCGTTGGAACGTGACGCCACACGACTCCAGTTGACAACTCTTGAGCTTCTGCGACTCGATTCGCGACAAATGTACCCAATGTACCCGAATCACGCTCCAACCAATATAATGCGACCTGCGAATCTGACCAGAAATTCACGCTTTCTATCGTGAATTTCGTCAATGTGCTCGACACTTGTTGCCAAAGTTTGGCCAGCAAAAGTGCTGCACACAGCTCTAACCGGGGTATTGTTTTAACATGAAGCGGAGCTACCCTAGATTTCGCCGTGAGCAAAGAAACGCCAACATCTTTGTTGTTGACTGTTCTCACGTATATGCAACAACCATAGGCTTGACTGGAGGCGTCAGCAAAGCCGTGGATTTGAATATTTTGGTACAAAGTCAAACAAACGTACCGAGGGATCGAAATTTTGTGCAAATCTCGCAAAGTAGTGGTAAACTTATTCCATGCAGTGTGTAAACTCATAGGAATTGCCTCATCCCAATCTATCTTTAGCCTCCATAACTCTTGCAACAACATTTTTGCCTTAGTGACAATTGGACACAACAAGCCAAGAGGGTCAAACAAACGAGAGGCTATTGACAAAATATTACGTTTTGTTGGTTTTAAGGAGGCAAAACTATCCACGTCAAGATGATATTTAAACACATCCTCTTGAGGTGCCCAACGCATTCCAAGCGTCTTTACCGAGCTTTGCTCATCAATTTTGATACTAATTTCTCCACTGGCGTTCTTTTCACCAGATCGATTCTGGCAATTAGAAGCCCATTTGGCCAGTGGAAATCCTCCTTTGGACAACATGTCACTAACCTGGCTGCAAATGGTGTCCAATTCCTTCAAAGTATCTGCACCTGCCGGCATATCGTCGACATAAAAACAATTGCGAATTACATCCGCACCAATTGGATGAGATTGTGCGTATATATTTGCTAGTTCAAACAAACAACGTACAGCCAAAAAGGGTGCTGACGCTGTACCATATGTAACAGTATTCAATCTGTATGCCTGTATACGTTGCGATGTGCTTTCTCGCCACAAGACAAGTTGAAAGTCTCGGTCTTGCTCAGAAACATTTATCTGCCTATACATTTTTGAAATGTCGGCAGTTACGGCATATTTGTTCAACCGAAAGTTCACCAACGTTGAATACAACTCCCTCTGAATAGTTGGCCCAACCATGAGTGTTTCATTTAGCGAAACTGCTGTTGATGTTTTGCTAGAAGCATCAAAAACAACTCGAAGTTTGGTTGAGGTGCTTTCAGGTCGCAGAACGCATTGATGAGGAATGTAGTAATGCTGTTCTGGAGGAGCAGACTTCAGAATGGACATATGTCCCAAATCCAAATACTCTTTCATGAAGTCATGATACATATTTCTAAGAGTGTCATTTCTTGACAGTTTGCGCACAAGTTGCAGAAGACGCCTTTCAGCAGTTTGAAAGGACAGGCCAAGAGTCTTGGGATCGGTCTTAAAGGGAAGATTGACTTGAAATCGACCGGAAGATAACCGTTGCACGTTTTTGTTAAAGTGCAACTCACAGGCCTGCTGTTCAGCTGTTTGGCGAACAGCCTTCGACTCGATTGGACATTGGTCCAATTCCCAAAAACGATTCACTAATGAGTCGAGAGAACAAATAGAAACTTGAGCTACTGAACTATTGATATACTGTTGTCGAGGCACTTGACCAGTATATTTTCCCGCTACAATCCAGCCGAGCAATGTTTTTTGCATGATCGGCAGCTCGGAATGTAATTTTATTTGCCCAACGCACAATAATCCATAAAACAATTCCGCTCCCAATAACACATCAACCTTAGCTGGCTTGTAAAACTCGGGATCTGCCAACTTAATATTCTTTGGAATCTTCCAATTCAATATGGACAGAGCTTGTCCAGGCTGAGATGTGGATATCGTCTTTAGTACCCAGTAATCAGCGGAAAATGTATGGGCATTCAAACGAGATTGAAACGATGCACAAACATTATTTTTGCTATCAGTGGTTGCACCACCTACCATTGAAATAGCAAGGGAATTTGGCTCACGTTTAAGACGTAACCTCTGTGCCATGCTTTCAGACATCAAATTTATCTGAGAGCCACTGTCGAGCAACACTCGTGCTGGATGCAACTGTCCGAATCTATCTTTTATATTAACGACAGCAGTAGCAAGAACGACTTGATCCGCATTACGCATGTGTCCAACATATGCCTCAGAAGTTGAAGCTTGAAGTGCAGCTGCCTCACCTTGTACTGGTGCATTATACCTATGAAGCAAAGAATGATGAGGCTTTGAACAAACTCGACACTTCGACGCCTTGCAGTTTGCAACTATGTGTCCCACGGTCAAACAATTTAGACACATCTTTTGAGTTTTAACGTACTCAAATCTTTGCATAACGGAAATGGCACTAAATGACGGACAAGAATATATGTTATGATCTGCAGACTTGCAATAAGTGCATGCAGACGACAACTTTTGCCCTGGGCTAGCACAGGCAAATGAAGATTTTTGCTGAGGCTTTCTCACTTCATTGCGCACCTTTGATTTGTCACGAGTTGACTCCTCTGCAGCTAAATATTGGTACCTCCTATTCAACTGCTTAGCACAATCTTCCCATGATGGCAGCTTATCATAATCCAGCTGCTCCTCAAAACGAGATTTTGTCTTATGGTCTACTTTTGACATGACCATATGAATAATAAGTGCATTAGCAATGTCTTTGTCGTCACCCAAAGACGACAGCGATGAATATATAGCAGACACTGTATCTACCATCGATCTTAAACTTGACGCAGATGGTTTTGTCATGCTTGGCAAATCGAATAACTGACCAACTGTATCAAAAAATATAAGACATTTATTGTCATAAACTGACTTCAGACTAGTAAGGGCCTTCGGGTAATTGCAATCTGTTAACTGATACGGCTTAACAACACCCAATGCTTCATCTGACAAACATGATATTAAATGATTAAATTTTTCAACGTTTGTCAATGACACATCGTCATCCACAAGACTCTCGAAAAGACACATAAAATTCCTAAACTCCGAATGCTTACCACTAAATTTTGGTAAACGCATTTTCGGCAGCTGGGATCGTTGGCTCGAATTCATTGAGCAGTCATGTTGTACTTGTGTGTTTAATTGTGGTTTAATTGCATTCATAAACAACGCCTTTGTAATTACACACAAATCTTCTAACGGCCCTCTGCTATCGTTGGTTGGGTTTAAACTGTCCAACTCTGCCTGTAAATTCATAGCCTTGTCAATATATCCATCTAACATTTCTAATCGACATGCTAACTCTGTTTTGTCTGATGACATTTGTTTCGACCTAAAAGCTGTTTGCATGCGCTCAATATCAGCACTGACCTTATCAATTTTCTGTAAACATAATGCTAACTTAGCAGCAGTCTTGGATACTGCTGGCTTATCGAGTGCCAGTTTATCTGACTCAGACATAATTAAGCTGATGAAAAACTACCTTTAAAAAAACACAGAAAAAAGTTCGGCAAACTTTGTGAGCTACCCTCGCACACGCACTGCAACTATGTATGTAACAAAACGCTTGCTTACTGAACACACACACGCACTCTAAGCGAAATGTGAATAAACAAACGAAAACGGTCCAAGCGACCGAAGATAAGCAAGTCAAACGTTTTCTGCAGCCACTTTGTAGGCAACAGGTAGAATATGAGGGGTGCGGGGGGTTAAAAAAAACAAAAGAGAGAATTGGAGCGAGCGCACGCACAAAAACTAACAGACGATCAAGCCAAGCTTGAAATGCAAGCAAAGCGGGGATGAAAAATAAGCGGCAAAATTTGGCGCGAGCGAACGCACACACAAACCAATGTAATAAGCCAATGCAAGCACAGAGCGAAGAAAGGTTAACGAACGATCGAACAACCAGATGTTAATGCACAAACACACGAACTATATAAAATGCAATAAATAGACCACCGTTTGAAACCTTTATTCTGTTTAATTTGTATTAACTTTTTATTTGTTCGAAATTATATATGTACTGATATATGTTGCCGTTTTGTTCATTTCAAATTAAGTAATAGTTTCGTACACGAACATACGTACATATGTATGCAAAAATATTAAATGTTCGAGAATATGCAAACACGTATGCACATATGTATATGCCGCAAAACTTTTACTTTATTTTTGTCCACGAAATTAAATGCACAAGGTGCCAGAAATTGAGCTGAATTATACGTGTATGAACGTAGTCTATATTCTTTTTAAATTTTTAATATTTTGGTCGACTGCAGCGACACAACAAAATTCAACTTTTTATCTCAATTTTTGGCACAAAATACCTGGCTTTCTAGCGAGTCTATAGAAAATGATCTCCTTTGATCCTCCATGGAACTGGCGCAATTTGGCAGCGTCCAAGATGGCGAAGTCCAAAAGGCAAAAAACAGCAAAGTCCAGCGAAGCAGCAAACTCCAACGAAGTTTTTGTGTTTTTAATACGCGAAAGCTTAAGCCACCACAGCGAAACAAACAAACAAACTATTTAAAAAACCGAAGTCCCTGCTCCGGCGCCAATGAAAAATCTAAGAATTTTTAGAATTTAAATATTACAAATAATGAGACGCGGTTTTTCTTTATGTAAATTCGCTTTAATGCGGTGACTTCAAAAGCTTGACGACAATTAAAATGCTTAGCCTAACAAAGGTGTGCGAAAGCCACAAGCGGCCGCACTTCAGTGAATTCGCCGTCGGCAATTGCCGATCGGCTTGTAAGACGACTACAACTAAGAGAATAATATAGTATACTAATACTTATGCTTATTGCTACAATTAAGAGTACATACTTCAATTTCTCTTAACTAACTAACAACTAACAATGCAATCTAATATGAGTGACAACTTCTGCTTCAACAGGTACTTGTTGTAATTGTAATTTGTTTTTTAAAAGGGGTAAAAAGTGCTCCAAATGGTATGGGAGGTACTTGAAGGAGTTGTCCAAATAAAAATTCCCTTCTTAGTGCTCACTAACTACCTGCATGGGAAATTGGGTGAAAATTTCAGCCTTCTAGCTCTTTTCGTTTAGGCTGTGGCTCCTCCATTATCATCAGGACAAACTCTTTTACATATATGGATATATATATGCAGTTTTGGTGGTAGCCAGGCATTGATTCTTGATTTTTGCTAGCCGAAAGGCTAGCTACCATAAGCATGTGTGTGTCCCTATCTCTATCCATGTCCATATTTTAATGTATGCGGCTCATTTGCCAGGCAATTCATTGACCTTTCTCAACTAATATGAATTTCGGCAAACGCTAAACAGCCAAATTTTATATTAAACTAGTAAGTGGCTCGCTTACTTCGCTGCGCGGGTAGCTTATATAAATTTTAGCGATAGAAGATAGATACAAAATAAATAAATTAGAAAATATTTCACAAAATATTAAAGCAAAGTATTTAATATTCTCTTTTCCACGCCACCATTAAGGTAGAGAATCAGGCGTGTCATTATACCCTTAACCCATAAAATGGGTAAATAAGGGTATAATGGTTTTGTGCAAAAGTATGTAACAGGCAGAAGGAAGCATCTCCGACCCCATAAAGTATATATATTCTTGATGAGCATCAACAGCCGAGACGATATAGCCATGTCCGTCTGTCCGTCTGTCTGTCCGTCTGTCCGTCTGTATGAACGCGAGGATCTCAGAGACTACAAGAGCTAGAGACTTCAGATTTTGGATATAAGCTCTCCTATACCATGAGCAGAACAACTTTGCTTCAAATTATCGATAGCTATTATGGTTTCCGATATACACATAATATCGATAACAGAAAAATATCGAATTTGGAAAATCTAAAAATGAGGGTTGACGTAATGGGTAATGATAGAAGTTTTCTGAAAATTTCGTCCAAATCGGTTGAGAAACACCGGAGATATTGAACTTAATCAATTGAAGCTAAGTCAGTATACCAAATTCTTACATAAATTTAATTTATTTATTGCAACTGGGTTCAGGGTATCTTCTAGTCGGACTCTCCCGACTAGAGCCTTCTTACTTGTTTTTTATTGTGGTTTCCCCAGCAGGCCTTATCCACTTATTGAATTTAATTTGCAATTATTAACAACTTTTAAGAGCTTCTTTATAAACGACATTGGTTGTTTTTCTGTCAGGTGCTAATACAAATAAACTTTTTGGTGAACTGACTCTTGAGCAGGCTACATAAAATTGGCCATGAGAAAAACAATCGTGTCTTAAGTCTTGTCCGGCTAATTTCCCTTTAATTTATTAACTGTTAAGGCAAAGCAAACCTTTAAAGGAATTTGCAATCTTTTAAATTGAATTGGCAATTCAGAATCAGAAGGTATTAATGGAATTCTCGGTATAAAAACCGTTTCCCCTATACCATTGCCAGTAAAGACCATTGCTTCGACAACATTCCTACGAAGGACTTTAACTTACAATCTTGTACCATTGCACAGTTTCGGCGGTTTCAAGTTGCGAATCAACATTACAGATGAACCAATATTTATTGTTATTTATGTTAAGGCAGGCCAGCCGGATTTAATGAATTAAGAAACTCGACGGGGAAATGAACTCCATCTTCGATTTCAGACACAAAATCAATAGAGTTATATGTCATTTCTGCACTTTGAAATGATTTTAATAAAAACTCGTTTATTTCCAATACATTGTCATTTCTCGCAGTAAAAATAGCACGTTCTGAAAACCATTCGAGTGATTTTTGAGAGACATTTGTAATATCCGGATATATTTTTTCTGTATTTTGGGCCACACATTTGAAGACTTTAAGCACGCGTTTATTTAATCTGCTCTTGTTCTTCTGGGGATCACTGGAAGAGTTTGTCGAAAATCACCAGCTAAGAGAACAGTTATGCCACCCATTAAGTATTCACTATCTCGAATGTCTTTCAAAGATCGATCTACAGCTTCAAAAGCACCTTTATATCCCATAGTACACTCATCCCAAACAATAAACTTGCAATCTTTGAGCACAGCAGCAATATTAGATTGCTTTGAAATTGAGCAATGTGTTGTTTCTAAATGAATCAAATTAAATGGAATCTTAAGTGCGCTCTGCGACCACCTTTAAGTGAAGTGGCTGCGATACCGGAAGAAGCAATGGCCAATGCAATTTTTTTACTTTGCCGTACCTTTGCCAAAAATAAATTTAAAAGATACGTTTTACCTGTTCCACCAGGTGCATTTAAAAAATAGATTTCTCTTTTCGTATACTTGTTTTTGCTAAGCAGTAAGGAGTAGCTCATTATTAACAACAAAATTATCGCAATTTTCATAACTTGTTTCTCTATGAAATTGAATATTTGGAACAATTTCCTCGGATCTAATTGGTAGTGGAAGTCCATAATAAGTCAAGTTTTGACCACCAATAGACAGTACAATATCTTCAATGTAAACAATACATTTATTTAATACATTATTCACAATACTTTCATCAATATTTCTGTGTTGTAAAATATGAAAGGCTCTTAAAATATCTTCTAAGAAACTCTCTTTATAAGTATTCCAAAGTTTAAGAGCATCCGAAATTTGACAAAATGCTAACATTATTGCAAAAAGTTCTCCCAGTTTTGTAGGATTTTGACATATGACAGCTTCGGCTATAGTTGAATCCCAGTGCTTATCATCTTTTAGTAATCCTAGAGCTATACACCCCAATTGAAATGATGCGTATGCTATACCATTAACGGTTTTTAAATTTGAAAATGAAGTTGGGCCCCTTACAAAATGTAATAAAAGTCTTAAATAAAACAAGTGGAAACGTTGCAGTCGGACGCAACCGACTGCGGTATACTCGATACCAGTATTAAAAATTTTGATGCCCATCCATGTGGGATGTCAATTGCTATCTTCATACCAAATTTGGTGACTCTAGCTCAAAGTTTGTAAAAGTGGGGAAAGGGGGACTGGGGGCGGTATGGTTGGGCGTGGCATTCAAATTTTAGGTGCAGATCTA
Source organism: Scaptomyza flava (assembly GCA_030179655.1). Lineage (NCBI taxonomy): Eukaryota > Metazoa > Arthropoda > Insecta > Diptera > Drosophilidae > Scaptomyza > Scaptomyza flava. The sequence continues at coordinate 41,900 of JARNME010000289.1, forward strand.
TGTGGAATGTCAATTGCTATCTTCATACCAAATTTGGTGACTCTAGCTCGAAGTTTGTATAAAGTGGGGAAAGGGGGGCTGGGGGCGGTATGGTTGGGCGTGGCATCCAAATTTTTACTGCAGATCCTTGTGGAATGTCAAATGCTACCTTCATACCAAATTTGGTGACTCTAGCTCAAAGTTTGTAAAAGTGGGGAAAGGGGGACTGGGGGCGGTATGGTTGGGCGTGGCATTCAAATTTTTGGTGCAGATCTATGTGGAATGTCAATTGCTATCTTCATACCAAATTTGGTGACTCTAGCTCGAAGTTTGTATAAAGTGGTGAAAGGGGGGCTGGGGGCGGTATGGTTGGGCGTGGTATTCAAATTTTGGTGCCGATCTATGTGGGATGTCAATTGCTATCTTCATACCAAATTTGGTGACTCTAGCTCGAAGTTTGTATAAAGTGGGGAAAGGGGGGCTGCGGGCGGTATGATTGGGCGTGGCATCCAAATTTTTGCTGCAGATCCTTGTGGAATGTCAAATGCTACCTTCATAACAAATTTGGTGACTCTAGCTCAAAGTTTGTAAAAGTTGGGAAAGGGGGGCTGGGGCGGTATGGTTGGGCGTGGTATTCAAATTTTTGGTGCCGATCTATGTGGGATGTCAATTGCTATCTTCATACCAAATTTGGTGACTCTAGCTCGAAGTTTGTATAAAGTGGGGAAAGGGGGGCTGCGGGCGGTATGGTTGGGCGTGGCATCCAAATTTTTGCTGCAGATCCTTGTGGAATGTCAAATGCTACCTTCATACCAAATTTGGTGACTCTAGTTCGAAGCATGTAAAAGGTGGTGAAAGGAGGGCTATGGGGCTTGGAGCGGTATGGTTGGGCGTGGTATTCAAATTTTTGGTGCCGATCTATGTGGGATGTCAATTGCTATCTTCATACCAAATTTGGTGACTCTAGCTCGAAGTGTGTATAAAGTGGGGAAAGGGGGGCTGCGGGCGGTATGGTTGGGCGTGGCATCCAAATTTTTGCTGCAGATCCTTGTGGAATGTCAAATGCTACCTTCATACCAAATTTGGTGACTCTAGCTCGAAAGTTGTATAAAGTGGGGAAAGGGGGGCTGCGGGCGGTATGGTTGGGCGTGGCATCCAAATTTTTGCTGCAGATCCTTGTGGAATGTCAAATGCTACCTTCATACCAAATTTGGTGACTCTAGCTCGAAAATTGTATAAAGTGGGGAAAGGGGGGCTGCGGGCGGTATGGTTGGGCGTGGCATCCAAATTTTTGCTGCAGATCCTTGTGGAATGTCAAATGCTACCTTCATAACAAATTTGGTGACTCTGGCTCAAAGTTTGTAAAAGTGTGGAAAGGGGGGCTGGGGGCGGTATGGTTGGGCGTGGTATTCAAATTTTGGTGCCGATCTATGTGGGATGTCAATTGCTATCTTCATACCAAATTTGGTGACTCTAGCTCGAAGTTTGTATAAAGTGGGGAAAGGGGGGCTGCGGGCGGTATGGTTGGGCTTGGCATCCAAATTTTTGCTGCAGATCCTTGTGGAATGTCAAATGCTACCTTCATACCAAATTTGGTGACTCTAGCTCAAAGTTTGTATAAAGTGGGGAAAGGGGGGCTGCGGGCGGTATGGTTGGGCGTGGCATCCAAATTTTTGCTGCAGATCCTTGTGGAATGTCAAATGCTACCTTCATACCAAATTTGGTGACTCTAGCTCGAAGCATGTAAAAGGTGGTGAAAGGGGGGCTATGGGGCTTGGGGCGGTATGGGTGGGCGTGGCTTTCAAATTTTTGCTGCCGATCCATGTGGGATGTCAATTGCTCTCTTCATACCAAATTTGGTGACTCTAGCTCGAAGTTTGTATAAAGTGGGGAGAGGGGGGCTGGGGGCGGTATGGTTGGGCGTGGCATCCAAATTTTTGCTGCAGATCCTTGTGGAATGTCAAATGCTACCTTCATACCAAATTTGGTGACTCTAGTTCGAAGCATGTAAAAGGTGGTGAAAGGGGGGCTATGGGGCTTGGGGCGGAATGGGTGGGCGTGGCTTTCAAATTTTTGATGCCGATCCATGTGGAATGTCAAATGCTACCTTCATACCAAATTTGGTGACTCTAGCTCAAAGTTTGTAAAAGGTGGGGAAAGGGGGGCGGAATGGATGGGCTAGGCTCCAAAACTTTGATGCAGATTGTTGGGGGTCGTTGCCAGCTATCTTCCTACCAAATTTGGTGGCTCTAGCTCCACTACTCTGAAATATACACGCATTCCCGTTTCTGACGAAGCGTTGGGGCAGATGGGGGTGGCTAGGGCGTTATTGGTGGGCGTGGCATCCAAACTTTTGATGCAGTTTTTGGGGGGTCATCATCATCTATCTTGGCACCAAATTTGGTGACTCTAGCTAAAAAACTGTGGGAGATATAGGCTTTTCTGATTTCTAAATGCGGGGGGGCTGGGGGCGGGATGGGTGGGCGTGGCTCCAAAACTTTGATGCAGTTCTTTTGGGGTCGTTACCAGCTATCTTCCTACCAAATTTGGTGGCTCTAGCTCCACTACTCTGGAAGATACACGCATTCCCGTTTTTAACGAAGCGTTGGGGCATCTGGGGGCGGCTAGGGAGTTATTGGTGGGCGTGGCATCCAAACCTTTGGTGCAGTTTTTGGGGGGTCATCATCAGCTAAATTGGCACCAAATTTGGTGGCTCTAGCTCAAAAACTGTGGGAGATATAGGCTTTTTTGACTTGAAAATGCGGTGGGTCTGGTGGTGGAATGGGGGGGAGTGGCTCAAAAATTTTTGATGCAGTTTTTTGGGGGTTGCTAGTAGCTATCTTCTTACCAAATTTGGTAGTTCTAGCTGTAAGGGTGTGTGAAATATGCGGATTTATCGTTTTTGAGTTATCGAATTTATCGATTTGCCAGCCCCCCAGTTATCGTAGAACCCCAATCTTGACACTTTAATTTACTATCCCATAGAAAAAGAGAATTGGAAAGTTTCAAGTCCCTAGCTTGAAGGGTGTGGAAAAAACTTGCACACATACGGACGGACAGACGGACAGACGGACAGACAGACAGACGGACGGACGGACAGACGGACAGACGGACAGACACCATGACGGACATTGCACAAAACCAATATACTCTTTACCTTCGGTATCGAGTATAAACATTCTGTATTATTGGGATGAATAGTGTAAACTCTTCCCAAAGCATAATCTCTTTTAACTCCAGGAAAATTTGGTACATCATGCCCTCGTTTTCTTCTTTGAAATTTTTTATTGTTCCATGTAAAATACGATGGAACTTCACAATATAGAAGCGTTCTTGCAAACTCATCACGTGTGCATAGCTCAAAGAAGGCTAGCAAAGTGGTTTTGGGTGTAGTGTAATCTGTGAAGTAAGTGTTGCGGATTATTGGGGTTAAAATATATCCGTTGACCATTTTCTAAATGAACAGCTAATTGTGTAATAGCCGGAAAACGTTCATGTATGGGAAATGCAAGGATTCTCCGTACCGCTTCTGAGCTACTTATATAACGGCCACTTTCGTACATATTAATTTCATTGCGTTGGTCTTCAAGAGTAAATGATGCTTGATCACTGCCCTTGTTAACATATTTACAAATGTATTTAATAGACTTTACAGAACTACAATACTCAACATTTATGTGAGCTTCAAATGTTCTTGTAAGGCACAACCCAACGATTTTCTATGCAATTATCATTTATATGAACTGCATTACCACCATCATTCTATCGCTCTTCTACGATATAGAGGGTAACTATCTTTTCCAGTCACAGTTTCTTTAAGTAATTGTCGAGGAAACCTTTTGGTACATTTTCCATTTTTCATGCATGGCAATTTATTATTAAATGCACCGCAAGGACCATGAATCATATTTGACTTAACAATGTTAAATAATAAAGGACCCCCATCTGCGTTTGGTATTTCGGCACAGATAATTTTATCGATTTCATCTGGTCTTATTTTATTTTCTAACCAAAGTAGAATATGTATATGTGGTAAGCCCTGCTTTTGCTATTCCACAGAGTACATGAAACATTGCACGCTTCCAAACAAAGAACTTTTTGTCAATAGTGACATTAAAGCTTTAACTTTTAAATGAAAAACTCGAGCTTTAATATCGTGACGATCATGCGGTTTTTGACCCGGTAAGAAAACACTTTTGATGTCATTCCATTGTAGATTGCATGTGAATGTTATGAAAAGATCTTGTCGCCCATAATGGCGGACATATGTCATAGCATCTTGAGTCTTTTCATGCATATATCGTGCAGAGCTTGTAAAAGAAGATGGTAAAATTACCATCTGACCAAGTTGAGCTGCGATAACATCTTGTTGGCCTGTTGCATCTTGTAGATGTATATAGCTATCTGCTCTGAGTTTCGCTTAATTGTAGCGAATATAATTTAACCTCTCTGTTTCAATTTTAGCATACATATCATCCAAAAACTAACTAAAATGGAACGACAATAAATTAAATGATTTATCTCAGATTGACGAATCATTATTTTATAGCTTAACGCAGATATCTTTTTTTTTTGGTTCCTCTTTTTTTAATAATGGATTCCATTGTGGTATATCCACTGAATAGCCATCTTCGCCATAAGGAAATAGCAAAAGGTACTGTAAGGCATCGTATGATCGATGCACCTCACTTATACGATGTTATTTATTATTTTGACTTTCAACAATAATATCGCGCTTTTCAAATTGCTGACCAACAATAACTATAGCTACTTCGCTTGATAGAGGTGCATTGTAAAGCTCTTTGTGAGCACCAGCGGGTGTTCGATCAGCATGTATGTATAATCAATTTATAATCTTGAGTACTTGTTGGTATTTTATTGAGAGCCATTTTTAAATCTTTAACATAACGATTATGCTGATGAAACATACATTGAAGAACCTTTACTACGCTACAATCAACATTTGAAATATTTTTGCAACGTAGTTGAGCTTCCTTTTCATCATCACCAACAAAATAAAATTGAAGAAACTGCATTTCTTCATTTGGCAAAGGGCGGACACTTCCAATTAGGTGATACACTTGTCCTTGGACTTTAAAGGTTGACCAACTTTTATTTATAATTTTTGGTACTACCAAAAGAAGTAATTTGAAAGCAGCTGTTATACTTTCTTATACGATCAATGCAATGATCATGCTTGCGATGTCCACCAATTATTAAGCTTTTAAGTGGATCAGGCAAACTATCATTTTGTGAAAGATTACCTTTTCCTGAGTTGCAACAGATACCCAAATGCTAATTTTTCCATTTTAAAGGCCCATTCCCAGCAGCTGCGAAACGTAATTTTTAGCTGCAACTCTATATAAAAAAAAAACAGTTGTCAGAAATTTTCGTGCATGCTTTCCGTTTTTAAATTCCCAGCAACCATCAGAAAAGTTCATCGATAGTTCCGATAGTGGAACAATTGTGGATTCAAAAATCAGCTGTTCTTAAAAACGGAATAATAGCTTTACAATTATTCCGCGCAGCATTAGAAATGGACGCACAAAAAAATGTAGAACGAAAGCGGTTTGAAAGCTCTTTTCGAGAAGATAAAATCGCATTTATCAATGAGCATGAAAAAGAAAAACAATTAAATTTAATTATAAATGAGTTCAATGTTTTGTTTAATTTTAACACCAGCCAAATTATTTTGCTAAGGAACAGAACCTTCGCCTGAGTTTACATATTCCTTAATGTTATTTCTAAGAAATTTTGCACAGCCATGCATTTGGCGATCAAAATGCCAAATGCATTTTCAATGCAGAGGCGGCCTCGACTGAGCCTATAATTAAAAACACGTTCGTGTACGCTAAATGAGCGCGACCCGTATGACTTCATAATCCTCTTGTGTAGAGGAAACGCATCGTCTGCAACAATAAAATATGGTGTTTCAACTCCTTCGAGAACGTTGTCTGGCGAAATATTTAGACTATCTGCCAAAATTGCTTTCCCAAGCGAGCAATGCGCGAACTCGCTTAATTTGAACAATCTAATCAAATAAGGTGACCAACAAATATTTACATCTTCCATACAAATATTTGGCACAGCTGGTCACTCTAACTTTATGTGGAACCTAACGAAATATTTGAGCACTTTTCATAAATAAAATTTTTTTGCTGGGAATGGGCCTTAAGGCATTACAATGTTTGCATATCAAATTCATACTACCAAGTTGAGTAACTTTATCTGACTTGTAAGCTATTTCAAAATCATAGTTTAAGCCAAACATGGCTTTAACATTCCATGCACGCAAACGCCTTTATTGACGCGCATCAGGATTATTAGCCGGATGTCTTCTCACTGCAACTCTATGAGCTTCAGGATTATTAGTCGGATCTCTTCTCACTACAACTCTAATAACATCAGAATTATTAACGCGATATCTTTTTGATGCTTCTTTGCGCTTATCCCTATTGATATAACTTTTTTTCAAATGAACGTTTTTTACCCTTTTTCCTGTTTGCCAGTGAATCGACTTCGTCTTTTAACAGGATTTTTAACATTTTCAGTTATACTGTATAGCTTATACATTTACTTGACGTATTAGAATATTGAGTTAATACTTCCTCTAAAGGAATATAAGCATCAAAATGTCCATTCATTAATGGACCGGTAAAACGCAACAGGATGCATATTATTTCCGAATGCTTGTAATAAATTTCCATTCTGAAAAAGTTGGAAATTTACAGCAAAAATTTCTGCTGCTGCTTGAAGCTCACATGCAGTACCATAAGTATGACATAGCGCACTCATATTGTTTAGAAGAGCTATAAAAAGGCAGGCTCCATCACCAATTATAGCTATTTCGGCTAACTCTCTTATGTATGCGCGCGCTCTGCAAGTCAAACAAAGAGCGTAGTATCGCTACCTTCTTCGCACGCACTGAATCAATGCAAAACATATCTAAGAGGCTGCAGTTAAGTGAATTGCACATTGCCTTTAGCTTTAGTTTAGTGTGTGTGCGGAGGAGCTAGGGTTATTAAACTTTATGATTGACATGCAAAGCGCGCATATAAAATAGAGAGTGAACGAAAATGAGCAACAACAAAGGCGCATGATCGGAGCGACATTTCAAATTATCTGATTATCATAAGAGCAACACGCGCGCTTATATGAACGCCCTTTGCTTATTCGAAATTGTTTATCAATAATATATCAATAATGTTAGTCTGTTACGTTTTGTCTAAGTTATTTAATCAGCAATTGGGCGAATCCACCTCCATAACATATTCTGGTGTGGGAAATTTTTCTGGACGCACCAAGTTTTGTTATATTGTTGTTGTTTTTTAAAATCAATGACACCAACAAAAAGTAGCAGTGCGGGCCCAACAACAACACTGACAACAACAACAAACGCTACTTGGGTCGTAAATCAATTGTCAAAGGCACACAAATTAAAAAAAAAGTGATACATGTTCATAAAATTATGAAAGTTATTTTCAAGCGCATTGTTCACTTAATTGTGTATGCACTTATTCATTAAGAAGCAGAAATCCGTTTCTTTTTTGCAAGTGTAAAAACCTTTTTATATGACTTTGCTTGTGCGACGCGAAGGCGTCACTGCGCATTGGTTTTGTTTTTGTATTCTCGCTCGCGATCAAACCCTCAGCTTGTGCGACAATCAGGCGACAGTAGTGGAATGGGTACTTGTTGTAATTGTATTTTGTTTTTTAAAATGGGTAAAAAGTGCTCCAAATGGTATGGGAGGTACTTGAAGGAGTTGTCCAAATAAAAATTCCCTTCTTAGTGCTCACTTACTACCTGCATGGAAAATTGTGTGAAAATTTCAACCTTCTAGCTCTTTTTGTTTAGGCTGTGGCTCTTCCATTATCATCAGGACAAACTCTTTTATATATATAGAGATTTGTATTATTTGCCTACAAAAAACCCATGAAAAACCAGAAGAACAATACTTCCAAGGCAGTTTTGGTGCTCATCGAACATTCGCTGATCAGGCGAACAGCAAAGTTAACAAGCGTCTTGTAAAATAAGCAGGCAATTATAAGTTTTGCATTGCTGGTCATACATACTCTTTCATGTTCTTAGCTCTATGACTCTTCCCCAATCATTTTACCATCGCAACCACCATACAGCTATGCAGCGATGCCTACAAATTGGGAAAGTGTATTCCACACGTCCATTTGCACAAGTCATTTGCCAAAATTCTAAGGCAGAAGCAACACAAGAATTCGCTCGGCATAGCCAAATTTAAAAAGTGCAAAAGAGAAATTAGAAAACGGCCACGCACTGCACTGTGTGTGTGTGCCCAAGCATACATGTAAATATTTCAATGTGTGTGCAACATCGCTGGGCGAAGCAAAAATCTAGACTTAGTGTCTAAGTCATTTTCCTATGTCGCTTCTGTTTGTTCGTTTTTTACGTGTTGCTTCTGCTTCTGCAAATGCCTTGAGCACACCCACCCATTCCGCCCCTACCACAGTTTTTGAGCTAGAGCCACCAAATTTGGTAGGAAGATAGCTGGAAATGACCCCCAAAGAAAAAAAAGTTTGGACCACCCCCAGCCCCCTTTTCCATACCTTTTACAAACTTCGAGCTAGAGTCACAACATTTGGAACGAAGACAGCTGGTGGCATCCCCATCTGCATCGGAGAATCTTTAAGGCAGCGTGCACCCCTGCCGCATCCGTACCCCTTTGCATTCAGGCCTCTTTTATCGGTTTTAAAACTGGTAACGAGTATACCGCAGTCGGTTGCGTCCGACTGCAACGTTTCCACTTGTTTCTCTTTTGCACTTGTTAAATTTGGCTATGCCGAGCGTTTTCTTGTGTTGCTTCTACTTTAGAATTTAAGCCTTGTTCGCACATTGGTAAGTAGTAACATCAACATTTAAGTAAAGTAATTTAGTCAGTTCACTCGTTACTCGACTAAAAACAGAATAGAATCTACTTTTTTTTTCGTGCCAGTAGCGCGACAGAGTTACTAATTACTTGCCACTTAACAAGTCAGAACGTTTTGAATTAGTACAGTCCATTAGTTCAAAGCTGTTGTGGAGAAAACATGTCTCTTCTGTCATTCTTAGCGTCCCAAAGTATTCTTTTGGATCTTCTAGTGCAATTTGTTTCATAAGTGTAGAAGTCAATCCTCTTTTGAATCCATTTTCGGACCCATATTTTGTTCTTTCTCGGCACTACCTTCATTTCATCCAAATCCTCTGCAACAGCCACAGCCATCAGCATTATTATTTTATTTATTTTTTTCCGCTGAACACTCATTTTGCTGCCGAACACACATTACTAATGCACTGCACTAATAAGTTAATTTTATGAATGCGAACAGTTTTTGGCGAGTAGCTACTTACCGAGTTACTGTCTACTCGACTCGATACTTACTACTTACCAATGTGCGAACAAGGCTTTGAGCAAACGACTTGGGCAAATGGAGGTGTGGAATACACTTTCGCAATTTGTAGGCATCGATGCATAGCTGTATGGTAGTTGCGATGATAATACATATATGCACAATATTTAATATAAAGTTGTCTGTTTAGCGTTTGCCGAAATTCATATTAGTTGAGAAAGGTCAATGAATTGCCTAGCAATTGGTACGCATACATTAAAATATGGACATGCATAGAGACACAGACACACACATGCTTATTGTAGCTAGCCGAAACAAAAATCAAAAATCAATTCAATGCCTAGATACCACCAAAGCTGCACATATATAAATTGTGAGGAGCCATATTCACGTATAGCGCCTCACAGAAGGCGGTTGCGTTTAAAGCCGCAGCCGGACCTGACTTGCTGCGAATTCGCATGCTGTCTCGCTCTGACACAGGATATCAGCGCTAAGGTAAGTGTTTGGCACATGGGAGCCGCAAAAACACGTACCGTAAAAGTCGTGGCAAAGTGCCGTTGGTGTGTGAGCGGTGCATCCACGAGATATAGTGATCACCGTCACACTAACGGCAGGCGTGATCAGCAACGAGGAACCGTTGTTGCTAGGCAAAACTCACTGGAACGATCACGCCACCTTTGCCCTTGGCGCGACATTGGCAGCGCTGACAGGCCCCGGTCCAGCGAGACAGCAGAAGGGTATAAAAGGAGACGCCTTTAACAGAGCGGCAAGTTAGTGCAAAAGTGAGTACAAAGTTAGTACGGAGTACGAAGGCAGTACGAAGTGAGTGCGAAGTGAAAAGTCAGTGCGAAACATAAAGTGAATAAAGGATTCAGAGTGCAAGAAAGGATAATATAAGAGTTAAAAGGACTCATATCGCAATAAGGACAAAGCAGATCGTGTCCTTAGCGATTAACAAACTATTTACTAAGAAATCGATATGCGGAATTTATCAAGCATTGTGGTGTGTTGCATTTGCAAAGCAACCTCAAGTTAAAACCAAGTATCAGACTAGTAAGCCTGGCGAAGGACAGGTGAAGCTAAAGCCAGAGCCTGAGAGTAGGAGAGACTATTGGCGAAATCCTTGTGGTAACAAGGAGGCCATAGTAGAGCCTGGCGAATTTCAGGCGTTGCTAGCTAAAACCTCGTTTAGTAGGCGTAACATTGGCTCTGAATATTTGGTGCAACGAGAGCGCCAGCATTGCAAATAAAACCACGACACAAGACCCATACGATTTCATAAACTCTAATAAGAAATATCACTTAAGTGTACAGATCAATTGTAAAACCCAACGTGAAAACTAGCAGAGAGTGCAGTTATGAAATATATGTATAAAACGCAAAAACTAATTGTGTTATTATTGCCGCAGCCGCCACACGTACCCTCAACACCGAGAGAGTTAGCCCAGCTAAAACCGCGTGACAACCGTAGGTTCGTTACAACTTGCGCCAACTGTGGATCTACGGCTAATACCACATAGTTTTCGTTAATAAAATACATATAAATAATCGACAATATGGTTCGTTCGTGGGTGCACAGTTTAAACAAGTGGCAACGTTGCAGTCGGACGCAACCGACTGCGGTATACTCGATACCAGTATTAAAAATTTTGATGCCCATCCATGTGGGATGTCAATTGCTATCTTCATACCAAATTTGGTGACTCTAGCTCGAAGTTTGTATAAAGTGGGGAAAGGGGGCTGGGGGCGGTATGGGTGGAATTGCATCCAAATTTTTGATGCAGATCTTTGTGGAATGTCAATTGCTATCTTCATAACAAATTTGGTGACTCTAGCTCGAAGCTTATAAAAGTGGAGAAAGGGGGGCTGGGGCGGAATGGGTGGGCGTGGCAGCCAAATTTTTGATGCAGTTTTTGGGGGGTCATCATCACCTATCTTGGCACCAAATTTGGTGGCTCTAGCTCAAAAACTGTAAAAGATATAGGCTTTTTTGACTTAAAAATGCGGGGGGGCTGGGGGCGGAATGGGTGGGCGTGGCTCCAAAACTTTGATGCAGATTGTTGGGGGTCGTTGTCAGCTATCTTCCTACCAAATTTGGTGACTCTAGCTCGAAGCATGTAAAAGGTGGTGAAAGGGGGGCTATGGGGCTTGGGGGCGGTATGGGTGGGCGTGGCATTCAAATTTTTGCTGCCGATCCATGTGGGATGTCAATTGCTATCTTCATACCAAATTTGGTGACTCTAGCTCGAAGTTTGTATAAAATGGGGAAAGGGGGGCTGGGGGCGGTATGGTTGGGCGTGGCATCAAAACTTTTGCTGCAGATCCTTGTGGAATGTCAAATGCTACCTTCATACCAAATTTGGTGACTCTAGCTCAAAGTTTGTATAAGGTGGGGAAAGGGGGGCGGAATGGTTGGGCAAGGCTCCAAAACTTTGATGCAATTCTTTTGGGGTTGTTGCCAGCTATCTTCCTACCAAATTTGGTGGCTCTAGCTCCACTACTCTGGAAGATACACGCATTCCCGTTTTTGACGAAGCTTTGGGGCAGATGGGGGTGGCTAGGGCGTTATTGGTAGGCGTGGCATCCAAACTTTTGATGCAGTTTTTGGATGGTCATCATCAGCTAAATTGGCACCAAATTTGGTGACTCTAGCTAAAAAACTGTGGGAGATATAGGCTTTTCTGATTTCAAAATGCGGGGGGGCTGGGGGCGGAATGGGTGGGCGTGGCTCCAAAACTTTGATGCAATTCTTTTGGGGTTGTTGCCAGCTATCTTCCTACCAAGTTTGGTGGCTCTAGCTCCACTACTCTGGAAGATACACGCATTCCCGTTTTTGACGAAGCGTTGGGGCAGATGGGGGTGGCTAGTGCGGTATTGGTGGGCGTGGCATCCAAACTTTTGATGCAGTTTTTGGGGGGTCATCATCACCTATTTTGGCACCAAATTTGGTGGCTATAGCTCAAAAACTGTGGGAGATATAGGCTTTTTTGACTTTAAAATGCGGGGGGGGCTGGGGGCGGAATGGGTAAGCGGGGCTCCAAAATTTTTGATGCAGTTTTTGGGGGTTGCTAGTAGCTATCTTCTCACCAAATTTGGTAGTTCTAGCTGTAAGGATGTGCGAAATATGTGGATTTATCGGTTTTGAGTTATCGAATTTATCGATTTGCGAGCCCCCCAGTTATCGTAGAACCCCCATCTTGACACTTTAATTTACTATCCCATAGATAAAGAGAATTGGAAAGTTTCAAGTCTCTAGCTTGAAGGGTGTGGAAAAAAGTTGCGTTCATACAGACGGACAGACGGACAGACACCATGACGGACATTGCACAAACCCAATATACTCTTTACCTTCGGTATCGAGTATAAAAAGGATGCACTTGTGAAATGCGGAGTGGAATTCGGTCTGGAGCTTGAAGGCACTGTCGAAAATATGCGAAGACAATTCGGAGACTGGGTAAAACAAAATGAAAATAATCTTCCACACAGCGTTCGCATAAGCGAACTGGCGAAAACATATAGCCGACAGTCGCCGAATAAAGACCCCGATTTAATGCGCGAGGAAGGGGAGTACGAAGAGGAAAAGGAGTTTGCCGGCAAAGACGTTGCAAGGCTGAGCATTCCTTGCACCAGCGCGGCAGCTCGGGCGCGAGATTTACAGGAATCTCGCCGATCGCCCTGGAGTACAACCCAACAGCCAGGAGAGCGTAGCCACACCCACACACATGTTCAGACCAATGCAAGGGCAAGTGAATACCAAAAAGTAGCCAAACAAGTTCGAGAGTGGAGCTTTCGATTCGATGGACTATCGAAGCCTCTCGAATTCTTGGAGCAAGTGGAATGGTCGGCAGACACTTATGGATTAAACTTAAATTTAATTCCAAGAGCAATGCCGGAGTTGCTGCAAGGAATGGCACTTAAATGGTACATAGCTAACAGCATGAATTGGAATACATGGGTGGGTTTTGTCGACAGTTTTCAAGAATACTTTTTACCTCGAGATTATTTAGAAAATTTGTACGACGAAGTACGCAGACGGCGGCAAGCTCTGGATGAGCCTTTTAAAGTCTATACGGTGGAGATGCAGACTCTGATGAGACCCCTACGGCTCTCAACAGAGAAGGAAGTGCGCACCATTTACACCAACAGCCTTCCTGACTTTCGCGGATACGCACGGCCAACCCAGTTCTCGAATTTGACCCAGCTGATGCAACTGGCAGAAGAGTTCGAAGAATTAGAAAAGGATAGGCTGAAACTGAGGCTACAAAGTGCTACAGCCCAACAACAATACAGCCAACACCAACAACAACAGCCTCAACAACACCGAGATACGCAGCAAAATGGACTCGACCACCATCAGAGTCGTGCAAATCGTACACGATTTATGGCCATGGAGGAGCAGAACCAGCACACTGGAGGAATGGACGAACGGCCAACCCCAACTCCTAGGACCCAGCAAAATCCGGGCAGGTCACGCACAAACAACCCAGGAAGGGCATGTCGCGTGTGTGGACAGGAGGGACACTGGGCGATAGAGTGCCGAAACCCAATGCTGGAGTTCTGCTGGGTCTGTGGCAGAATCGGTCAGCGGTCAGCACTATGTTGTCGGTCGGGAAACGGCCAGCGGCGTCCGCCATCGAGGGGCGAGCGGGAGCCGCCAAGGTCCGCTCCGAGACGCTAGTCGGTGACCTGAAGGACGAAGGGACGCAGTTGACTGCCACCGTATGGATCGCTGAGCGTCAGTATAAGGCTACAGTCGATACAGGGGCTACAAGCAGCTTTGTTAGCGAAGAGCTAGCTTGTAGACTGAGCACTGTAGGCCGGAGAAGCGTCGCAAGCAGACAGGTGAAGTAAGCAGACGGACATAGCAGCAGGACAACAGAACAAATAACGGTCGAAATAAGCCTCGGGCATCGCAGTTTGGAAATAGCGTTGCTAATTATGCCTGGTGTGATAGACGATTTGGTGCTGGGCTGGGATTTTCTGACTAGCATGGGCACAGTGTTGCAGTGTGCGGGACTGGTGGTCACCATCCCAGCACGACGGCACAAGGTTGGAAAGCTGGAAGAGAGACTGTCGGTGGCAGTTATCCAGAATACAACCGAACAAAGCATAGCTACACATGACATTAGAAATCCGCCTATTGAAAACAAAAGTCTACACGAAGACCCATAAATTAACGAATTTTTACTGCGGGAAGTCGCAGCCTACAAACACCTAAAGGGCACATCACAAATTACGGAACACAAAATTGTGATGAGCGACGACAGGCCTATAAAGCAGCGTTATTTTCCAAAGAATCCAAAAATGCAAGCGGAAATTAACCAGCAAGTAGAGGAACTCCTTGCGAAAGGTTGCATAGAGCCATTCAACAGCCCACACAGCGCACCAATCGTGATGGTGAAAAAGAAGAATGGCAAATGGCGACTGTGCGTGGACTTCAGGCAACTCAATAGCCGATCCATTAAAGACGCGTATCCATTACCAAGAGTGCACCACATTTTAGACCAGCTACGTGAAGCCCATTTCATCACTAGCTTGGATCTGAAAGATGGGTACTGGCAGATCCCGATGGAGAAAGCGAGCCGACCACTGACAGCATTTACAGTCCCAGGCAAAGGCACACGCGTTTGCATATTTAGATGACATTATAGTCATCGGAAGAACGCGCGAAGAGCATATGGAAAATCTCAAAGAGGTATTTCGGCGGCTGCGGGAAGCAAATCTGCGCATCAACGTGGACAAATGTGATTTCTTTAAAAAGGAGTTGAAATATTTGGGCCACAGAGTCACAGAGGAAGGAATTCGCACAGATTCAGAGAAAGTTGCTGCAATCGCAGAACTGAAGCCGCCAAGCAACGTAAAGGAGTTACGACAATACCTGGGCGTGGCATCATGGTACAGGCGCTTCGTACCAGATTTCGCGACGAAAGGAGCACCTCTGAACGCATTGATGAAAAAAGGCGCAAAATGGGAGTGGACTGAGGAGCGGCAAGAAGCTTTTGACACAGTCAAAGAGAAGCTGACTCAGTCCCCAGTATTGGCATGCCCGGATTTCTCAAAAACATTTTGCTTGCAGACGGATGCAAGTAACTATGGCCTGGGTGCGATATTGACCCAACTTTCGAAGCAAGGTGAAAGGGTTATATCGTACGCCAGTAGGACACTAAACGGAGCCGAACGGAACTATTCGGAAACTGAAAAGGAGTGTCTAGCCATAGTGTGGGGAATCAGAAAGCTGCGGCCATACCTGGAAGGCTACCATTTTGTGGTCATAACGGACCACATGGCGCTGAAGTGGCTAAACTCAATTGAAAGTCCATCAGGCAGAACAGCGCGTTGGGCGCTTGAACTGCAACAATACGACTTTGAAGTCAAATACCGTAAAGGCAACCTCAATGTCGTAGCCGATGCACTTTCGAGACAGCCACTTCCGGAGACTGCCTAGTAAAAATTGCAACAGAAGGGATTGAGGCAGACAACGCAAATTGCAAATGGATTAAAAAAAAAAGGAAATCGCGCAAAATCCCAGGAAATATCCGGATTACATGGAGGAAAATGGCAACCTGTACAGACACATCCCACATCGCGCTGGAGGCGGAGATGTGAAAGCTTGAAAGCTTTGTGTACCCAAAGGGAAAAGGAAGGATATATTACTGGAGAATCACGACGCAGCCACAGCCGGTCATTTGGGAAGCCGGAAAACGATAGCAAGAGTAGCGACACGCTACTACTGGCCAGGCTTATACAGGGGCGTACGCACATATGTGCACAACTGCGAAACGTGTCAACAATACAAGCCAAGTCAAAAAAGAAAGATGTTTACACAAATCCCTGAAGAGCCCTGGAGTACCGTGTGTGCTGATTTTGTTGGCCCACTGCCAAGGTCAAAACACGGCAACACAATGCTATTAGTGATGTTCAACCGTTTCTCTAAGTGGACTGAGGTGGTTCCGCTGAGGAGCGCAACCACAGCCACCTTACAGAAGGGTTTTAGAGACAGAATTTTGGCACGATTTGGAGTGCCAAAAGTTCTCATAACGGACAATGGAACACAATTTACGAGTAAAGCCTTCAAACGCTTTCTCGAAGAATTGGGAGTGCGACACCAATTGACGGCACCATACACACCGCAGGAGAATCCCACAGAACGTGCGAACCGCACGGTAAAAACAATGATCGCACAGTTTACCAAAAATAACCAGCGGTGCTGGGATGAATTTTTACCAGAGTTGTCACTGGCCATCAACACCAGCGTATCTGCGTCTACGGGCTACAGTGCAGCGTTTATCACGCAAGGGCGTGAACCAAGGTTGCCAAATGCGCTGTACGACAACGTTACACTCGGCACAGAGCAACCGACACAAACACCCAGCGACAATGCAAAAAAACTGAGAGAAGTTTTTGAATTGGTGCACAGGAGTTTGGAAAAGGCCGCTCAGGACCAAGCAAGGCATTACAACCTACGGAGACGGCAGTGGAAACCCTCCATAGGAGACAAGGTGTGGGTGAAACAACACCACCTGTCAAATGCAGCAGAAGGCTTCGCTGCGAAGCTTGCTCCTAAATTTGCAGGACCCTATTCTATATCAAATTTTGTGTCACCTGTAATCTGTAAACTGGTGAAAAGGAACGGACCGCGCACATAGGCGACATCAAACCCCACGGAGGTGGATCGGACAACGGGTGAGACAATAATAAAAAAAAAAAAAAAACGTTAGGGGGACACAAATAAGTTAAGACCCTGAAAAAAAAGTCATTTTTTTTTTTGATGAACATCTGGAAAAGAAAATATCGGTTAATAATTGGCCTTGTTAAGGACGTATCTCATTTACTCACCTGAATCTCCATTGCCTCCTATAAATAAAAAAAAAAAATCATTTGTTGATATGGTTTTTTTTTTTTGGAAAAAAGGGGTGAATATGTATTAATACATATTAAATATTTTCCCTAAAATAAAAATGTAAGGTATTACATATTTATTAAACAATAACAAAAATAAATATGTAAGGTATTAAACAATAACAAAAATAAATATGTAAGGTATTACATATATATAAATAATAAAAATAAATATGTAAGGTATTACATGTTTATTAAAAATAAAAGACAACAATGAATGCGTGGGGCGGGAAGAATGGAGGTCAGAAAAAAAAAAAAAATAAGAGCCACGGCCCAACCAAGGGCATTACAAAAACCGAACCTGAACGCGGCGAAAATATGTGCGAAACAAACGCTGCCAGAAAACGGTTAATGAAAAAGGTTAGCGATATCGCAAAGAGAGCGCTGACAAAACATGGCGGTCACATGCGGGAAGGATACCGTAACATGCGCACCCACACTGTCGCACATGCGTATGTAGTAAAGGTATATAAGGTGCCGACTACCATGCAATCGGTCACTTTGCGATATTTTACGGAAAAACTGAGCACTTACCCAAAATGAAGGACGACAGCCAGAAGAACGAGGAAGGAGGCAGCCCATGTTCGGCCGGACCCGTGGCACTCTCGACACCACGGGATGTGCGCGGTCGACGCGGCGGCCATGGTGCCAGCCAGAGGCGCAGAAACGTGGCTCGACGAGGGCGTTGGGCAGGACAGCCCTATGCGCGTGTCGGACCGCAGCGGGAGGCGTCGCCAGACGTGTTGGAGCTGCGGGCGTCGCCCATTTTGGAGTCGCCTGAGGAGCGGGAGGCAGCCGAGCGCGAGCGTTGTCGCCGCCAGGAGCTGGAGGAAGAGCGAGAGTGGGTGCGCCGGGCATATGGCGATGACAGGGACAGTAGCGACTGGGAGATGGACTACAGCGCTGGTCCAGTGGGCGAAGTTGATGAGGAGTCGCCGCCGCCAAGGGACTTCGTGGAGATGAACCCAGAATGGGTACGCATGTGCCACCCCGAGGCACCACCGACACCAGAGGATGAGCATGTGGGCCCAGCCAGCCCGGAGCGGTTCGCCACACCGCCGCTGCCGGAGACTCCACCGCCAGACTGGCGCCCTGCTAGGCCACCGTCGCCATTCCTACGTTGGGTGGACGCCTCGGAGGATGAGGAGGACGAGATCATCTGCATATCGTCTGACGAGGAGGAGCCAGCACCGCAGGCCAAGGAGCGGGTGCCGCAAGGGGAATCGGACGAGCCACCACCGCCGACGACGACCATCAATCGGGAGAAGCGTTTCGTGGATGGGCGGTGGCACCACACCGCGACGGTTGTCCTGGAATGGACAGAGGAGGTGGCACCGCCCCGCGATGACTTTTTAAGGGAGTTGACGCCGCCACGACCACGAGAGGTGACGCCACCACGACCCCGAACGCCGTCACCCCCCGAATACTGCAGGCACCACCCCAGGCACCAGGCAACACGGCCACCAGCCCGACAAACCAGACGACACCATGGGAGTGGCCGACACCGCTGCAGGTGGGCACGCCGCCTCGCCCCGGAACACCGCCTCCGCCACCAACATGGGCGCCCAATGCGGTACGCCCAGCGTTCGGCCGGCAGGCTTCGTGCCCATACGGGGAACGGCCGGCTCGCCCCGTACTACAGCGGCAATCGTCCGCACCGCTGGCGGCTTCGGGGTGGAGAGAGGTGGCACGAGAAGACTGGCCACCGGAGGTGATAGCTGCCGCAGCGGGGCCAACGACAGGCGCACGTCGCGAATAGTTTGGGCGCACGGCCAAAGGTACCGCGTGCGGATATTGGCCAGAGGCACGCGGGCCTTTGTGTCGGAGTGAAGCGAGCCCGGGAGCCAAATGACACGCACAATAATTAAAATATTAAAAAAATATGTATGGATATTTATTTAGTTAACCTGAAAAAAAATAAAGAAAAACAGGTGGATTAAACTGCAAGAGTTTGTAAGGTTTTCTTTTCAGCCACAACAACAAAACAATTGCAAAGTGCAAATTGTATGTCATGGCCGAATAGTGTTGAATAGTTGCGTGTGGCCATATCGATCTGGCCACATCGCAAATATCGATCAGGCCGTATCGAGTAACACAGGGCGATGCAAAGCTGGCTGCAATGGCGCAACGCACCACTAGATGGCGTTACGCGACCACCAGCTGATCGCTACAGCGACATTGCTAACGGACGCCAAGGTTCAAAACGGAGGCACGCGATTTGATAGACGCAAAATTAAGTGGAAGGCTTCCACTTCCGGAGAAAGAGGGGAGTGTGAGGAGCCATATTCACGTATAGCGCCTCACGCCGCAGCCGGACCTGACTTGCTGCGAATTCGCATGCTGTCTCGCTCTGACACAGGATGTCAGCGCTAAGGTAAGTGTTTGGCACATGGGAGCCGCAAAAACACGTACCGTAAAAGTCGTGGCAAAGTGCCGTTGGTGTGTGAGCGGTGCATCCACGAGATATAGTGATCACCGTGACACTAACGGCAGGCGTGATCAGCAACGAGGAACCGTTGTTGCTAGGCAAAACTCACTGGAACGATCATGCCACCTTTGCCCTTGGCGCGACATTGGCAGCGCTGACAGGCCCCGGTCCAGCGAGACAGCAGAAGGGTATAAAAGGAGCCGCCTTTGACAGAGCGGCAAGTTAGTACAAAAGTGAGTACAAAGTTAGTACGGAGTACGAAGGCAGTACGAAGTGAGTGCGAAGTGAAAAGTCAGTGCGAAACATAAAGTGAATAAAGGATTCAGAGTGCAAGAAAGGATAATATAAGAATTAAAAGGACTCATATCGCAATAAGGACAAAGCAGATCGTGTCCTTAGCGATTAACAAACCATTTACTACGAAATCGATATGCGGAATTTATCAAGCCTTGTGGTGTGTTGCATTTGCAAAGCAACCTCAAGTTAAAACCAAGTATCAGACTAGTGAGCCTGGCGGAGGACAGGTGAAGCTAAAGCCAGAGCCTGAGAGTAGGAGAGACTATTGGCGAAATCCTTGTGGTAACAAGGAGGCCATAGTAGAGCCTGGCGAATTTCAGGCGTTGCTAGCTAAAACCTCGTTTAGTAGGCGTAACATTGGCTCTGAATATTTGGTGCAACGAGAGCGCCAGCATTGCAAATAAAACCACGACACAAGACCCATACGATTTCATAAACTCTAATGAGAAATATCACTTAAGTGTACAGATCAATTGTAAAACCCAACGTGAAAACTAGCAGAGAGTGCAGTTATGAAATATATGTATAAAAAGCAAAAACTAATTGTGTTACAAAATATATGCATGTTGTTGCTCATTTGCTTTGCTGGTGCTAGGTCGAGGCCATAGAATAGATAAGAAATAAAATAAGAGCACACAAATAAAACAAGGAAAACAAGTAAGAAGGCTCTAGTCGGGAGAGCCCGACTAGAAGATACCCTGAACCCAGTTGCAATATACAAATTAAATTTATAATTGACTTAGGTATACTTACTTAGCTCCAATCGATTAAATTCGATATCTCCGGTGTTTCTAAACCTATTTGGACGAAATTTTCAGAAAAGTTCTATCATTGCCCATTACTTTAACCCTCATTTTTAGATTTTCCAAGTTCGATATTTTTTGTTATCGATATTATGTGTATATCAGAAACCAGATTAGTTATCGATAATTTATAGCAAACTTGTTCTGCTCATGGTATAGAAAAACTTATATCCAAAATCAGAAGTCTCTAGCTCTTGTAGTCCCTGAGATCCACGCGTTCATACAGACAGACGGACGGACGGACAAACGGACATGGCTACATCGTCTCGGCTGTTGATGCTGATCAAGAATATATATACTTTATGGGTCGGAGATGCTTCCTTCTGCCTGTTACATACTTTTGCACAAAGCCATTATACCCTTATTTACCCATTTTATGGGTTAAGGGTATAAAAAACGGGGGCACAGCAATCGAACAAGTCAAAATCGCTGACTGGCAGTGCATACACACAGTATTGCTGTTATGAGCAAACATGTTGTAGCAAAGTTAGCGAGTAAAGTTGCTGGCGAATAACACACGAAACACGAGAGAAGTACGAGTACGAAATGCGCTCTCATAGCGGGTGGTAGCTACGCTAAGTTACGCTACGACTTCCAATTGAATGTTGGAATATTCCTGTTTGGACGCTCTATCTGTATACATTCTTGTTGTCAATATACTCTTTACCTTTAAAATTAAACTGTACAGGCTAATGCTTCCAAAAAAATGAAGTAACAAAAATAATTGCAAAAATTTGTATTGTTATTGCTCGTTATGATCGATTTTGCGCTTGCACGCAATTTACGTTAGATAAATATTCTTAAAAATTAAAAAAAAAAATAATAATAATGTCATCGTATCTTGTTAGGTAATAAGCCTTCTGACATATAATAAGATAGAGAAAAATAATTTAATGTTAAGAACATGCACAACAATTAAAAAAATAAACATGAAGAATAAAGTTAAAAAATAATTTTTTTAGTAATATTATGATTCGTGTTTAGAGAATTCGAGTAAACAAAAAAAAAATAAATAAATAAAATAAAACTAAAATAAAAATAAATAAAAAACGAATAATGAATTATTTAAAAATTGTACCCTTAGATTAAATATAATTCCCACTATGATGAACTCCCTAAAATATAAAAAAAAAGCTTGGATGAACATGAATTTAAAACCTTGATTGTGTAGTTATTTTTGATTTTTCCGTTGGTATGGGAATTTAATGTATTTGTGTAACAATAATATCGGGTCTTCACCCAACGGCTTTCATTGAAGACCATGGTAGGGTGGGTAAAGAACAGTCGGGTCGCATAACATCTTAGACCACGCCGCGATTCTTGTCATCAAAAGCTGTGGTCCAACTAACAGGTATTTTTTTTTTTTTTTTTTTTTTTTTGGCTAGAGGTTTTTGTGGAGTACCGGCTCCAAAAAAGAGTTAGTTTTATGAGGGACTCTAAAATAAAACCTTAGGTAACGCCGAACAGTAGCAGCAGCAACAACCCACCCCATCCCGGAAGAGCCAGAAATTAATGGGTCCCACCCCGCTGTTTTCGCAGCTGATCAACAGAGCTAGTAAGAGGAGGTATCGGGAAAAACATGTTTGCCTCGCCAAGCTCGTTTAGGCTTGTGGGCTACAGAGCTCTTGTCGCCCAAATTAGGCTGTGCGTGGATTTCGAAGAGGTATAGATAAGAGATGAGCAGTTTGTATATTTTCTTCTGCTGGAATACTCAAGGTATGCGTATGTGTCCGTTAAAGTCAGGTTAACTTATTATTCACTTAAAGTCGTCATCGGAAGTCCAAAGTAGTTACAATAGCCCAAATTAATAGTTTGTCCTAAGTTTTGATGCAAGAATTGCATAATTATATAAAGCCCATTTCATCACTAGCTTGGATCTGAAAGATGGGTACTGGCAGATCCCGATGGAGAAAGCGAGCCGACCACTGACAGCATTTACAGTCCCAGGCAAAGGCACACGCGTTTGCATATTTAGATGACATTATAGTCATCGGAAGAACGCGCGAAGAGCATATGGAAAATCTCAAAGAGGTATTTCGGCGGCTGCGGGAAGCAAATCTGCGCATCAACGTGGACAAATGTGATTTCTTTAAAAAGGAGTTGAAATATTTGGGCCACAGAGTCACAGAGGAAGGAATTCGCACAGATTCAGAGAAAGTTGCTGCAATCGCAGAACTGAAGCCGCCAAGCAACGTAAAGGAGTTACGACAATACCTGGGCGTGGCATCATGGTACAGGCGCTTCGTACCAGATTTCGCGACGAAAGGAGCACCTATGAACGCATTGATGAAAAAAGGCGCAAAATGGGAGTGGACTGAGGAGCGGCAAGAAGCTTTTGACACAGTCAAAGAGAAGCTGACTCAGTCCCCAGTATTGGCATGCCCGGATTTCTCAAAAACATTTTGCTTGCAGACGGATGCAAGTAACTATGGCCTGGGTGCGATATTGACCCAACTTTCGAAGCAAGGTGAAAGGGTTATATCGTACGCCAGTAGGACACTAAACGGAGCCGAACGGAACTATTCGGAAACTGAAAAGGAGTGTCTAGCCATAGTGTGGGGAATCAGAAAGCTGCGGCCATACCTGGAAGGCTACCATTTTGTGGTCATAACGGACCACATGGCGCTGAAGTGGCTAAACTCAATTGAAAGTCCATCAGGCAGAACAGCGCGTTGGGCGCTTGAACTGCAACAATACGACTTTGAAGTCAAATACCGTAAAGGCAACCTCAATGTCGTAGCCGATGCACTTTCGAGACAGCCACTTCCGGAGACTGCCTAGTAAAAATTGCAACAGAAGGGATTGAGGCAGACAACGCAAATTGCAAATGGATTAAAAAAAAAGGAAATCGCGCAAAATCCCAGGAAATATCCGGATTACATGGAGGAAAATGGCAACCTGTACAGACACATCCCACATCGCGCTGGAGGCGGAGATGTGAAAGCTTGAAAGCTTTGTGTACCCAAAGGGAAAAGGAAGGATATATTACTGGAGAATCACGACGCAGCCACAGCCGGTCATTTGGGAAGCCGGAAAACGATAGCAAGAGTAGCGACACGCTACTACTGGCCAGGCTTATACAGGGGCGTACGCACATATGTGCACAACTGCGAAACGTGTCAACAATACAAGCCAAGTCAAAAAAGAAAGATGTTTACACAAATCCCTGAAGAGCCCTGGAGTACCGTGTGTGCTGATTTTGTTCGCACACTGCCAAGATCAAAACACGGCAACACAATGCTATTAGTGATGTTCGACCGTTTCTCTAAGTGGACTGAGGTGGTTCCGCTGAGGAGCGCAACCACAGCCACCTTACAGAAGGGTTTTAGAGACAGAATTTTGGCACGATTTGGAGTGCCAAAAGTTCTCATAACGGACAATGGAACACAATTTACGAGTAAAGCCTTCAAACGCTTTCTCGAAGAATTGGGAGTGCTACACCAATTGACGGCACCATACACACCGCAGGAGAATCTCACAGAACGTGCGAACCGCACGGTAAAAACAATGATCGCACAGTTTACCAAAAATAACCAGCGGTGCTGGGATGAATTTTTACCAGAGTTGTCACTGGCCATCAACACCAGCGTATCTGCGTCTACGGGCTACAGTGCAGCGTTTATCACGCAAGGGCGTGAACCAAGGTTGCCAAATGCGCTGTACGACAACGTTACACTCGGCACAGAGCAACCGACACAAACACCCAGCGACAATGCAAAAAAACTGAGAGAAGTTTTTGAATTGGTGCACAGGAGTTTGGAAAAGGCCGCTCAGGACCAAGCAAGGCATTACAACCTACGGAGACGGCAGTGGAAACCCTCCATAGGAGACAAGGTGTGGGTGAAACAACACCACCTGTCAAATGCAGCAGAAGGCTTCGCTGCGAAGCTTGCTCCTAAATTTGCAGGACCCTATTCTATATCAAATTTTGTGTCACCTGTAATCTGTAAACTGGTGAAAAGGAACGGACCGCGCACATAGGCGACATCAAACCCCACGGAGGTGGATCGGACAACGGGTGAGACAATAATAAAAAAAAAAAAAAAACGTTAGGGGGACACAAATAAGTTAAGACCCTGAAAAAAAAGTCATTTTTTTTTTTGATGAACATCTGGAAAAGAAAATATCGGTTAATAATTGGCCTTGTTAAGGACGTATCTCATTTACTCACCTGAATCTCCATTGCCTCCTATAAATAAAAAAAAAAAAATCATTTGTTGATATGGTTTTTTTTTTTGGAAAAAAGGGGTGAATATGTATTAATACATATTAAATATTTTCCCTAAAATAAAAATGTAAGGTATTACATATTTATTAAACAATAACAAAAATAAATATGTAAGGTATTAAACAATAACAAAAATAAATATGTAAGGTATTACATATATATAAATAATAAAAATAAATATGTAAGGTATTACATGTTTATTAAAAATAAAAGACAACAATGAATGCGTGGGGCGGGAAGAATGGAGGTCAGAAAAAAAAAAAAATAAGAGCCACGGCCCAACCAAGGGCATTACAAAAACCGAACCTGAACGCGGCGAAAATATGTGCGAAACAAACGCTGCCAGAAAACGGTTAATGAAAAAGGTTAGCGATATCGCAAAGAGAGCGCTGACAAAACATGGCGGTCACATGCGGGAAGGATACCGTAACATGCGCACCCACACTGTCGCACATGCGTATGTAGTAAAGGTATATAAGGTGCCGACTACCATGCAATCGGTCACTTTGCGATATTTTACGGAAAAACTGAGCACTTACCCAAAATGAAGGACGACAGCCAGAAGAACGAGGGAAGGAGGGCAGCCCATGTGTCGGGCGCAGAAACGTGGCTCGACGAGGGCGTTGGGCAGGACAGCCCTATGCGCGTGTCGGACCGCAGCGGGAGGCGTCGCCAGACGTGTTGGAGCTGCGGGCGTCGCCCATTTTGGAGTCGCCTGAGGAGCGGGAGGCAGCCGAGCGCGAGCGTTGTCGCCGCCAGGAGCTGGAGGAAGAGCGAGAGTGGGTGCGCCGGGCATATGGCGATGACAGGGACAGTAGCGACTGGGAGATGGACTACAGCGCTGGTCCAGTGGGCGAAGTTGATGAGGAGTCGCCGCCGCTAAGGGACTTCGTGGAGATGAACCCAGAATGGGTACGCATGTGCCACCCCGAGGCACCACCGACACCAGAGGATGAGCATGTGGGCCCAGCCAGCCCGGAGCGGTTCGCCACACCGCCGCTGCCGGAGACTCCACCGCCAGACTGGCGCCCCGCTAGGCCACCGTCGCCATTCCTACGTTGGGTGGACGCCTCGGAGGATGAGGAGGACGAGATCATCTGCATATCGTCTGACGAGGAGGAGCCAGCACCGCAGGCCAAGGAGCGGGTGCCGCAAGGGGAATCGGACGAGCCACCACCGCCGACGACGACCATCAATCGGGAGAAGCGTTTCGTGGATGGGCGGTGGCACCACACCGCGACGGTTGTCCTGGAATGGACAGAGGAGGTGGCACCGCCCCGCGATGACTTTTTAAGGGAGATGACGCCGCCACGACCACGAGAGGTGACGCCGCCACGACCACGAGAGGCGACGCCACCACGACCCCGAACGCCGTCACCCCCCCGAATACTGCAGGCACCACCCCAGGCACCAGGCAACACGGCCACCAGCCCGACAAACCAGACGACACCATGGGAGTGGCCGACACCACTGCAGGTGGGCACGCCGCCTCGCCCCGGAACACCGCCTCCGCCACCAACATGGGCGCCCAATGCGGTACGCCCAGCGTTCGGCCGGCAGGCTTCGTGCCCATACGGGGAACGGCCGGCTCGCCCCGTACTACAGCAGTAATCGTCCGCACCGCTGGCGGCTTCGGGGTGGAGAGAGGTGGCACGAGAAGACTGGCCACCGGAGGTGATAGCTGCCGCAGCGGGGCCAACGACAGGCGCACGTCGCGAATAGTTTGGGCGCACGGCCAAAGGTACCGCGTGCGGATATTGGCCAGAGGCACGCGGGCCTTTGTGTCGGAGTGAAGCGAGCCCGGGAGCCAAATGACACGCACAATAATTAAAATATTAAAAAAATATGTATGGATATTTATTTAGTTAACCTGAAAAAAATAAAGAAAAACAGGTGGATTAAACTGCAAGAGTTTTAAGTTTCTTTTCAGCAACAACAAAACAATTGCAAAGTGCAAATTGTATGTCATGGCCGAATAGTGTTGAATAGTTGCGTGTGGCCATATCGATCTGGCCACATCGCAAATATCGATCAGGCCGTATCGAGTAACACAGGGCGATGCAAAGCTGGCTGCAATGGCGCAACGCACCACTAGATGGCGTTACGCGACCACCAGCTGATCGCTACAGCGACATTGCTAACGGACGCCAAGGTTCAAAACGGAGGCACGCGATTTGATAGACGCAAAATTAAGTGGAAGGCTTCCACTTCCGGAGAAAGAGGGGAGTGTGAGGAGCCATATTCACGTATAGCGCCTCACGCCGCAGCCGGACCTGACTTGCTGCGAATTCGCATGCTGTCTCGCTCTGACACAGGATGTCAGCGCTAAGGTAAGTGTTTGGCACATGGGAGCCGCAAAAACACGTACCGTAAAAGTCGTGGCAAAGTGCCGTTGGTGTGTGAGCGGTGCATCCACGAGATATAGTGATCACCGTGACACTAACGGCAGGCGTGATCAGCAACGAGGAACCGTTGTTGCTAGGCAAAACTCACTGGAACGATCATGCCACCTTTGCCCTTGGCGCGACATTGGCAGCGCTGACAGGCCCCGGTCCAGCGAGACAGCAGAAGGGTATAAAAGGAGCCGCCTTTGACAGAGCGGCAAGTTAGTACAAAAGTGAGTACAAAGTTAGTACGGAGTACGAAGGCAGTACGAAGTGAGTGCGAAGTGAAAAGTCAGTGCGAAACATAAAGTGAATAAAGGATTCAGAGTGCAAGAAAGGATAATATAAGAATTAAAAGGACTCATATCGCAATAAGGACAAAGCAGATCGTGTCCTTAGCGATTAACAAACCATTTACTACGAAATCGATATGCGGAATTTATCAAGCCTTGTGGTGTGTTGCATTTGCAAAGCAACCTCAAGTTAAAACCAAGTATCAGACTAGTGAGCCTGGCGGAGGACAGGTGAAGCTAAAGCCAGAGCCTGAGAGTAGGAGAGACTATTGGCGAAATCCTTGTGGTAACAAGGAGGCCATAGTAGAGCCTGGCGAATTTCAGGCGTTGCTAGCTAAAACCTCGTTTAGTAGGCGTAACATTGGCTCTGAATATTTGGTGCAACGAGAGCGCCAGCATTGCAAATAAAACCACGACACAAGACCCATACGATTTCATAAACTCTAATGAGAAATATCACTTAAGTGTACAGATCAATTGTAAAACCCAACGTGAAAACTAGCAGAGAGTGCAGTTATGAAATATATGTATAAAAAGCAAAAACTAATTGTGTTACAAAATATATGCATGTTGTTGCTCATTTGCTTTGCTGGTGCTAGGTCGAGGCCATAGAATAGATAAGAAATAAATAAGAGCACACAAATAAAACAAGGAAAACAAGTAAGAAGGCTCTAGTCGGGAGAGCCCGACTAGAAGATACCCTGAACCCAGTTGCAATATACAAATTAAATTTATAATTGACTTAGGTATACTTACTTAGCTCCAATCGATTAAATTCGATATCTCCGGTGTTTCTAAACCTATTTGGACGAAATTTTCAGAAAAGTTCTATCATTGCCCATTACTTTAACCCTCATTTTTAGATTTTCCAAGTTCGATATTTTTTGTTATCGATATTATGTGTATATCAGAAACCAGATTAGTTATCGATAATTTATAGCAAACTTGTTCTGCTCATGGTATAGAAAAACTTATATCCAAAATCAGAAGTCTCTAGCTCTTGTAGTCCCTGAGATCCACGCGTTCATACAGACAGACGGACGGACGGACAAACGGACATGGCTACATCGTCTCGGCTGTTGATGCTGATCAAGAATATATATACTTTATGGGGTCGGAGATGCTTCCTTCTGCCTGTTACATACTTTTGCACAAAGCCATTATACCCTTGTTTACCCATTTTATGGGTTAAGGGTATAAAAAACGGGGGCACAGCAATCGAACAAGTCAAAATCGCTGACTGGCAGTGCATACACACAGTATTGCTGTTATGAGCAAACATGTTGTAGCAAAGTTAGCGAGTAAAGTTGCTGGCGAATAACACACGAAACACGAGAGAAGTACGAGTACGAAATGCGCTCTCATAGCGGGTGGTAGCTACGCTAAGTTACGCTACGACTTCCAATTGAATGTTGGAATATTCCTGTTTGGACGCTCTATCTGTATACATTCTTGTTGTCAATATACTCTTTACCTTTAAAATTAAACTGTACAGGCTAATGCTTCCAAAAAAAATGAAGTAACAAAAATAATTGCAAAAATTTGTATTGTTATTGCTCGTTATGATCGATTTTGCGCTTGCACGCAATTTACGTTAGATAAATATTCTTAAAAATTAAAAAAAAAAATAATAATAATGTCATCGTATCTTGTTAGGTAATAAGCCTTCTGACATATAATAAGATAGAGAAAAATTATTTAATGTTAAGAACATGCACAACAATTAAAAAAATAAACATGAAGAATAAAGTTAAAAAATAATTTTTTTAGTAATATTATGATTCGTGTTTAGAGAATTCGAGTAAACAAAAAAAAAATAAATAAATAAAATAAAACTAAAATAAAAATAAATAAAAAACGAATAATGAATTATTTAAAAATTGTACCCTTAGATTAAATATAATTCCCACTATGATGAACTCCCTAAAATATAAAAAAAAAGCTTGGATGAACATGAATTTAAAACCTTGATTGTGTAGTTATTTTTGATTTTTCCGTTGGTATGGGAATTTAATGTATTTGTGTAACAATAATATCGGGTCTTCACCCAACGGCTTTCATTGAAGACCATGGTAGGGTGGGTAAAGAACAGTCGGGTCGCATAACATCTTAGACCACGCCGCGATTCTTGTCATCAAAAGCTGTGGTCCAACTAACAGGTATTTTTTTTTTTTTTTTTTTTTTTTGGCTAGAGGTTTTTGTGGAGTACCGGCTCCAAAAAAGAGTTAGTTTTATGAGGGACTCTAAAATAAAACCTTAGGTAACGCCGAACAGTAGCAGCAGCAACAACCCACCCCATCCCGGAAGAGCCAGAAATTAATGGGTCCCACCCCGCTGTTTTCGCAGCTGATCAACAGAGCTAGTAAGAGGAGGTATCGGGAAAAACATGTTTGCCTCGCCAAGCTCGTTTAGGCTTGTGGGCTACAGAGCTCTTGTCGCCCAAATTAGGCTGTGCGTGGATTTCGAAGAGGTATAGATAAGAGATGAGCAGTTTGTATATTTTCTTCTGCTGGAATACTCAAGGTATGCGTATGTGTCCGTTAAAGTCAGGTTAACTTATTATTCACTTAAAGTCGTCATCGGAAGTCCAAAGTAGTTACAATAGCCCAAATTAATAGTTTGTCCTAAGTTTTGATGCAAGAATTGCATAATTATATAAATCCCCAGTAAATGCCAAACGGAAAAGGAAGTAAGAAAATTTATATATAAAAGAAAAAATATTTAAAATGTCAGTAGAGCGTAGTGGTGGAAAAAGAAATGTTTCTACCAATCCAGGATAAAATGTGGAGGAAGATGTTTGCATAGTTTGTTTCGAATCAATGGCAGATAAGCAACCAAGTACTATTACCACGTGTCAGCATATCTTTCACAAACAATGTATTGAAGCACGGATTGAGGTGATTAAAACATGTCCAACTTGTTTTTACGTTAATTGATTCAAAAGATTTGAAAATAGTAGTAGGAAATTGCATTCCTAACCAAGAAAGATGAAAAAACTGATATGTTCAGCCAGATCGTCTTAGGACACGTGCGGTGGCTAGGCAATTAATCTTAAGTGAAGAAGTTCAGGCAGGTCTTCAGGATCAATCTCGTAGCACGACACAGGATAACATACCAGTAGAAGATAGTCAGGGCAGCCAAGTGGAAACAAATAAGAATCCAAACTCTGTCGCACCACGACGTAGCAGACCCAGGTGACAGCCTAGACGAGGAAATGGGCGAAATGATAATCCTGAGGCTCAACCTGATATAGAGACTCTATTCAGAGAAACTGTAGAGCGTGTATTGTCCTCTCTTAATATACCGAGCAATCAATCGCCAGCACAAGCACACGTTTTTCGAGAGGGGCAGAATCTAATTCTGTGTCGCAAAGTTTTGCATCTCAGCCAAAGCGATAAAAGTCGGGGATATAATACAAAAATGCGGAGTTAAGTTCGACGGAACTCCTGAGGGCTTAGCAGTGGAAGAGTTTTTGTACAGAGTCAAAGTTTTGACCAGAGAACACCTCATTAACGATATTGAGGCATTAAGCCGAATTGTTCATCAGCTTTTGGTAGGAAAAGCCAGCTATTGGATTTGGAGGTACTACAAGCGAGTGGAAAATTTTACTTGGTCCCAGTTCTGTGAAACATTGAGATCTCAATATAAAGATAGTCGATCTGCTAATGAATTGCGCGAGCAAGTTCGAGCTCGAAAGCAAAAACCAGGCGAGTCCTTTGACACTTTCTATGAAGCTATTTGTAAGCTTATTGATAAGTTGTCAATTCAATTCGACGAACAGGAACTAGTAGAACTAGTTCAGGCTAATTTGCTGATTGACATAAAAGATTGGTTGTTGTTTGAGGAAATTTATTCTATTGGGCAACTTTGACGTTTGGTTCAAAAGCGAGAGAAGTTCGTGAAAGACATCAGTCGCTCGCGACCAGGCAATATCAAGCCAAAAGAAGCACCACCTTATCGAGAGTATGCCGTAGATGAAGAGCACTGCGATGACCAAAGCCAAAACGAGCCAGAGGTTTCGATTGCTGCAATGCAACGCGTTGCATTGGCAAACACCAAATGTTGGAATTGTTATGCTTTACATGTTTACAAACCCAACTGTCTGAAATGCAAGACCAGGTCGGAAAACCGTCAGGGAGGGGCATCCACCAGGCCAAGGATGACCCTAAACTAAATGAAAAGTAATTGCAGGGCTTTCAGAAACAAGAAGAAGAATCTGAGGCAGTACCAAAGGCTACGTCAATATTAAAGTACCCTGTCCAAGATAATCGTTGTTCGAGAAACATTAGATTTGGACCATATGAAGAAAGGCTTAAAAATTATTATGTTATAAGGGAAAAAATAATTGGAGAAAATTATCCGGTACGTAAATATTTTAATGAAGCTCAAAGGAAGCAGCAAAAGATAGTTGCGACTATTATACAAGACAAGCTAGATAGGCGTAGCTATGCAAATGTATCGTTTTTAAAATTTTCTGAGTGGGGTTTGCTTGATTCAGGAGCAAACATTAGTTGCGTTGGAGCAGAGTTGGCTCAAGTGGATTATAGTTCGTATCCTTAGTTTAAGCCAATTGCCTCGCAAGTTTAAACTGCTGATGCTCAAGCCCACAAGGTAATAGGTATTCTTAAAGCTAAACTCAAATACAACGAAATTGAAAAAGATATCGAATAACATGTTATACCATCTATCGCGCAAAGACTAATATAAGGTATTGATTTTTGGCGAATTTTTGAACTGGCACCGGGTATAATCAGTTCTGTTGAAGCTCGGGAAGACATAGATTGCTTAGAGGATCGATATCCATTGACAGAAGTTCAACGCAGACAATTAAGGAAAGGGTTAAGGAATTGTTTCCCAATTTTGAGAAACAAGGTGAAGAATACTGTTCCTGTTGAGTTTCATGAAGATACTGATTTTATTATTACAAATCCTAGTCCTTATATACTAACAAGATGTCTTAGAGTAGGTCTGCTGTGGCACATTATCGCCATTCATTATTTGTTTAGGTTATTTTCTCTTTTAAACATTAGAGTAGGTCTTTCCACAATATTTGGTGACCTTATCTTTTGTTATGTTTATCTATATTTTTAGCTCTTGCTGCAGTCGCATGAAGCTGGGTTAAAGTGCAGTTTTGTATATTTTACCAAGACTCTATTGAGACTTGGTGTCAAGTGTTCATGCGTGAACATTCTGCGGCGGGCCAACAAAGGTGATGGCTCGTAGTTTCTTAGTTAAAGTTATTTTTTTTATTACATATATAATCAATATTACCATCAAAACTAGTACAATTATTAACGAAGCATGTCCAGAAACGTGATGAAAGTTTAAACTATTTAATTATACGTGATGGTCTTTTAATTGTTGGACTTTTCCTAGTAACTTATTCAATTCCTCTGAAGTACTAATATTGGTTGCTGCTATTGGATCCCACATAATCTTTGGTATTTCATTTATTTCTCCTACCTTAAATGGAATAATGGGTTCTTGCCTTTCTGATTGTTCTTTATGGTCAGCACTTAATAATTTATCTTCTGTTCTCGCTGTACAGTCAGATCTAATAGATAATATTCCTTGATCTGGCAAGTTTACTGTTTCTGGGGGTGTTTTTTCACATTGTATCCTAGCAGTAGTATTACGCAGGTTCTTAAAAAGCCACGTGCTCCTGCCTTCTAATTCTAGCCAGTATGTTTTAGCTCTTACAAAAAGATTTATAAATACAAGTTGATGGTCTGTTTGGTTTGAAAGGTGATGTTTTGCAGGCATTATTACTGGCACTGTTCCAAGGCCAATTCCCTTCACACACCCGTTTGTTTGTTGGCCATTTTTGGCATTTACTTAATGTGGATTCATTCATTAGATGGTATGAATCCATTTCAAAGTTGTTTACTAAAAACTCTGAGTTTAACTGTATCATTAACAAATGCCCATCTCGCTGTACTAATACTGGTATTATTCTAAAGAGTTGAGATGGATGCCTGCTGAACAATGGTATTTTGGCATGTATGACAAGTTTATTTTCTATAAAAATTCCTTTTTCCTTCAGCAATGTGTAAATCTCCTTAATTTCAGTATTAGTTCTTTTTTCTGGTAGTACTAATTTTTCGGATAGGCTATCTTTTATTTTTAAGGTCTTGTCTCTTTATTGTCTTGGTTTTAAAATGTTTGGATTCAAACGCCGATGATTAATGTCAATTAGTAATCCTATTACACTTGCTTGTATTTTGTCGCACTCATCAATTAAAGTACTAAGTTCTTTGGTTAATATGAAGAACCTAATAGATTCCTTATAAGCATAATAAATTTCCTTGAGAAGTTAGGTCATGTTCTTTATTCGATCATTCATTCTCCCAAAGTTTCTATTTATATCCTCTGTGGTCTTCTTTATTATATTTGTTGTCGAGTCTATTACTGACGTTTGTTTTTCTTCTAATGCCTTTAAGTTGTACTGATTTTGGAATAGTACTTTCAATTTTACCTCCATCATTTCCCTATCGTCGGCATCCATTATACCAAACAAAATGTGATATAACGAGCCCATGAAATTCAATGGGGATCGCCTTTTTCTTATTGATTTTTTGGTTGTGAATAGTTCGTTATTTTCTTCTTAATCTGAAATTTGTTTTTGTGTGTTGTTTAAGATCAGATTGCACGGATCCTCGAACTCATGGAGCTTCTTACATAAAATTCTCATTTTTTGCACTAGTTTGCTTCCCCTATGCAGCATTTCAAAATATGGGTCCATGTCGTAAAAAATTACTAAATCCCAAAAAGATGACACTATCTCTACCTCGCCTGTTGGATCTAGATACATTGCGGAAGAGCTATTCATATTATTTATTGCCCATTTCCTTTCTTCTTCTTTTAACGATGTTGGCATCATCTGTAACTTTACTTTTACTACCTTTACATTATTGTCATTGCCCTTATGAACTTCTTCTACTTTACCCAAGGGCCATCTTGCTGGATGACAGTTTTCTTCTTTCACTATAACTATCTGTCCTTTTTTCTCTTGCTTCTTTGTTGAAGAGTAAATAAATAGTCTTCTTTCCATTTTGACCAAAACTCTTTTTTCATTCTCTGAATCAATTTCCATCTATCCAAATTGACTATTTTATGCTGTGTTTCTGATTCTATGCTATCTAAAGTTGGTCTTCCAATTAAAAAATGCCCTGGTGTCAACACTTCGTTATCGTCAATGTCTTCTCCGTATGTATACAAGGGCCGTGAATTTAATACTGTTTCTATTTGACACAATAATGTTGACATTTCTTCGTATGTTAAATTGTTGTCACCTATTACTATTTTTAAGTGATATTTCACAGATTTAACTCCGGCCTCCCAAATACCTCCGAAGTCAAGTCCTGCCGGCGGGATAAAAAGCCATTGGATTTTTTCATTTGCAAGTATTGGGGCAATTACATCGATATTTTGAATCGCTCTTATGAAATCTTGATCAAGCTTTCTTTGACGCACCTACAAAATTTGTTCCATTGTCAGAGTATATGTGAGCACTCTTGCCTCGTCTTGCTATAAATGTTCGTAATGCAGCTAAAAATGCATCTCATGTTAAATCACTAACTACTTCTAAGTGAATTGCTTTTGTGACCATACATACGAATACTGCTATTTAGCCTTTATATGTTTTCTGCCCGCGAGTTTTCGAGCATTTAATATTGTATGGTCCTGCATAGACTTATCCTGTATGCAAAAACGGGAGAGATTCCGTTATTCTGTATTTTGGAAGATTTCCCATTAGTTGCTCTACTGTTTGTTGCCTGTATCTAGTACATTTTACACATTCTTTTAGATATTTTTTAAAAGAGTTCCTTAACCCGAATATCCAGTATTTTCTTTGAATATGATTTCTCATAAGGTTAATTCCTCCATGCAACGTTTCTTTATGTGCTTGTTCTATTAAAATAGAAGTCATGTGACGTTTGTCTAATATTATTGGATGTTTAACGTCAAAATCAGCTTTCAAATTTTGAAGTCTTCCTCCTACTCTTAATATCACATCTTTATCTAAAAAAGGATTTAATCCTACTATTTTACTTCTTGATTTAATTTCTATTTTTTGACGTAAGCAATTTATTTCTTCAGAAAATATGTCTGCTTGTTCTTGCCTAAGCAATGTTATTTTTGCTTTTTTAAGTTCTTTTACCGTTAAATAGGGCGGAAACACCTCCCTTTTAATTTTGATTGCAATATATCTTATTACATATGCTACTATTCTTTCTTATTTTTTGTATGCAAGAGTACTTTTGAATTACATTTTTAATATGGTACTGCCAAGGTTAATTACAATTGTATTTACTATTAAAATATCTTCGGCTATTTGTTCTTTGGGCCAATAGTCTTTAGTTTTTGTTAGCCATTCGGGTCCTTTCTACCAAATTTGGCAATCCTTTAATTTACTTGGACAAATTCCTCTTGAAGCTACTTTAGCTAGATTATCTTCTGATTTTATATGATTCCAATTTAAGTTGATATTTTTGATTTATTCAGTTCTAATGAACTTGTTTTTATTTGAACTGTTTTTTATCCAAGCAAACGCAATTGTAGAGTCACTCCACGCATATTAGGAGATTGTGTTTGTAATTGACTCATTTACCTTTTTCATTAATTTTGCTAACAGATGTGCTGCACATAATTCAAACTTTGGTATTGTTTTTCTATTTTTTATTGGGTTTACCTTACTTTTGCTAGCTCCTATTGATAGTAAATTACCTACTTATGCATATACCACAGCTGCATATGCTTTTTCTGATGCATCTGCGAATCCGTGTAGTTGTATTTCATGCTTCATGCTTGCTTATAACCATCTTGGGATTCTTTTTTCTTCTTACAATGACAAGTTATGTTTGTACTGTTCCCATTCACTTGCATCTCCCATGCTTAGCTTGTCATCCCAGTCTTTGTCTGTCAATCACAATTTTTGCATAAGCAATTTTCCCACTACTGTGACCGGTGATAGCCAACCCAATGGATCATAGATTTTGGCAAGCGTGGACAATACTTGCCTTTTAATTATGTTTTCTGAGTTCTCACTATTGACTATAAATTAAAATTCGTCTTTTAGAGGTTCCCATTGTAGTCCCAATGTTTTAACCGACTCATTTTCCTCAATGGCTATTAGTTTATTTTCTTCAGTATATTCTACATGCTGTATTATTTCTGGCTTATTTGTAACCAGTTTTCTCAAAATAAATCCAGCCGCTGCTAGCTCCAAAGAAATTTCTTTTATTTTCATTTGGCAGTCTTTTATGGAGTCTGCTCCTGACATCAGATCATCCATATAAAAATCATTCCTAATTGATTCACCAACAATTTTATTGTTACAATTATTTTCTATTTCTAGCAGCACTCTTGTTGCTAAGTATGGAGCTGACGCTGTACCGTATTTTCATTTGGCAGTCTTTTATGGAGTCTGCTCTTGATACCATATCATCCATATAAAAATCATTTCTAATTGATTCACCAACAATTTTATTGTTACAATTATTTGCTATTTCTAGCAGCACTCTTGTTGCTAAGTATGGAGCTGACGCTGTACCGTATGTCACCGTCGTGAGCTTGTAGCTTTTAATTTGCTGAATTGGAGTTTCCCTCCACAGAAAATGCAGGTAATGTTCATCCTTAACGTCAACATTTATCTGTCAATACATTTTTTCTATATCGGCAGAGACTGCACATTGCCACTTGCGCCATTTAAATATGACGTCAAAAATGTCTTTTTGGACTCTTGGTCCCACCCACATTATATCATTTAAACTTTTATTGCTTGTGGTTTTTGCGGATGCATCGAAAACTACTCTCAACTTGGTTGTGATACTAGAGTCTCTTAACACTGCCTGATGAGGTAAATAATAATTTGCATTTTCGTTAGACTCGACCATATGTCCGAAGTCCTTATATTCTTTTAAGAAATTAATATAATTTTCCTTAAGCTTTATATTCGTTTTGATTTTTTTTGTTCTAAGTTAAGTAACCTTGGCATCGCTTGTGGTCTTTATTCTCCTAACTCTTTTTCTTCTTTAAACGGAATTGTTACTGTGTACCTTCCATCTAATTATCTTTTCGTTGTTCTTGTGAAGTTTTCTTCGCAGACTTCTGTTTCTGCATCTCCTTCATCATCCTCTTCTACCTCCCAAAACCTTTCCAAATCACCAGACTCAATTATTGACGCGACTATATTTCCCTTTCCTTTGGATTTGGTGCATCCTGAATCCACCCAAATTCAGTATTTTGACCGAGAAGTCCGTCGATTTTCACTACCCCATTATTTAATCTGTCCTTTGTACTGGACTCATGCTTTAAATTTATAGCATTGTAATGCATAATGCCCTGCAAACTTGCGAATTGGGCAATTTTCCGAAAAGTTCTTATTGACTTTCGGTTTTTTTTCCTCGTCCTTTAATGAGCTCAGAGCACTTAATCTTTGCTCTAAATATTCCATTACGTCGGACAATTTTGAACTTCTCTTATTCTTTTTACATGATTTTCATAATTTTGCAAAGTTTCTTTATTAAACTTGCGAATAATCATGTTTGCAAAAATTACATCAACGTCTTCCGGTAAGCCCGTTTTCAACTTTATTAAATGAATTGATTCGTTAATTGACTCAATAAATGCTTTTATTTGCTTGGCTGAATCACTGTTCAGTACTGGCAACTCTATAAGCCTATTTAACTGTTCGGAAAATATTTTCTGTTTGTTTTCATAACGCTTGGTTAACAATTCCAAAGTCGCATTGAAATTTTACGTGGAGCCTAATAGCAAATGCGACACCACGCATCTTGCTTCTCCTTTTATTGCCATTTTTAGATAATTAAATTTAAGAGATGGACTCAAATCTTCCCTAGACTGAACCAACTCATTAAATAATTCTGAAAACAGATCCCATTCTTTTGAATCTCCATTGAAGACGGGTACCTGCATTTTTGGAAGCAATGGCAACTCCTCTACTTTGATTTTGCAACCTTCAACTTTTGGTTGGCAATTATTTGCAATCCCTTCTGCTAGTTCTTGTACTATATTCTCTACGTCAAACCCTCATTAATCTCATTATCGAAAGTTATATTACTTTCAAATTTTTCTTTAAAGAATAATATGTCTTTTTCTATTCCTTGCCAAAGGAATATTATCTTCTTTTTTCTCAGACTGAACATTTTTGTGTTATTTTCTTTCAAATCTTCCTGAGTCTCGTTCAGGTATTTATTTAATACATCTTCCTGCCTGTCGAACTCGTTTGCCCTCATATTAACTTTAGGTATTGTAGCTTGTACGTTACCTGCTATATTTTGACACACTTTTGGGCTAGCGGTTGTAAGTTTTTCTTTAATTTTTTCTATAACTTTCAATATCACATCATATTGCTTGGAATTGAAGTAATCATGATCGACTACTCCAATTTTGCACAATATGTTGTGATTTGCCTGAAAACTGGTTAGAAGCTTTTCTACTTCTTCCCTGTCAACTTCTCGACTTCCCCCTAGCTGTCTAACTCTTTTAACTATTTCTGACTGCTTCGTCAATAGTTCTATCGTTTTGTCGGACAACATTTTTTTTTTTTTTTTTAATGGAAATTTTGAAAATATGTATTTAACTTTTTTTTTTTTTAATTTTAAAAGCACTTAACTAAAATACGTTTACTTTAATATTTTTAAGTAGACTGGGTATTGAAAAAAAATTAATATACATAATCTTCTTTTTAAGTGGACTGTATGTTTTTAATATTTTTAAGTAGACTGGGTCTACTGGGTCCTGGTCTAAAGAACTTGTGGGATAGTTCAGAGGGGGCTAAGCTGAGGCCACCAGGCGGGTTGCGGTTTGCGGATAGCGAACGGCCTCTTTATGAGGTTAGCTGCGAATAAGCGAGAATCCTTGCAAATAAGCAGTCCCGGACAAACAGCGGGTATGGTACCGTCTTCAAAGCATAGCCTCGCACACTCCCAACTCCCTCACACGTACCCTTCTTCATCCCTTCCCCAATATCCCACTCTAGGCTGGACTAAGGTGTCATTCGAACCGTGCCGAAAGTCAACCTGGCCGGGGGCCCGGATTAAAAACTAGCCCAGTCGCTAACGGTGAGCTCAGGCAGATGGCGACCGCCTGTTCTAATTAGCCTTACCCGGGTACTGCGGATCTCTGCCCGGGTGGACCCCATATTTCTCCGCAACTCGTGGGAACAT
Source organism: Scaptomyza flava (assembly GCA_030179655.1). Taxonomy (NCBI): domain Eukaryota; kingdom Metazoa; phylum Arthropoda; class Insecta; order Diptera; family Drosophilidae; genus Scaptomyza; species Scaptomyza flava. The sequence continues at coordinate 81,761 of JARNME010000289.1, forward strand.
GTCAGGAAACAATAAAAATAAAAAGTATTTAGAAGTGCAGCAGGATACCCCTGCTGCCAGTGTCGCGAGACACTTTGAGGACCGCCTCCTTCACGGGGAGCGGGCCTCCAATGTGGGACCAGCCCCACGGCGCCCTAACCAGGAGCAGCAAACAAGAAGGCCGCATGCGGCAATAAACACAGCGCGCGCACCTACGACGAGGGAAGCCCCACGTCACCGTGTCGCCCCAGCTGCAGGAGGACGAAGCAAGGCTGGACCATCCCAGCCGATGCGACCGAGGCTTAGCGCTGTTAGGCGACATGGCGTGCAGCACCAGCAGCCAAAAGCGCAGCTGCCAAAATTGGGAGAGCCGGGCGGTTTGGATGACCCAAACCGAAAAACGTTGAACGGCTCAAAAACCAAATGGTACCTCAGGTACCTTCAGCAGGGACTACCTGCTACCTGCTGAGGCACTGCGCATGGCAACGGCTGGAAGAGACTCGGCGAGCCAGGTACAGGGACCAGCCCCCAAACGCCTGAGCAGTAATTTGACGCCACCCACTGCCACCCCCAAGAGGGCATGCCCAGAGGAGCGTCCAAGCACGTCGGCATCCGCCGTAGCAACAGCAGTGAGGTCTTCCTCTCCATTTTGCACCGAGACTCGCATATCGTATGCAGCGATTGCAAAAAAAGTCAAGGTGGCCATGTTACCTGTGGAATACCCGCAGGTAATGCTCAGCCATGGGGACTTGTCCGCATTGGAGGAGGCCATCCTGGATGAGGTTATCCTCACAGGATGGGACACCGCGGTCGCGTTCGCTGGCATTCATTTCCGGGTTGGCTACCTGGTCATTGAATGTTCCGACGATCACTCAGCGGAGTGGCTGAGGACCGTGGCGCCAAGACTGCAGTCGTGGAAAGGGGCTCCACTGCACTGCAAGGTGGGTGATGATATTCCATCACCCCACAACATCACCATCTTTTGCCCAAGAAGCGCGGATCGGTCAACCGAATCCTTGTTGGTTCTGCTGAGGAACCAGAACAAGATCGAGACCGACTCGTGGAAGGTGTTGTCAAGGAGGACGGAAGGCGGAGGTGCGCTATTGGTGACAGGCATCGATGAGGCATCCAAGGACGCGATAGTGGCGAGAGGCCACCAAGTTTCATTCCGCTACGGGACCATCCCTGTTAGCGGACTAAAGAAGAAGAGTGTTGGCGCAAGGACTACCCCTGCCCAAACGACAGTCCCGGGAGCTGCAGGCTCGGCCCCCACACCTCCCACCGCCACTGTTCCGAGTGCTCATCTGGCAGGTGTCTCTGATTTATCAGAGGATCTGGCCGAGGATGAGGACCTGGCGGAGATGACGCTCGGTCCAGGAGAGCTGGAAGGGATGGATGATGAGGTGCCGATGTCCTCGCAAGAGCTCGCTGAGGAGCTTGAAATGGCAGAAGCTGACGTCACCATGACGGGCAGCGGTGATGTGGGCAGCTCCCAACCTACATCACCAGGAGCGGGAGCGGCGGATGAGTGATGGTGACACCAAACGTCACCGTCACTGGGCTTGCCCAGATAAACCTCCAACGGGCTAAGGCAGCCTCTGCTGTCTTGACCAGGATGTTTATCACCAAACATCTTGGGCTAGCCCTGGTACAGGAGCCATGGGTAAACAATGGCATAAAAGGCCTGTACACCGCTGACTCAAAGGTAATCTGGGATCAAAGAGATCCTACACCTAGAGCATGCATTATGGTAAGGAAATGTATTAATTTTACTATTCTTTCAGAATTTCTCACTAGGGACTGCGTACCTATTGCCGTAAGGGCAATTGGAAACGCCCCCCCTATTGTGGTGGCATCTGCCTATTTTGCTGGTGATGTGGACTGCCCGCCACCAGAAATAGAAAAGCTGGTGGACCACTGCAGGAGAGAGAATATGCCGGTTATAATCGGCTGCGATGCCAATGCGCACCACTCCATATGGGGCAGCACGGACATCAACAAAAGGGGTGAGTGTCTTACCAACTTTATATTCAAGTATAACTTAGAAATTGGTAATGTCGGATCGACACCGACATTTGTAACTAGAGTTAGAGAAGAGGTATTAGACATTACTCTGATTAGTCGGTCTCTTAGGCCATATTTCAGAGAATGGCATGTCTCTTCAGAAGAATCCATGTCCGATCACAGGATTATCCTATTCAAACTTAAGGTTGATACGAATAGTTGTATGCCAACTCGCAACCCCAGGGAATTGAACTAGGAAAAATTAAGGTCTACCCTAGAACTTAACCTAGCCACTGAAAACTCTGGAATACTCAGATTAGGAAGGCCAAGCGCAGGAACTATAGGGACTTCTGCGAAAGCATAACAAGCACGAGTGAAGGTGCCCGGCTCCATAGAGCATTATTAAAGCGGGCGGCGGAGGCTAATTTAGCCTTGAAGCGCAAAGATATTACATATTCGAGCACCAATATGTTTGAGGCGCACTCCCCGGGAAGTATCCCCTGGCAACCGTGCGAATCGCTTGAAACAGAGGGCCAACACAGACCAACGGCCATTGACTGGGCATGTGCCTAGTCGGTGTTCACAGAGGAGAAAATAAGAAGGACTATTGTAACCTTCCAGCCTTAAAAATCTCCTGGTCTGAATTGCATATCACCGGTATTCCTTCAGCAGGGACAGGGAACACTCCTACCCACTCTAAGGAAAATACTGGTCAGTAGCCGAGCACTTGGACATATATCAAGCACTTGGAGTAGAGCTAGGGTGGTCTTCATCCCCAAGGTAGGGAAGACAGATACCATCATTCCAAAATCCTTCATACCAATCAGTTTAACATCGTTTTTGTTGAAAACGTTGGAAAAGCTGGTGGATTATAACATAAGGAGTACTCTGCTCACATAGATTCCACTGCAGGCAACGCAGCACGCATACAGAACAGGCAGGTCTACGGACACTGCCCTGAATGAGCTGCACCGTACTCTGCGGGTGGCAGTAGTAAACAAAAAAGTAGAAGCTTGTGCAGTTTTAGTTATTGAAGGTGCTTTCGACAACACATCACATGATGCTGTAAAAGCTACCCTGAATAGAAGAGGGCTGGACAGTACATCAAGTAGATGGATTTCATCCTTACCAGGGTCCAGACAGGCTACGGCATCTATACAAGATAGTACCGTAACAGTATTAACCACAAGAAGCTGTCCTCAAGGGGTGGGGTGGGGGGCGGTAGGGTTATCACCTCTCTTATGGAGTATTATTATTATTATTATTACTAGGGCCTTGTTGCACTGCGACCAGATGTTAGATCTTTTGTGCCGGCCTGTAGGAATTAGGGAAGAGCCTCTATACCGAGGCTTCTAATAAAAGAGAGCACTTTGGTAGGGTCTATCTGATCCCAAATCCTTTAGGGGGGGGATAAGTTCATCTTCTAGTTGTAGAAGGCGACGTTTGCTTAGCGAGGGGCATTCACATAGAACATGTTCTGATGTTTCGGGCTCCAGCTCACAGAATCTGCATGTGTCGATTTCCGAGAGTTTTAATTTCTTAAGGTGATACCTTAGGTTGCAATGGCCCGTAAGGTAGCCGGTTAAAGTGCGAATTTCGCTCTTTTTTAAGTTGATGATGCGTTTTGTCATAACTTTAGTTCTAAATCAGCACCTCAATAAAACAAATGTGTTTGTTTTATTAAAAAAAAGCGGGCGCCGGAGGCTAATTTAGCCTTGAAGCGTAAAGATAATACATTTACGAGCACCAATATACAAAGGTTAGAGCTTCTGTTTGAGACGCATTTCCCAGGAAGTATCCCCCGTGCGAATCGCTTGAAACAGGAGGTCAACACAGACCAACGGCCATTGACTGGGCATGTGCCAAGTCGGTGGTCACAGTGGAGAAAATAAAATGGGCAATTGGAGCCTGCCAGCCTTACAAATCTCCTGGTCTAGACTGCATATCACCGGTATTCCTTCAGCAGGGACAGGGAATACTCCTACCCACTCTATGGAAAATCCTGGTCAATAGCCTAGCACTTGGTCATATACCAAGCACTTGGAGAAGAGCTAGGGTGGTCTTCATCCCCAAGGTAGGGAAGACAGATACCACCAACCCAAAGTCCTTCAGACCCATCAGCTTAACATCGTTTTTGTTGAAAACGTTGGAAAAGCTGGTGGATTATAACATAAGGAGTACTCTGCTCACACAGAGTCCACTGCAAGCAACGCAGCACGCATACAGAACAGGCAGGTCTACGGACACTGCCCTGTATGAGATGCACCGTACTCTGCGGGCGGCAGTAATAAACAAAGAAGTAGCAGTTTGTGCATTTTTAGACATTGAAGGTGCTTTCGACAACACATCACATGATGCTGTCAAAGCTACCTTGAATAGAAGAGGGCTGGACAGTACAACTAGTAAATGGATTTCATCCTTATTAGGGTCCAGACAGGCTACGACATCTATACAAGATAGTACTGTAACAGTAACAACCACAAGGGGCTGTCCTCAAGGGGGGGTTTTATCACCCCTCTTATGGAGTATACTAGTAGACGAACTATTAAGTAGACTTGCGAACAGGGGTATTCTATGTCAAGGCTATGCAGATGACATTGTGATAATAGCTCGGGGCAAGTATGAAGAAACTCATTGTGATAATGTTCAACTGGGACTTAGGATTACGCATGATTGGTGTAGGGAGGTTGGTCTCAACTTAAACCCTACTAAAACAATCATCGTTCCGTTCACCAGAAGATACAAGCTTCAAAGGATGAGGGAGATTAGGCTCGCGGGGAGTCCAATAGAAACAAGCAAGGAAGTTAAGTACCTTGGGGTCAATTTCGACACTAAACTAAACTTTTGCACCCATGTTCAGAATACGATCGCAAAGTGCTGAAGAGCGCTGTATACGTGTCGTAGCACAGCCGGGAAGTCATGGGGAACATCACCAAAGATAATAAGATGGCTATACCTTATGGTAGTAAGGCCCATGCTCACGTGCGGAGTGATTGCATGGGAGGATAAGGCACAGCAAATTACTGTGCAGAAGCAGCTTCAAAAGCTACAAAGAATGGCATGTGTAGGAATCACGGGAGCGATGAGGACCTGTCCCACATCAGCGCTTGAGGTTATTTTGGAGATAACGCCACTCCATCACACAATTAGGCTGCAACAGAAGGCAACCCTCTTAAGAATGTCCGTTGAAGGAGTTGGGAGAGGACACATTCTTAGTCGAGTAGAGGCACATATGCTATCGGGTGAACTTCCCCTACTGGCACAGCCAAGGGACGAAATGAAAGTCGAACACATGTTCGGTCAAAAGTTTCAAGTTCACCTCTGAAATAAAAAGGAGTGGACATCTCTGGAAGAGGCCCACAACATGAAGCCACACACCATAAAATGGTACACCGATGGATCCCTAACGCAACAAGGCTCCGGTCTTGGTGTGGTAGGCCCTCGTCTAATGTACCATGAGCCCCTAAGTATGCACACCAGCATATTCCAAGCTGAGGTATGTGCAATCGGGAGGTTTGTGGACTTTAATCTAAAGCGTAACTATCGGAATAGGGATATAGCCATCCTATCCGATAGTCAAGCAACAATAATGACACTTAGTAAGACCGAAATCAGGTCAAAGGTAGTTCGTGAGGTACGAACCAAGCTAGACACTCTGGGATCACAAAATAGGCTTGCCCTAAGATGGGTCCCGGGATATGTCGAAATAGCGGGGAACGAAGAGGCAGACAAGCAAGCAAGACTGGGGGCAGCGACACCCCTAACAGGACCCGAGCCGTACTGTGGTATAGGAAGAAGCACAATACGGCAAGAGCTTAGGAATGAAGAGAGACTTCTCCGAAGAACGAGCTGGGCAAGGACACCAGGACTCAGACAAGCAAAGCTTCTCTTGGGTAGCTATAACCTTAAACGGTTTAAGCAAGTAATATCAATGGGTAAAAATAGACTCAGGATACTCGCCGGTCTCTTGACAGGATATTGTAGACTACGAGGTCACTTGGCAAAGCTAGGTATAGTCAGCAGCGAGATTTGCAGATTCTGCGAAATGGAAGGAGAATCCTCCTTGCACATTATAGCAGAATGCGTAGCCTTAGTAAGGAAAAGAAGTAGTTTTCTAGGAAAACATATTGTGCAATTTAGCGATTTAGAAACCATCGACCCAACAAAGGTACTTGCTTTTATGCAACACCTGGGCCTGATGGAAGAGCTATAGGCCAAGAAGGGGGCACAATAGATCTATTTGGTCGCAGTGTATTTACCCCCAATATAATAATTATAATAATAAGTAGACTGGGTATTTATTGAAATATATAATTTTGTTTTTTAAGTGGACTGTATGTTTTTTGTTATTGTGAGGCGATCTTGCCTCCGTTTTCACAATGGGTTCGCCAAAAGGCGCACTCGCATTTTAATGTTTATTATATTTTTTATTTAATTGACGCTCTCTAGCGTCGATCTGCTCCCACAGACGCGATGCCTCCTGAAAAGTTAGTGGTGACTCGTGCTGGACCCTCTCCAGCAGTTCTCGCCTGGTTTGCCTAAGCCTGTACTTTTGGCCACCTCGTCTTTTGGCGGCCTTGGTAAGTGGTATTGCCACCAATTTTTTTTTCCTCTGCTCTCCGCGCTGCTGCTGCCGCTCTTTTTGCAGGCTGCCTTTCCCAATATTCTTTTACTGACAATGGCTTCGGCCCTGCTTGCGGTTGCTCCGCAAAGACGTTCTGCAGCACTTCCTGATAAGTGCTAGTCATTGGTGCTGCTGCCGCTCTTACTGCAGGCTGCCTTGCTAAATATTCTTCTATTGACAAGGGCCTGTCAGTTGATCTTTCCGTCCTTTTGAGTTAAAGCGCCTTAGGCCTATCTCGAAAGCACGGAATCGGATATGTGAAGGGTATAAAAACCAAATGTTTGAACGAGCGAAACTACGGCACTGCTCTACGGTCTAAATGTTCGGCGTGCTACTATTTTCAGCACTGTTCGAACGACCAAATGTTCGGTGTGCCAAACTAAGGCACCACTCGACGGTCTAAATGTTCGGCGTGCCAAATTACGGCACTGCTCGAAGGACCAAATGAACAATACTGTTCCAGTTGAGTTCCATGAAGATACTGATTTTATTATTACAAATCCTAGTCCTTATATACTAACAAGATGTCTTAGAGTAGGTCTGCGGTGGCACATTATCGCCATCAGATAGTTGAATCATTATTTGTTTAGGTTATTTTCTATTTTAAACATTAGAGTAGGTCTTTCCACAATCTTTGGTGACCTTATCTTTTGTTATGTTTATCTATATTTTTAGCTCTTGCTGCAGTCGCATGCAGCTGGGTTAAAGTGCAGTTTTGTATATTTTACCAAGACTCTATTGAGTGTTGCCGTCAAGTGTTCATGCGTGAACACAAGGTTTGGGTCGGATAGCTTTGATCAAACATCATATAGACATTGGCAACGCCACTCCAGTCAAAGAAAAACATTATCCGGTTAGTCCATCCGTTGAAAGACTGATGTTCACTGAAATCGACAGAATGTTAAAGTTAGGAGTGATTGAGCCATCCGAGAGCGCTTGGAGTTCACCAATTCGATTAGTAGTAAAACCAAATAAAGTTCGGATATGTTTAAATACAAGAAAATTAAATGATGCTACTAAAAAGGATGCGTATCCCTTGCACGTCTTCCAAAAGCCAATTTTATTTCCAAATTGGATTTATTATTGGACGTAGATGTACTAACGAACAGTACAGTCAAGTGGCCCAACGATACCAAGCACCGGCTTGTTAACGCGCGGACCCACGCACAAAGCGACCCACCTCCCGCCCATCCGACCGAGGGGCGCTCCGCTTATCGTGCGGTTACGATGATCGCGAACATGTAGACAAATGACACAAAACTAACTTTTTAAAAGAGCAAGTAGGAGTGGCACTGTGTATTAAGTGTGAAAGATCGTTATAAATAGAACACAAAACACGAAAAAGGTTATGAAGAGCATAATTAGAATTACAAGTTTGAAGAGATATAGGTACAAAATTTCTAGTATTTCTAATAGGAACAGCAAAGTTAATTTGGTTAATTAATTCAGAAGAATCAATTTCACCATTAATTAATTTGTGAAAAAAGGAAAATGAAAGCATTATTCTACGATCACTCAGAGAAGGAAGATCTATTAGTAAAAGTCTACTACGATAAGACGGCAAATTATTGTTAGTGTCCCAGTTAAGACCTCTAAGTGCGAAGAGCAGAAATTGTTTTTGTACCGATTCTATTTTATTCTGATGAATTTCGTATTTCGGAAACCATATACAAGATCCATATTCCAGAATCGGTCGTACAAGAGAAGTATACAGAGTTTTTGTTAAGTAGGGATCGTTAAACTCCTTCGACCAGCGCTTAATGAACCCCAAGACACCAGATGCTCGATTGGAAATTGAAGAAATATGCTTGTCAAACTTAAGCTTTGGGTCCATAACGATGCCCAAATCGTCAACCCATTCAATTCTATCTAGTGGTTTGTTGTGAAGAAAATATATATTAAAAAAGGGCAAACATCTAAAAAATGACATTACTTTACATTTACTGCAATTAAGGTTTAAAAAATTTACTTTACACCACATTTGAAAGTTGTCTAAATCTCTTTGAAGCTGTTGAGCAGCAAGGGGAGTTGCAGCCGACGTGCATTATTTTACATCATCAGCGTACATCAAAACCCGAGAGAACTTTATAACTGATGGAAGATCGTTTATAAACAAAATAAATAACAAAGGACCAAGATGACTACCCTGTGGAACGCCTGAAGTGACCTGAACCATCTTGGAAACGGACCCTTTAAATAAAACCCTCTGAGTTCTAAGAGTTAGGTAGTCTTTAATCCAAAGAACTAGAATATTTGAAAAGCCCAAGAGTTCTAGTTTATGTATTAGGAGACGATGATTTACAGAGTCGAAAGCCTTACTAAAATCAGTATAAATAACATCAGTCTGCAATTTGTCCTGAAAACCCTTGATAACAAATGAAGTAAATTCTAACAAATTAGTGGTAGTGTTTCATAAATCCGTGCTGCACGGTGAAATAATAGATTTGCATTGGTGTTGAAGATGGGAGGTTATTAGTTTTTCAAAAATCTTAGGAATAGCAGACAACTTGGAGATACCCCTATAATTTTGAACATTATATTTGTTTCCTTTTTTATGGAGAGGAATAATAAATGACTCTTTCCAAATTTTTGGAAAGGAGCCCAACTCCAGGGACAAGTTAAACACTTTAAGCAGCGGCTTTAAAAGACCATGAGCGCAGTGTCTAAGCACACAGCTTGGCACTCCGTCAGGTCCTGGGGAAAATATAGGTTTCAAAACATGAAGATTATTTAAAAGTGAGTTTTCAGTGATTTTCAGTCCAAAGATGCGATTCGAGCCATTAACCTGATAAGGGTAAGGCAAACCGACTTGAGATTGACATGAGCTATAAGTCGTTTGAAAAAATTGTGCAAATATATTTGCATTTTCCTGATCAGAATTGGCCTTCGTTTCCTCAAAGAATACTTCCGTTGGGAGTGTCGATGACCTACGCTTCGCATTAACAAAATCAAAAAACCGCTTTGGATCCTGCTGAAACTGTAATCTACACCGAGTCAGGTAATTCTTATAACATAGGTTATTTAAGATATCAAAACTGGCACGAGCAATCAAGTATGCAGAATAGGTTACCGATGAGCCGTTTTTTCTAAATCTCTTGTAGAGTTTAGATTTTCGATTTTTGAGAATTGTCAACTCTCGGGTAAACCACACAGGTTTGTTAGACCTGTTTAGCTCACCAACCGGGACACATAAATCAAATAAAGAATATAAGGTATTATAAAAAATACTGATTGCCACGTCCAAGTCGTCAGACTCGTAGAGGGGAGACCAGTCAGTTTGGGATAAAAGCAGAGCGAGTCCCTCAAAATCGGTTTTCCGAAAATGACGAACTCGACTCAAAGGCATCCTGACATTGCAACGCGTTCGGGAAGGTAAATTAATCAACAGCTCCAACGTAGGATGGTATAAGTCTTCGGGATAAGATATAGGCTGGGAACTGGAAACGGATGATGATGATGAACCCAAAACAAAAATCAGATCAAGCATTTTATTAAGAGAATTTGGGATAGCATTAATTTGACTCAATGACATCCCAAGTAGGTCGATTAAAAATTCATTCGGGGCCGTGGGAGTCAGGGCACCAGAGTCCGGACAAGAAATCCAAGTAGCTTCAGCAATGTTGAAATCACCAAGAACTACAAGAAAATCACGATCAGAAAGCAAGGCAGAGACAGAATGAATAGCAGATAGATGTGTCTCATAGATAGAGAGATCAGAAGAAGGAGGTATATACGAACAAGTGATAAAAATGTTAATACCGCAAATGTTTAGCTTTACAGCAATAAACTCTATATCAAAAGAACTATCTAATACGACTGTTTCAGAAGGAAAGTCTACATTCACAGCAATAAGCACTCCACCACCACGCCGAAGAGTACGGTCCTTTCTGTAAATAGAATATGTACTACATAGAATTTCGGAATTGAGAATGTCTTGCCTTAACCACGTTTCAGTAAAGGCAATGACATGGAAAGGGAAAGAAAGACTATTAAGGTATGAACTAGTGAGTTTACTACAAAGACCTCTTACATTCTGATAGCCAAGTAAGAAGGAGGATGTTAGTTTTTTGAACTATCAGTTATTGGGAGAGTTACCTTAGAACCAACCACCGGAAGGGTAGATACAATCGGGGGCCGATTTTTTTTCCTTGCAGTATACTCTTTCACAATTATGTGTTCTGGCCAAAATTCTTTGCAGCATATAGTGCAAAAATCTTGATTCGGAACACTGATTTTAAAAGACGAAATGTTCCGATCATAAGCAAATTTGAATTTCTCCACCGTGAAATTGGCATTCGATTTGGCCTTGATATAGACCTTGACATCATCTGATGTTAAATCCGGGGGAAGCCTTGAAACAAATATTTGTTTTTTTAGGTGGAACAGCAACAAATTTTTTAATTATATCCTCCACTGAGGCTGGTTTGGAAGACTCAGTCTCGGATAACTTAACAACACTACTAACCACCAAAGAAACCGAAGGATCGGGATCAGATAACACAATATCCATGGGAGTTATTGGTATATCATCTAAGTTCTCGATAATTTTAGTTGGAGGGACATGAAGATTTTTATTTACTTTATTTACTTTACCCTGCGGTGTCGGAGCGTTTGGAGTATTTTCCGACATCACAGAGCCCGATAACTGCCCAACGTTGGCCTTTTTACGCTTTGGAGAATCCTGTACGAGATTTTTCTCGTTAAGGTTTCTTTGAACCGATGAGAACTTTTCACACAGTTTATTCAACTGGCAGAAAACGCCCTCTAAGCCAAGTTGAGTATCTATAAAGCTTGCAATGTCTTTTTTTTTCTCCAAACATGACCAACACGGCCACTCTAAATTAGTAACCTTCATGAGGTCTGAGACACGGCCATTAATGCCGGCACATTGCTCATGAGCAACATTTGTGCACATCCAGCAGCAGACAAAACCCATTTTTGAGTTTGCGCGGACTTGACAATTCGCATAGCAGCAGACAGACATTTTTATTTAATTTATTAAAAGAAAAGAAAAGTACAAATAAAAAATAAAAAAAAAATATACAAAAAAAATATCGCTGCAGAAAATTGTTATGATTAAAATACAGGTCCACCCTAAAGTGCAAATAGTAAAGCTACAAACAAAACTTACTTCACAGCTTCACAAACAAAACGGCGCGAGCGCGACCACCGAAAGCAACAAGCAACGGAGAAGAATTGGACCGCGACCAACACCAACACAAAAGAGCGCGTTAGAGTAAACGATCAAGAAACGGTTTAATGCACTGGGAGCGAAGCGCTTGAAAAAAAGAGAGAGAGAGAGAGTGAGCGTAAAAACACAAAAACAAAACAAAAGCAGGCGGCAGCAAGTTGAGCAAATTTTTCAGTATGCTGGACTGCAGTTTGTTGTTGTGTTTGGAATCACTTTAAAACAAATGCAAATTAAATTGTTAATTTACTGTCCACTTTGGGTTTAGGCAAACCGGCAAAACACAAAGTCACAAAACTATTAGTTTACACAAAGACGCGAAATTAATAGCAGAAATAAAACGCACAATAGTAAAAAAGCGAAGCGCATAAAAAAAACACGTCCGTTGCGATGCAAAGCGAATGAATGTGAATGTATTTATGAATCGCAAAGAACTTACAGCGTAACAGAACGCGAATGTTTGGCTGTAATACTGTCTGTAAAAAAAACTCCGCTGCTATTTGGTGTTGCAGGAATTTGAAGTTGTAACGGATCATTCAAGCCTGGGATGGCTTATGAGACAGCAATACTTTTCCGGACGGTTGGCTCGATGGATTTATCGTTTACAAGCTTTGTCACGCTTGGCGGAAAATGAGATTGATAGTAATGAGATATAGGGCCGATTATTGAGTTGGAGTCCCCATCATTTCTTGATCGGGACTATCTTGATGTTAAATTGAGGGTCGAAAACAATGTAGAAAAATTTCCGGTTTTAAGAGTGCACGGGAAGTGTGTGTATATACGAGCGAAGCACTCACCTGGGAATTGCACTCAAGAAGCAGATAGTTGGAAATTATGGGTACCAAAAGGACTAAGAGTCACTGCTTTTAGTCAGGCGCATGACAGCATCGTGTCTGCGCATGGAGGAATGCGGAAGACGATTGAACGCTTGAGAAGAAACGTGTATTGGCCAGGGTTATCCAAACAAGTTCGCGACTACGTGTTCATGTATGACAATCCGTCCACCTATGGGTGAACAAAGTGTATCTCTGAGCCCATTTCAAAGGTTGTATGTTGATATACTTTGTCCATATCCACGTAACAAAAAAGGTCATTTATGTCTTTTAATTGTGTTAGATAATTTCAGTAGATTTCATTAGCATTGTCTATTGAAGAAATTTACTACTGCGGCTATAAATACATTCTTGTGTGAGCGTTTATTTGCGAATTTTGGGTGCTAGAGTGTACACGCAGTGATAACGGCTCTTAGTTCAAATCCAACGAATTGGAGGCGGTGTTGACCAAATATGGCATTCGACACATTTGTACCGCACTGTATTTACTTCAAAGCAATCCTTCTGAAAGGGTGAATCGTTCTTTGTTGGCAGCTGTAAGGGCATATCTTTAAACAGATCAGACTGATTGGGATAATCACTTGACTAGTATTTCGGCAGCATTACGTTCGAGCATTCATCAAACTATAGGTTGCTTGCCCTGTAAGGCTTAATTTGGCTTTGATATGATCAACCACGGTTCGGGTTATTATTTGTGTAAAAAGCTGTCGCTGTTAGAAGAATCAACACGGATAGAAAGAAATGATAAACTCTTGTTGCTCAGAGGGCCTATACAAGACAATAACCCATATGCGTTTTAGAGAAATGCTAACCAGTAAAACCTTAGATCAAAACCAGTTTCTTATAAGGAAGGACAAGATGTTATTAAAATAAATTTTCATTTGAGCAATTTTACGCAGAATTTTAATAAAAAATAAAGTAGCAGATCGCCAAATGTAGAGTCAAGAATAAACAAGTGGAAGCGTTGCAGTCGGACGCAACCGACTGCGACCTACTCGATACCAGTATAAACACCGGTACAAAGAGGCCTGATTGCAAAGGGGTACGGATGCGGCAGGGGTGTACGCTGCATTGAAGATTCTCCAATGATGGGGATGCCGCCAGCTATCTTCCTTCCAAATTTGGTGACTCTAGCTCAAAGTTAGTAAAAGCTGTGGAAAGGGGGGCTGGGGCGGATTGGGTGGGTGTGGCATCCAAATTTTTGATGCAGATCTTTGTGAAATGTCAATTGCTATCTTCATACCAAATTTGGTGACTCTAGCTCGAAGTTTGTAAAAGGTGGGGAAAGGGGGGCTGGGGGCGGTATGGGTGGGCGTGGCATCCAAAGTTTTGATGCAGATCTATGTGGAATGTCTTAATACCAAATTTGGTGTCTCTAGCTAAAAGTTTGTAAAAGATGGGGAAAGGGGGGCGAAATGGGTGGGCGTGGCTCCAAAACTTTGATGCAGATTTTTGGGGGTTGCTGCAAGCTATCTTTCTACCAAAATTGGTGGCTCAAGCTCCACAACTCTGGAAGATACACGAATTCCCGTTTTTGACGAAGCGTTGGGGTGGATGGGGGCGGCTAGGGCAGTATTGGCAAGCGTGGCATCCAAACTAATGATGCAGTTTTTGGGGGGTCATCATCACCTATATTGGCACCAAGCTAAAAAACTGTGGGAGATATAGCCATTTCTGATTTCAAAATGCGGGGGCTGGGGACGGAATGGGTGACCGTGGCTCCAAAATTTTTGATGCAGCTTTTTGGGGGTTAACAGTAGCTATCCTCTTACCAAATTTGGTAGTTCTAGCTGTAAGGATGTGCGAAATATGTGGATTAATCGGTTTTCAGTTATCGAACTTATCGATTTGCCAGCCCCCCAGTTATCGTAGAACCCCAATCTTGACACTTTAATTTACTATCCTATAGATAAAGAGAATTGGAAAGTTTCAAGTCTCTAGCTTGAAGGGTGTGGACAAAAGTTGCGTTCATACAGACGGACAGACACCATGACGGACATTGCACAAACTCAATATACTCTTTACCTTCGGTATCGAGTATAACTAAGAAAAGCTTTTTGATGTGCTAAAATCTATACGCGCGGTAGCGTGACTATTAAAAGTCACATACTATCAAACTTCTCTGCTGTAACTCACATGCATAGGTCGCTGCTGTAACTCACACAGATAGGCAGTCCAAAATTTAAAAAGTATGTGGTTGTTGTTTTGCGGTAGGGAAAAGTGGTCGTAAAAGACGAGGTCTCGCTCGTGAATTAACGAACGCTGTCTGTTACCCTGCATTCGCTTAGTTTTGTTTGTGCTTAGTTGCAGAAAGCAGCCGACTGAGACGGTCGAGTCACGCGGTTGTGTTGTTTATTTTATGCCCACAAACAACCACATAATAAAATACTTTTACGTTAGAGCTAATTTATTTGTAGGTGCAGGGTTTCTGGGTTGGCAATTATTAATATATTTAGTTATAACAGAGAATAATGGGTTGGCAATAATTAAATTTAGCTATAATAAAAAGTGTGAGTTTGTTTGCATTCACAACAGAAGCAAAACAGAAATGTATTAGACGAATGATGAATGTTGGACACCCTTATAAAATATTAGTGCTATTGTGGATAAGTAGTTATAGAATATATTTGCAATAATTGCATATTTTGATTTTGTTTTTTTTTTTTTGGTTAGCAAAGGTTGGCGTTATCACACAATTGAGAAATAACTAAAAACAGTTTAATAACATCAGCTTCCAACATTATAAGGGTATCCAACATTTATCATTCGTCTAGTGCAATTCTGTATTGCTTCTTTTGTGAATGCACACAAACTCACACTTAAAGACTAACATAGCGGGCTTCATTAATAAGAGAATGAACTGACGAATGATGAACCTAAATTCAAATTATAAACCCAAGTTCAATAATATATTATTTTTTGTTCAAGAAAACGTGCTCATAGCAATAATACAATTACAAACACACCAACAAAGAGGTGTTAACACATCGCCCGTGAGTTCCAACACTCATTGATTTTATTTATATAAGCTAACACGCGCAAGCTTGAGTTAGCTGACAACGCTGTTGAGCCGGATGCCGTCGCGACAAAGTTGCAGCCGAAATATGAAACTCGCACGCGCAAGCAGCCTGATCACCCGTTGAAGACGCCGACTCAGCATTCAGCCGGCATTCCAGCGAGCAGCGGCGGCTTCATGGTTCGATGCAGTTTGCCTTAGAGTTTAGTTTAAGAATTGTTCTCCAACAGCTCAAACGAGCCAGTAAATAAAAACATACTTATAAAGATATTTTCTTTTAAATAAATAAAACATACTTATAAAAAGGTATTCTTTTTAATTGGCGCCCAAATGGCAAAAAACCTACGACTAGTTAATAACTTTCGTATCATTTAAACGGGAAAATCCTCTAAAAAAAACAGGAGTCCCGATATTAACAAAACAGTGAAGTGAATGTTATAACAACAACACATAAAAAAAACACACGCAAAAACTCTAAAAGTGAGTGTTACAACAAAAAAAAAACAAAACACAAAGAACCAACGAAAACACACAAAATAGAGTGAGTGTTACAACAGAAACAAAAACACAAAATTTCCAACAAACACAAAAACACACAAAGTAAGTGTTACAACAATAACATAAACACAAAAAAAACCAACGAACACAAAAAGAAAAACAATAAAGTGAGTGTTACAACAATAAGAGAAAAACACAAGAACTAACACTGAATAATAAAGTGATCAACATAACAAAAAATTAACATTGTCATAGAAACAAAAAAAAAACGCTAGAACTAACACTGAACAATAAAGTGATCAACAAATTAACATTGTCATAACAACAAAACGCAAAAAAAAAACAAACTGAGCGTTCTAAACATCAAAAACAAAAAACAGGGAGCAGCCGGCGAATATCAACAAACAACGAAAACGTCACAGCGCAGCGGCCACCACATCGTGCGATAAGAGGCATATTATATTTCAAAAATGTGAGTGAGATGTTCAGTTTTCTTTTTGCAATCCAAATAAACGAACAATAAAAATACAAAGCTGTCTCATATGAGTTTTCATTTCGTTTACAAAGTAATAAGTTTTAATAAAAACTGCCTGTTGCAATAAATATTGCGAGACCCTTATAACTGACACTAGAATAAATTCCGGAGTGGTCTGAAATTATTTATGCTGCGCCCAATTCAAACAAAAACGGACGACAGTAGTGGAGGTGAACTTATATCTTCGTACTTAGAACAGCAGTCCTTACAAAAAAAAAAAAAATGAATTCGGAACAAATTGCACAGATGGAGGCAAAGGTTCAGGCAAATAGAAGTTTTTCAAGAAATAGAACTCAAGCCAGAGGTAAAGTGCGACGAGTCACTGGAAATTATAAAGTCCATTCCCGAGTTCGACGGGAAACAAGAAAATTATCTTATATGGAGGCAAGCTGCTTCTACAGCTTACAAAGTGTTTGAGCCTCACTATGGCAGCTCAAAACATTATCAGGCAGTAGCCATAATTCGAAACAAAGTAAGGGGACCAGCAGCTACCGTGCTGGCTTCATTCAACACAGTGTTGAACTTCAGGGCTATTATTGCTAGATTAGATTTCACGTGCGCGGATAAAACACCGATGCATGTAATTCAACAACAGTTAAGCACGATTCGGCAGGGCGACTTGCCATTGCTAACATATTTCGATGAGGTAGAGAAAAAGCTCACCTTGTTACAAAATAAAACGCTTATGACACACGAACCAGCTGCAGCAGCCGTATTAAATGAAAAATTTAGAAACGATGCACTTCACACTTTCGTGTCAGGGTTGAAAAAACCTCTGAGATGGGCCGTTTTTCCGGCACAACCCAGGGACCTCCCATCAGCTTTGGCTCTAGCTCAAGAAGCTGAGTCAAGCAATGAGAGAGGCATTTTTGCAGCAAATTTTGCAAAACACCTCGAGGAAAAACCCCAAAAGCCAAACTATCAAAAATCACAGAACTGGCGTCAGAACGCCCAACAAGAGAAGGAAAGCAATTCCCAAAGAAAGAACCCGTACTTCCAGAAAAACCAGAAAGGTCAAAACCAGCAAAAACCAAGTAGCTCGAAAAACCGCTACAACAATCAAAAGTCCCAAGGGCGGGCGCCTGAGCCAATGGATGTGGATCCATCTTCGCGCTCTAGGCAACCCGCACAGGGCTACATAAACAACCAAGGGTATGGTGACCAGTCCATGAGGACTCAGCAAAACGTTAATCACTTACCACAGGAAGAAGGTACCGGTGACTACGAGTCACTGTCAAAGCATGAGGCAGCTGAAATTGAAGAGGATTTGTCCGGGGCCGAAAGCTGCAATTTTTTAGCGGAAACTCCCTGCTTCCGTTCGTAAGGCGAATGGTCGCAGGGCAAACTATCAAACTTTTGATAAAAACAGGGGCCTCAAAGAATTATATAAAACCTCTTCCCGGACTGGCACATTGGATGCCAGTTGACAGCCCTTTTCAAGTAAAATCAATCCATGGGCACACCAAGATTGAGCAGAAATGTCTCATCCATCTTTTCGACGTTAAGTCGTACTTTTTCATGCTGGAGTCACTTAATGACTTTGAGGGCATAATCGGCCTTGATCTGTTAAAACAGGTCAACGCTCGGATAGATTTAACTAACAATGTCATAAAACATGACAATGGAAGAGAAAAAATCGAGTTCACTAAGTGCCAACAAGTGAACCACATTCGGATTAATGACACGGATGTTCCCCCCGCTGTCAGATCCACCTTCGATCGTATGATCAATAAAATGGTAAAGGCATTCGTGGACGTTAACGAGTCCCTTCCGTACAACATAAATACGGTTGCCACAATACCAACGGATGACGAACCAGTTTACTCTAAACTGTATCCGTATCCAAAAGGTGTGTCAGACTTTGTCAATGCAGAAGTTAAACAACTTCTAGCGAACGGCATAATACGACCATCAAAGTCTCCATATAATAACCCAATATGGGTTGTCGACAAAAAAAGTATCGTTGAAGCGGGACACAAGCACAAGCGTCTAGTTATTGACTTTAGGAAACTAAATCAAAGAACAACAGATGACAAATACCCTATACCATCAATCTCGACTATATTGTCGAACTTGGGTGAGGCTCAGTATTTTACTACGCTAGACCTCAAATCAGGGTTACACCAAATCGAATTAGCTGAAAGAGACAGAAAAAAGACAGCGTTCTCTATCAACAACGGGAAGTATGAGTTTTGCAGACTTCCCATCGGGCTAAAAAATGCCCCAAGCATTTGTCAACGAGCAATCGATGATGTGCTCCGTGAACAAATCGGAAAGATATGTTATGTCTACGTTGATGACGTAATAATATTTTCCAAGTCCAAGGAAGACCACATCAGAGATATTGAATGGGTCTTGAAAAACCTTAGAGATGCAGGCATGCGAGTATCCCAAGAAAAATCAAAGTTTTTCAAAAAAAGCGTTGAATATTTGGGATTCACAGTATGCAGAGGCGGAATTCAGTCCTCGCCCGATAAAGTGAAAGCGATTAAAGACTTTCCACAACCAAAAACTCTATTTGCTCTTAGGTCATTTTTGGGTCTAGCACGCTACTATAGCTGCTTTATAAAAGGCTTTGCCAGCATCGCAAGGCCTTTAACAAATATTCTCAAGGGCGACAATGGCAAAGTAAGTGCCAATTATTCAAAAAAAAGTAATGATTGAATGGTCACCAGAGCAAAGCGAGGCCTTTGATAGGCTTAAGAACATACTAGCCTCAGAAGACGTAATGTTGTCCTATCCGAATTACAAAAAGCCTTTCGACCTCACAACTGATGCGTCTGGCCACGGACTGGGTGCGGTACTCTCTCAAGACGGTCGACCCATAACAATGATCTCGCGAACTCTGCGGGGTAACGAGGTAAATTTCGCCACAAATAAGCGTGAACTTCTCGCCATTGTATGGGCACTCAAAAACCTCAGGAATTATTTGTATGGCGTTAGAAATCTTAGCATCCATACAGACCATCAGCCATTAACCTTTTCGGTATCGGACAAGAATCCGAATGCCAAAGTAAAGCGTTGGATAGCTTTTATTGATGAGCACAACGCAAACATAATTTATAAACCCGGAAAAGAGAATTTGGTGGCGGACGCGCTGTCTCGCCAAAATGTCAATGCGTTAGAGGACTCAGCAGATTCTGATGCTGCTACCATTCATAGTGAAGAATCCCTCACATACACCATTGAATCCACAGACAAACCGGTGAATTGTTTTAGGAACCAGATTATTCTGGAAGAGGGAACTATTCCCCAATAAAAGACGTTTATTTTGTTTAAAACAAAAACTCGTCATATTATCAATTTTTCCGATCGCAACACATTACTGCAAACCATTAAAGAAACAGTAAACGCTGACGTGGCCCACGCAATCCACTGTGAGCTACCCATACTGGCCTTGATCCAGCACGGATTGGTCGAAGCATTCCCTTCTACCACTTTTAGATATTCCAAGAATTATGTTACGGACATTACAAACCCAACCGAACAAAGGGAAATTGCTACAGTTGAGCATAACCGCGCCCACAGAGCGGCGCAGGAAAATGCCGCCTAACGTCAGAAATAGCGCCGAATTGCAGAGTTTGTACCATGAGTAAACATGATCGGCACCCAAAAAAACAAGAGATAGGGAAAACCCCAATACCAACATATGCCGGAGAAATGTTGCATATAGATGTTTACTCCACCGATGGTAAATACTTTTTAACTTGCATCGACAAGTTTTCAAAATTCGCAGTAGTACAGCCCATACGGTCCCGCGCAATTGTAGATATAAAAGCCCCACTTCTACAACTTTTAAATTTGTTTCCGAAAACAGAAAGCATCTACTGCGACAATGAAAAATCCCTGAACTCAGAAACCATTAAATCAATGCTTAGCAATAGCTTTGGCGTCGAGATTTCTAACGCCCCACTCTTGCATAGCTCCTCTAATGGGCAGGTTGAGCGGTTTCACGGTACCCTCGGAGACCTAGCACGTTCTTATAAGTTGGAAACACAGGTGGAGGACACTGTTGAGAATATTCTCCTTGCAACCGTCAAGTACAACAGGTCAATCCACTCGGTAACAAATGAGAGGCCCATAGACGTAATTCACGCAACTTCCAAAAACAACACAGCGCAGATTAGGGAAAAGATTGCAGATGCTCAAAGAAAGACACTTGACCTTATGAATAACAAGTAAGAAGGCTCTAGTCGGGAGAGCCCGTCTAGAAGATACCCCGAACCCAGTTGCAATAAATATATTTAATTTATATAAGACTTTGGTATACTGGCTTAGCTTCCATCGATTAATTTCAATATCTCCGGTGTTTCTCAACCGATTTGGACGAAGTTTTCAGAAAAGTTCTATCATTATCCATTACTTCAACCCTCATTTTTAGATTTTCCAAATTCGTTATTTTATTGTTATCTATATTATGTGTATATCGGAAACCAGAATAGTTATCGATAATTTGAAGCAAACTTGTTCTGCTCATGGTATAGGAGAACTTAAATACAAAATCAGAAGTCTCTAGCTCTTGTAGTCTCTGAGATCCACGCGTTCATACAGACAGACAGACGGACAGACGGACAGACAGACGGGCAGACGGACATGGCTATATCGTCTCGGCTGTTGATGCTGATCAAGAATATATATACTTTATAGGGTCGGAGATGCTTCCTTCTGCCTGTTACATACTTTTGCACAAAACCATTATACCCTTATTTACCCATTTAATGGGTTAAGGGTATAAAAATAGGGTCTACAAGTCGTATAAAGCAGGAGAAAAGGTCTGGATAAAAAATAATAGAAGGTTAGGAAACAAGCTATCACCATTATTTACAGAAGCAACAGTAGAGGCAGACCTAGGTACGACGGTTTTCATTAAAGGGAGGGTGGTCCATAAGGACAACCTAAAATAAGCATTCTGCTCTAAAAAAGAAAAAAAAAATTTTTTAAATAAAAAATTTTAACATTTTTAAGTAGTTTTACTGCACAAATTTTTATATTCATTTTAGGTTAGGATACTTTTTCAGTTTAACAATGGCAGCCATGACTCTGACTGAAGCGACACTGAGACTTAACGACTATTCACACGCGGACTACATACCTATAGTTGACGGAGACGTAACGATTTGGGACGAGTACAGCTACATGGGACATACAACGAACTTGACATCATTCGAAGGACCACATGAGACAGGTACTGAGAACTGACATACAACACATAGCCACCCTTATAGCCTCCCTGACAGTTCACCACCGACAAGCACGCAGTATCAACATGATAGGTAGTGCCCTTAAGGCAAGTGCAGGAACCCCAGCTTTTGACGACTGGGAACAAGTAAAATTTAAACAAGGTCAGCTAGTAGAATCCGAAAATAGACAGATAGAGATCAATAACAAATTCCAGGCGAGACTTAATGACGTTTCAAGAACACTCAATGAAATTTTAAAACCAGATGCAGAGGTCGAACATTTTTACGCAACAATTTTGGCAAAAAATAGAATGATTATCACCAACCTGGAGGACTTAATCCTCACGGTTACACTCGCAAAAATAAATCTAATCAGCCCTCTCATATTAGACAGCATTGATATAAAAGAATTGCTAAATGAACAACTCACGAATACTAGCATAACTGACCTTTTAGAGGTTTCACATATTAAAGCTTTCCAAAACTCTGAACTAATGTATTTTCTAATAAAATATCCTAAACTATTGTTAAATTGTAAGAAAATAGACATTTTTCCTGTTCAACATAATAATATAATATTGGATTTAGAAGAAGGAAATACGGTGGCCGATTGCGGAACAAAAACCTTCGCTGTGCGTGACTGCGCTGCCACTGTGAGCACTACTTTCTGTAGAAGACTACAGAACACCTCGTGTGCCCAACAACTGGTGTCTGGAACCGTCGCACAATGTGCCACACGCCCCGGGCACCTGGAAGCTTTAACAATAATCGGCGAGGGCATCGTGGTAATAAACAACGCAACCATGAATGTAGTGGACAGCAATGGAAACAGCCAGATAGTAGCGGGAACTTTCCTCGCCACTTACGACGAACACGTCTTCTTGAATGGTACCCTTTACGTGAACCATCGAGGCATCCTGAAGAAGAAGCCTTAGCGTTAGCGTTAGCCGTGGTCAACGTCACTCTCTTCAGAGAACACCTGAGCCTCCCATTCCTGCACGACCTGAGCCTAAAGAATCTCCAACACATCGGGGATCTTAGATCAAAGGTATCATCTAGGTCATTTGGCTGCTTGGCACTCATCGCCCTATTCCTACTCCTCGTGGGCGCCTGGAGATTATACCAGCGCAGAGCAAACAAGAAGAAACCCGGGGACGTGTTTCCATCTAGTAGGGGAGGAGTTAACACGCGCAAACTTGAGTTAGCTGACAACGCTGTTGCGCCGGATGCCGTCGCGACAAAGTTGCAGCCGAAATATGAAACTCGCACGCGCAAGCAGCCTGATCACCCGTTGAAGACGCCGACTAGCATTCAGCCGGCATTCCAGCGAGCAGCGGCGGCTTCATGGTTCGATGCAGTTTGCCTTAGAGTTTAGTTTAAGAATTGTTCTCAAACAGCTCAAACGAGCCAGTAAATAAAAACATACTTATAAAGATATTTTCTTTTAAATAAATAAAACATACTTATAAAAAGGTATTCTTTTTAATTTATACCCTTAACCAATAAAATGGGTAAATAAGGGTACAATGGTTTTGTGCAATAGTATGTAACAGGCAGAAGGAAGCATCTCCGACCCCATAAAGTATATAAATTCTTGATCAGTATCAACAGTCGAGACGATATAGCCATGTCCGACTATCCGTCTGTATGAGCCCTTCGATCTCAGAGACTACAAGAGCTAGAGACTTCAGATTTCGAATATAAGTTATCCTACACCTTAAGCAGAACAAGTTTGTTTCAAATTATCGAATCGGTTAAGAAACACCGGAAATATAGAATTTAATCGATTGAAGTTAAGTCAGTTTACCAAAGTCTTTTATAAATTAAATATATTTGTTGCAACTGGGTTCAAGGTATCTTCTAGTCGGGCTTTCCCGACAAGAGCCGTCTTACTTGTGTTTTAGAAGAGTTTGAAAAAATGATTTCCCCGAGCATCATGAATTGCTTGAAGAACATCGAGAATTTTTCTTGGTGTACGAAAACTGCCATCTAGTTACATCCAAATTTGGCGAGCATATTTCATCGTGCAAACGGTCATCCGATTTAACTAGAGAGGTAGTCGACACATGTGGTTGCTTTTACTATAGCATGCGTCTGAAAAGACTAGAACGCCTAATGGCAAAATTTAAAATTTAAACAAAAGAATTAACAAACAACGTTTAAGCCAATAAGGAATAAAATGTTTGAATACTAGATATAAAAATAAATATGTAAATTCTTATCTAAATAAATGAATAAAAAAAACTCTATATTTTAACCCAAACTCTCACTTTTATTCGTTTTGAAGCCAAACCAGGAGATAAGATGTTTCTAGCACTTGATCAAAATAATAGCAGATATATAAAACAACAAAGGTTAGAAAGGGATGGCGCTAAACATTCAAATGTCAAACCCAAAGGATTGGAAAATAGTATTAATCTCAAGGACGGTGGGGACCAATCAGTTAACATTCCACCTGCATTTCATAGACGCTCGTGTAGAGGGTCGTATAAAGGGCGTGGCTTATTAAATGAATACAAGCATTATCACTTTCCCCCTCTAACACACATTCCTGATCTAACAGACATTCCCCTTCAAACACTTTCCTACCTTCTAACACTTTCTCTTCTTAAATTCTTTCCTCCTCTTGCACCTTCTCCCTCTAAATCTTTCCCCTCTAAATCACATTTTCCTTCTATCACTTTCTCTCCTTAAGTCTCTCCCATCAAACACATTAAAATCTTAAGGCCTGTACGCATGGGCCCCGTACAGCTCACGGACCGTATAAATGAGTTTTACGACCGTAACAACAATTGTTGTGGCAGTAGGCTAATAACTTTGTCTTTATAAATCGGAAATGCAGCTGTGATTTGTATACTTAAACTAAAAATAATTATTCACGACCAACGCCCACTTCTTTTAAGTTTGAGTACAACTAACGCCCTGCTGCTGGCGGTTGTGAATAAGCAGGCTGCAAAACCAAAAAGCATTATAGTGAACCCATATTTGATGGGCAGAGCTGAAATTACCAAAGATTATGCTAAACACTTAAAAGACTCAAAGCAAATGTTTAAATGTTATTTAAATTGTACCTTATCAATTAATTAACATATTTTTATTCACTACTTCTTGCGAAGCATTGACTTCCAAAACAATAAGTATGGCTCTATTGGAGCCTGAATTAGGTCAACTTTGTAAATATTATCCGAAAAATGTATAAGCCGGCTCTTGACCGACATGTTGTTGCTTTTTTACAATCGTAAATAGCTGCTGAAAGCTATTTACTGCCCTAAACATTTTAACATATTCATTGTTTAACACTACCGTACCAGCAGTAGCGAACAGAACTGCATACCTAAAATGTATGGACGGTTCTGACGCTGTACGAGACCTTTTTTTTTTTTATATGAAGTTTTTGCTGTACGGTAGCTGTACAGGCTTCTGCGTACAGGCCTTTAATCAACAAGTCTCTATACTTGTTTAGAAGCAATGTATTGATCTTGCTGCTGCATCTTCCTATCCCTTGTTGACAGAAACCCAAAATATTTTTTTTTTCTTGTTGTTGTTGCTGTTGACCATAACGATGCAACGTAAGTCGAACAATCGCTCACTTTTCTCTATTCTCTATCCTTTCTTCCTTTGCGCACTGATTCTCACGACCATAAACATTCATTCTTTATTGATTGCTTGCAGGTCTACAAGGCAACGCACGTCAAACTGGCGCACACTTGACCCTAACACTAATTAGCTAAGTAGCCAAATCTGATCCTTGGATCACTGATTCTCAAAAGTATTGTTGTTGTTTTCCTTAAGAATGTCAATCCTGTGTCCTGAACACCTAGTCTAATAAAAGGGTCATAAATTATAATATAAAAGGTTCAAATCTCTAGCTTGAAGGGTGTCGAAAAAAAATGCTCACATACGGACGGACAGACGGATGGACAGATACCATGTTGGACATTGCACAAACCCAATATACTCTTTACCTGTGGTATTAAGCATAACAAGAAATCTTATATATATTTCAATTTTATGTACAGTAAAAGTGTGGCAGAGGAACAACCCGCCACATGCCAATGAGCTAACGCACCAGTAGGACTCTCAGCTGATATAATTAGCCAACGTCAAGTCGGCTTTACTGCATTTGTAGGCAAATTTTCTGAACTCACGAGTCGTGAGAGAAATTTATGTATTTTTGCTTTCGGTTTATGATATGACAGATGCTCGTATGCCAGCGATTTTCTACCATGCAGTTACTTTGACTAAGCCAAACATTTTGTTTAGACTAGTCCACATGCGCTACCACTAGTCCACACCTAGTCCATTTCAATGTATTTCTCCTATGTCATTGGAGTGAGCCACCAAATTTGGTGCCAAGGTAGGTGAAAGCGATCCCCAAAAAATCTGCATCAAAGTTTTGGAGCCACGCCCACCCGTTCCTCCCGTTTTTCCCCACGTTTTACAAACTTTAAGCTATGGTCGCCAAATTTGGAAGGAAGAAAGCAAAAGATATCCCTGCAGCAAAAATTTTAATACCACGCCTACCCATACCGCCCCCAGCCCCTTCCCACACTTTTACAAACTTCGAGCTAGAGTCACCAAATTTAGAACGAAGATAGTTAGTGACATCCCACATGGATCTGTACCAAAAATTTGAATGCCACGCCCACCCTTTCAGCCCAAGCCCCCTTTCCCCACCTTTTTACAAACTTTGAGCTATAGTCACCAAATTTGTTATGAAGATAGCTGTTGGCATATCCAACTACATCTTTAAGGCAGCGTACAGCCCTGCCGCATCCGTACCCCCTTGCAATCAGGCCTCTTTTAAGTGGTTTTAATACTGGTACAATTTATGGTGCGATACACACAAATTTCGAAAGTGTATTCAGTTGTGCACTTTTCGATGACATTTGCCGACACAGGAAAAACCAAAATATGAAAAATAGCAAAATTCTAGACAAGCAGGCCCAGCAAGAGGGGAAACACACGCACACATACAGTGACAAATGTTTACCGTTCTTGGTTGCCGCTGGCCAGCCGCTTGTCGTACACTTGACGGGCCACCGAGTGCAAAGGCAACTGAAACAAAAACGCTATCGCGTTCCCTCGCACTCATAGCACAGTTCATTTCTGAGAGAGGAACCCTGAGACGAAGTGTAAAGCCTTTTCTTAACAATTGCAATATCTTGATATTCAAGGGTCTTTGCCACAGCAAACCAAGAGAGAAAACAGCAGCTTTGCAAAATATCACAAAAGGTTTTTAACAACGCAAGGTTCAGGGACGAAATCAATCGTGCCTAAAAAGCCAGCCTTACCTCCTATAAAACGCTACTTCGACAAGCTAAACGCTCCACTTTGCAAAATTTATGCACCACAATTGAGAGTATTGCAGAAGCCGCAAGGCTTAGGAAAGCTCTCTCCAGCACACAAGCACGCGTGAGCTTCCTCAAAAAACCCAATGACGCGTGGACAACGATCAGTCTAGAGTCAATGGAACTTTTGGTGGAGGCCCACTTTCCCGGATGCTCAAGCACAAAACCACCATCTCTTATCTCCAGAGAATTACAGGAGCATGACTCCACTGACATTTTCTCGAGAGATATCATCTCAGCCCCAAAAGATTTTCTTCCTATCAGTTTAACATACTTTCAACTCAAGACACTAGAAAGGGTGCTGGGCATACACATCAGAGACTCGATCACGACCGATCACTTACAGCTAAAACCAATTTTGGTAGGAATATAGCTACAAGCACCCCTAAAAAAATTGCATCAGCAATTTTGGTTCCAAAACTTTGATGCAGTTCTTTGGGGGTCTTTACTAGCTACAGCAAACGCTCGATAACGTGACCTAATTAAAACCAACGCAGTTCACGTTGACGAAAGTGTTCACGTTTTCGAATGCCAAAATATTATAAAATGCATACATATTCACTCATATAAATTCAAATTTTATTGATTATTTAAAGGAATTTAAGAAAACTTTAAATTAAAAAAAAAACCTGTAATTTTCTTTTGAGTTTTCTGCTTTTCTAATACTTTAAGCCCAGCTATCTCCCATATACGGTGCAGCACATTCAAATCAATCCGATCGATGTCTTCTTGACTAGCTCACTCTACCGTTTTGTTGAAAACTTCAACTGCTTCAATTGATTTAATTTTCTTTGGTGCCTCTGAGATGAAGTCATCGTCGTCGGATTCGTCCTCCTATTCAACAGCATTATCCGCAATGTCAGCGTCAAAATGATCGCCTTAGAATAGTTGTTCAGATTGTACACAAGTGAAAATTTGACTGATTCTTTAGTCTGCAGTTGACTTTTGTGAAATTTGTGGAGCGAAAAAATTTAAACAAGTGCAAACGTTGCAGTCGAACGCAATCGACTGCGGTATACTCGTTACCAGTATTCAAACCGGTAAAAAAAATGGCAAGATTGCAAAAAGGTATGGATGCGGCAGGGGTGTACGCTGCCTTAAAGATTCTCCGATGCAGATGGGGATGCCACCAACACTCTTTCTTCCAAATTTGGTGACTCTAGCTCGAAGTTTGTAGAAGGTGGGGAAAAGGGGGCTGGGGCGGGTTGGGCGGATGTGGCATCCAAATTTTTGATGCAGATCTTTGTGAAATGTCAATTGCTATCTTCATACCAAATTTGGTGACTCAAGCTCGAAAATTGTAAAA
This sequence comes from Scaptomyza flava, assembly GCA_030179655.1. NCBI lineage: Eukaryota > Metazoa > Arthropoda > Insecta > Diptera > Drosophilidae > Scaptomyza > Scaptomyza flava. The sequence continues at coordinate 110,275 of JARNME010000289.1, forward strand.
AGTGGGGAAAGGGGGGCTGGGGGCGGTATGGGTGGGCGTGGCATCCAAAGTTTTGATGCAGATCTGTGTGGAATGTCAATGACTTTCTTCATACCAAATTTGGTGACTCTAGCTCAAAGTTTGGAAGTGTTGGAAGGGGGGTTGGAGGCGGAATGGTAGAAAGATAGGTGGTGACATACCAAAAAATCTGTATAACAAATTTGGATGCTACGCTGACCCATGGCTGCCTTTTGGAATTTACAATAATTATATCTTCCACAGTTTTTGAGTTGGAGTCACAAATGATGTGGCAATATAGCTGGGTGTCATGTACTCTTGCTTTGTTTTTAAGCTAAAGAAAAAAAAAAAGAAAAAAAAACTGTGAATTACCCTAGCAAACGAATTTTGGGAACCAATTCAGCGACCCAAATTACACAGCACTCCCTAGTTCCAAAATCGTGTATTCTATTGTAAGCAATGGACTGACTGAAAAGTCTAAAGTCCTTTATGTACCTCTTTGACATCCAGCTTAAAGATAGAAAATAAGATAACCTTATAGTTAATTTAGTCGTTAATATTTAATGCTGCCAAACTAAACAATAGCTTAATCCTAAATCCAAATGCATGACTGAAAAACAAAATTAACATTCATAGGAACATTGACTTCGGTGGGGAGCGCCTTGACGCTGTGATTGGAACGACAAGCAGCAAAACCATGTGTCAACCCTTTTTGTGGGGCCAATGTCTTGCGAGCTCATAAATAATGCAGACAATTAAGGTAACATACATGTCATACATTACATATGTTTTATTTGCGAGTACACATTGTGACCACCAAAGAAGCTGAACACACATCCTTTTCAACTGGGGACATGGACAGACAGGAGACGGCAGACACAGATCCATGGACGGACAAAAAAAAATTAATTTTGTTAGTTTGCCGGTGAAAACGACGAAACAGGAAGCATCATTGTGATTTTTAATTGCTCAGCATACAACTATGACTCAAGCCGACCATTTGGAAAACTTATGTTTGAAAAATTTCGACGGTGGAACTACAGGTCGAAGGAGACTGCAAAGGACAAAATTTAAAAGCATCATCAAAAATGTTCTTGCGCGACATTTTTCTGAAAACCTATTGGAGAGTCAAAATACAGAATTGTATTAGACGAGTCGAGAGACATCAGCATCACCAAGCTTTTCGGTTTTTACTTAAATAATAGTTGCTTTACTTTAAATGTTAGGCGTACGCTCGATAACGTAATAAGCCTATTACGTGATTCCTATTTATCTATCTTCCTACCAAATTTGGTAGTTCTAGTTGTAAGGATGTGCGAAATAGGTGGATTTATCGATTTTGAGATACTGAATTTATCGATTTGCCAGCCCCCAGCTATCGTAGAAACCCAATCTTGACAATTTAATTTACTATCCCATAGATAAAGAGAATCGAAAAGTTTTAAGTATCTAGCATGAAGGGTGTGGAAAATAGTTGCGTTCATGCAGACGGACAGACGGTCAGACGGACGGACACCATGACGGACATTGCACAAACCCAATATAATATTTTTCTTATCTATCGAGTAATCCAATGTGTCTGCTTTTCTTTACAACTCGCCCTAAGAATTGTTTTTAAACACTACCTTCCAGAGATCTAAGAGTTTTTAATTTACGAAATCTATAATTGACTCTTTAAAAATCCCGTCAAATTGCTTCTCAAACAAGTTTAATTGTTGCAGTCCATAGCAACCGACTGCGGTACACTCGATACCTGTTCAAAAACGAGAAATAATGCCTGATTGCAAAGGGCTACGGAGTTTGCAGGCGTGAACGCTGCGTTCAAAGATTGGCAGATGCAGATCTTTACGGGATGTACCTTCTATTCAAATTTTGGGAGTCTAGCACAAAAACTGTGGATGTAATAAGCTTTCCAATTTTTAACGAAACGGTGGGGTGGCTGGGGGCATTATGGGTGGTCGAGGCTCCAAAATTTTTTATTAAGTTTTTTAGATGATTCCAATAGCTATCTTTGTTGAATTCTAGCCGTACATTTTGAAATTCTAGCCGTAAGGATGTGCAACATTTGCTTATTTAGCAACTTCCAGTTAAGGAATTTATCGATTTCCCAGCCCCCCAGCAGGCTCAGAACTTCAATTTTGACCTTTAAAGTAACTTAATTTGGAATGCAGATAACTGGTAACGACTCACAAAAATCTGCATCAAAGTTTTAGAACGACGCCCACCCATTCCTACCCCGTTTCCCTACCTTTTAGCAACTTTGAGTCACCAAATTTGGTAGGAAGATAACAAATGACATCCCACTAAGATCTGCAGCAAAAATTAGGATGCCATATCCACCCATACCACCCCCCAGCCCAGCCATGCGGCAAAGGTTTACGCCGCGTTCAAAGATTGGCACAGATCTTTCGGGGATCTCACCAGCAATATCGCCACAATACTGTGATTCTAGCCCAAAAACTATAGATACAGTTATTCCCGATTTATCGGGGATTGGCATCAAAACTTTAGCTACAGATCTGTGTTGGATTTCACCAGCTATTTTCCTACCATATTTTGTGACTCAAGTTCAAAAAATATGCGCATATATAATACTAGCAAGTGCCTTGCTTACTTCGCTGCGCCGATAGGTTACATTAATTTTAGCAATAGTAGATTTATATATAATACATAAATTGGAAAATATTTAACAAAATATTGAAGCAAAGTATTTAATACTCTTTTTCCCACGCCAAAATTGAGGTAGAGAATCAGAAGCATCATTTTTTTTTTGTGGTTTCCTCAGTATGCCTTATCCACTTGTTGAATTTAATTTGCAATTATTAACAACTGTTAAGAGCTTCTTTTTAAACGACATTGATTGTTTTTCCGTCAGGTGCTAATACAACTAAACTTTTTGATGAACTGACTCTTGAGCAGGCTACATAAAATTGGCCATGAGAGAAACAATCGTGTCTTAAGTCTAGTCCGGCTAAACTCTTAGTTTGTCCCAGTGATTTATTTATTGTTAGGGAAAAGAAAACTTTGAAGGAAATTGCAATCTTTCAAATTGAAATGGCAATTCAGAATCAGAAGGTATTAATGGAATTCTCAGTACGGTTTCCCCAATGCCATTGCCAGTAAAGACCATTGCTTTGACATTATTCTTATGAAGGACTTTAACTTGCAATCTTGTATCATTGCACAGTTTTGGAGGCTTCAAGTTTCGAATCAACACTGCAAATAAAAAAATCTTTAAGGTTAATTTATGTTGAGGCAGGCCAGCCGGATTTAATGATTAAGAAACTCGACGGGGTAATGAACTGCATCTTCGACTTCAGTCACAGAATCAATTGAGTTATATGTCATTTCTTCACTTTGAAATGATTTTAATAAACACTCGTTTTCTTTCCATGTTTAAAACATTGTATTAAAAATAGTTTCTTCTATAATTTATGTTTCTTCTTAATTTTTCGTTGATTACAAATGTTTCAAAGAGGCTTATATTTTACATAATTTTTTTGATTATTCAGCGTATGCACATGCATTGGGTAGATGTCAAACCATGTACTGGTTACTAAAATTATTTATAAATGGATCTTTGTCTAATATAAGAGCATACTGGTTAATCAAATTTAAATTTCGAAATGTTACATTCTCTTCACTAACAATATAATTTCTTGCATATTTATGTACGCAACTAATATTATTTATTTCTTTTGAAAGTCGAGTAATCTAAAAAGAATTGGTGGTACTCATCAATTATACATTGTACGGGATCATTTTGTGACGGCTTCATTACATGGACATACTTTTAGTAATTAACCATAAGGCCAGTCGTTATCATTTTTTTTTTCTACACTTAAAACATTCGAAGCTCGGCTTTTTTTGATCAATATTTCATGTAATGTAAAAGAGCTGTTAAATTAGATGATTTAATATCATATAAAGTGACAATGTTATAAAAAAAATTTTGTGTAAAAACCCACGATTGCTGTGATGCTTTTGGATAGTATAAATTAATAGTGTTGAATATTTTAAAGTAATTATATCCAAACAATTTTTAAATTAATCTTACTTATACAAGTTTTTGTCAAAATAAACATAACAGGATTGAAGGTCATAGCAATGAGCGCCTTCACCGATTACAAATGGTTGAAGTGTGCACGCATTGTTAAAGTTCTTATTTATTAACTCACTATTTATATGCACATAATAACTTATGGCTTCCAACCAAAGAATAAAACTTTCCTGTGCATCCAAAAGTTTAATTCTTCTTTTATTTCCTGGGGCTGGGGGGCGGTATGGGTGGGCATGGCATTCATATTTTTGATACTGATCTTTGTAGGATGTCAATTGCTATCTTCATACCAAATTTGGTGACGCTAGCTCAAAGTTTGTTAAATGATGCAGTTCTTTGGGAGTCTTTTCCAGCTATCTTCCTACCAAATTTGGTGGCTCTAGCTCCACAACTCTGGAAGATAAACGCATTCTTGTTTTTGACGAAACGTTGGGGCAGATGGGCACGGTTAGGGCAGTATTGGTGGGTGTGGCATCCAAACTTTTGATGCTGTTTTGGTGGGCCATCATCACCTATTTTGATGCCAACTTTGGTGGCTATAGCTCAACAACTGTGGGAGATATAGGCTTCTTGAACTTAATAATGCGGGGGGGGGGGGGGAGCTGTTGGCGGAAAGGGTGGGCGTGGCATCCAAATTTTTGATGCAGTTTTTTGGGGGATGCTAGTATCTGTTCACCAAATTTCGTAGTTTTAGCTGTAAGGATGTGCGAAATATGTGGATTTATCGGTTTTGAGCTATCGAATTTAACGATTTGCCAGCCCACCAGTTATCGTAGAACCCCTTGACACATTAATTTACTATCCCGTAGAAAAAGAGAATTGGAAAGTTTCAAGTCTCTAGCTAGAAGTGTGTGGAAAAATTTGCGATCATAAAGACGGACAGACGGACAGACGGACAGACAGACAGACAGACGGACAGACGGTTAGACACTATGACAGACATTGCACAAAGCCAATGTACTCTTTACCTTCGGTAACGAGTATTAAAATATAAGAACATTTCTTAATAGTCGTTTAAGTCAACGAGATTAGTAAAGCTTTTTATTACTACCAATATTTACTGCAAGTTCCAATTATCCAAGAACTTTTTTGCAGTTTTCGTTGTGAATATTAGTTGTGTAAGAATTTACAATCTGCTCCTTAAAGTTATCCCATTTTACAGATATTAGCGATCCTTTCCTTTGATATATAATGTGGAAATCAAGGTTTACCTGAAAATTCAAAAGTATTATAAGAAGTTGTTTAAATTTTTATACTCGATACCGCAGGTAAAGAGTACATTGGGTTTGTGCAATGTCCGTCATGGTGTCCGTCCGTCTGTCCATCTGAATGTTCGCAACTTTTTTCCACACCCTTCAAGCTAGAGACTTGAAACTTTCCAATTTTCTTTATCTATGGGATAGTAAATTAAAGTGTCAAGATGGGGGTTCCACGATAACTGGGGGCTGGCAAATCGATAAATTCGATAACTCAAAACCGATAAATCCTCACATTTCGCACATCCTTAAAGCTAGAACTACAAAATTTGGTAAGAAGATAGCTACTAGCAGCCCCCAAAAAACTGCATCAAAAATTTTGGAGCCACGCCCACCCATTCCTCCCCCAGCCCCCGCACTTAAAAGTCATAAAAGCTTATATCTCCCACAGTTTTTGAGCTTGCGCCACTAAATTTGAAGCAAACATAGGCGATGATGACCCCCCAAAAACTGCATCAAAAGTTTGCATGTCACGTCCACCAATACCGCCCTAACCGCCCGAGCTGCCACAAAGCTTCGTCAAAAACGGGAATGCGTGTATCTTCCAGAGTTTTTAAGCTAGAGCCACCAAATTTGTTAAGAAGACAGCTGGCAATGACCCCAAAAAATCTGCTTCAACGTTTTGGAGCCACGCGCACCCATTTAACCCCCCTTTCCGCACATTTTACAAACTTTTAGCTAGAGTCACCAAATTTGGTATGAAGGTAGCAATTGACATTCCACATAGATCTGCAGAAAAATTTGGATGCCACGCCCACCCATACCACCCCCCTTTCGTCCACATTTCACAAACTTTGAGCTAGAGTTACCAAATTTGGTATGAAGGCAGCAATTGACATTTCACATAGATCTGCAGCAGAAATTTGGATGCCACGCCCACCCATACCGACCCCAGCCCCTCTTTCCCCTCTTCTTACAAACTTCGAGCTAGAGTCACCAAATTTGGTATGAAGATAGCAATTGACATTCCACAAAGATCTGCATCAAAATTGGATGCCAAGCCCACCCATACCGCCCCCAGTCCTCCTTTCCCCACTTTTACAAACTTTGAGCTAGAGTCACCAAATTTTGAAGGAAGATAGCTGGTGGCATCCTGCATCTGCATCGGAGAATCTTTAAGGCAGCGTACACCCCTCCCAGTCCGTACCCCTTTGCAATCAGGCCTCTTTTTACTGGTTTTAATACTGGTATCGAGTATGCCGTAGTCGGTTGCGTCCGACTGCAACGTTTCCACTTGTTTAGTCTCATTTTACTTACCAAATCGACAGCTCGGCTATCCGCGTATTTGGACCATCTCTTTAAAAAGTCTTCGCGAAATTCAGCTCTGAGACCCACGCTTGATATGCCCGACTTAATATCATTTTCAGAAATATATCTAAGTGAGTGGTAGGTCACATCATGAGCTGCTCATAATATATTCAGACTGTAATTAAAAACTGGATGTTGTTTGGGCTTCGGAATAAAATCGCGAAAAGGCTTACAAGCTTACATTTTAGATCATTGAATATTTTTTCCAAGTTGAATTCTATTAGAATATTGCTTCATCATCAGCAGCCATTCCTAAACGTGCATGGAAGGAAACAACTATTTATTAAAGCATGTACATTTTTGTTAGTATTTTGCCAGCAATGCTATTAAATAATTAATACATATGTATGTATAGCGAACATAGCTTTATTCTCGTTGGTGTTAAAATGTAATTTACATGCAAACACGCATATGTACACACATGTACATTCGCAAAAACAGACAAATATACGACAAACGCAAATGATTTGCATTTTGGATATTTGTGTTCTCCTCACTTGTTCTTCAAGTGATAATAAACCAATAAACCACCTTGGTTTACAAGGGAAGTATCGAAATTGAAAAACGCGAACACAAGATCTTATAAAAAATTTAAAAAATCAGGAACGACTTTAGATTTATCTTCGTATTTAGTAGCAAAATCTAGTTTTCTTTCTGTTAACACATCTTGTTATAATAGTAATCTTAATCGTTGCAAACTAAACTTTTCACGTGACCCTAAACAGTTTTATAAAATTGTTAACTCTAAACGTAAATTTTCTTGCTTGCCATTTTCAGTATACCTTGATAATACAAAAGCTAGTTCTGATCAGTCAGTAGCCGATATATTTGCTGAGTATTTTCAATCTGTATACTCATCGAATTTATATAGTAGTAGTAATTCCTATCTGTTAAAGATTACCAGCTCCACTAATAATAAAAACACATGGATAAATGTATTTAACTTTTATATATTAATAGTTCTTCTTTTCAATGTGCTGCGGTTGTGTGCATTCATAAAAACGATTGATTAAAGATAAATTAGAGATCATACAATAGTTTTCTAGATATGTTTTCAAAATATCGATTACTAACAAATAAATCATCGATTAAACTATTTGTTCTTTTTCTATGATTTCTTTGCATATATCCAATACACCTCCTCAAAAAAAACATGGAAACACAATTTAAAATAGAAAAAAATATTTAACTTCAATAATAATATAATGATAATATGACACACCGAGCGTTCTGGGAGTTACATTATGTGGACCAATATTCATGGCAAAGGATTGGGGAAAACCCGGAAAAACCCAACCAGACCAACATAAAAACAAGTAAGAAGGCTCTAGTCGGGAGAGCCCGACTAGAAGATACCCTGAACCCAGTTGCAATAAATATATTTAATTTATATAAGACTTTGGTATCTCCGGTGTTTCTCAACCGATTTGGACGAAGTTTTCAGAAAAGTTCTATCATTATCCATTACTTCAATCCTCATTTTTAGATTTTCCAAATTCGATATTTTATTGTTATCGATATTATGTGTATATCGGAAACCAGAATAGTTATCGATAATTTGAAGCAAACTTGTTCTGCTCATGGTATAGGAGAACTTAAATACAAAATTAGAAGTCTATAGCTCTTGTAGTCTCTGAGATCCACGCGTTCATACAGACAGACAGACGGACAGACGGACAGACAGACGGACAGACGGACATGGCTATATCGTCTCGGCTGTTGATGCTGATCAAGAATATATATACTTCATAGGGTCGGAGATGCTTCCTTCTGCCTGTTACATACTTTTGCACAAAACCATTATACCCATTTTATGGGTTAAGGGTATAATTATTAAAAATGATATACATACGTTATTCATTTTAAGTAATAGAAAATATAAAGAAAATAAAGAAAAGTATTAATTGGAATTTAAATTAAATTAAAATTGTAAATTAATAAAAATTTTAATAAAATTAAAGTTGATCCAATACATTGATCAATTCTGCAGATTTAACTGGTTCCTCAGGTCTTCAAAACGTGGTCCAGGCAATGGCTTAGTTAAAATATCCGCAAGCTGTTTATCTGTCGAAATATACTCAATAGTAATTAGGTTTTGTTCAATCTGTTGTCTTGAAAAATTATATTTTATATCAATATGTTTTGTTCTCTTGTGGCATGTGGGATAATTAGCAATACTTATACAACCTTATTATTATTATTATTATTGGAATGAGGATCATGCACTGCGACCACTAGGATCTATTGTGCCCTCTTACTGTTTGTGAGTTACAGCTCCTCAAACAGCCCGATCGATCGCAGGAACGCGACGATGTGGCATGGTCTGAGAGCCCTCATTTTCTCTGTAGACAGAAAGAGGCTCCCCAGAAGAGAGAGCCTCAGTCGGCTGATGGCGGGACACTCCTCAAGCAGGTGCTCTGGAGTCTCATCCCCTTCCAGACACAGTCTGCAAAGACTGTTTTCCCCTAACCTGAGATTATGCAGATGCTTGCGCATATACGAAGAGATCTTTTGCTCAGCTTCAGACAGTCCTCAGTTCTCTTCTTGTTGTAACTGCCTAGCAGTCGCTTGCTCTGTCGTGCCCCATGTGAAACCCGCCAAGCGTCCTCGCATGCGTTGAGCAGATCGATGCGACTGCTCTGACTGATAAACCCTGGTCCTAGCCCACAGAAAGGTTCAGGGCCCTGGAAAGGAGTGCTAGCTCCTCTCCTGGCCAAACTATCGGCGACCTCATTACCGGGAACACCCGCATGTCCCGGTACCCAATATATGGTGACTTTGTTTCTACTGCCCAACCTATTGAGCGCTTCAATACACTGCCAAACCAGTTTGGAGACGATTTTATAAGCACTAAGTGCTTTTATCGCTGCCTGGCTGTCTGAGAAAATGGCTATGTCTCTATGAACGTATCCCCTCTCGAAGTTAAAGGTTGCACATCTTTCAATCGCGTGCACTTCCGCTTGGAAAATGCTGGCGAATTTGCCCAGGGGCTCATGATACTTGAGTCGGGGTCCGCAGACTCCAGCTCCAGCACCCTCATCCGTTAATGATCCGTCTGTGTACCATCTAATAGCATGTGGTTTCACATTATAGGTGGTCGACAGACTAGTCCATTCTGCTTTATTGCTAAGCTCCGTTCTAAAGAGCTTCTCAAAACTAAAAAGGCCCATCTGCGCATCTTGCGGAAAGGCCAGCAGTGTGCCAGTTGCACTAGTGACAGAGGTGATTGCGTTCGCTCCTGTCAATCTTATAATAGATCTGTGCGCACTGTGTTTGATGTAGACATGCAAAGGCGGAAGTCCTAGCAGTACGTCCAGTGCTGAGGACGGGCAGGTACGCATTGCGCCCGAGATGCACGTGCAGGCAAGTCTCTGGAGTTTGCCCAGCTGCCGTTTAGTGACATCCAGGTCAACACGTCCCGCCCATACCACAGCGCCGTAGCTGACTATGGGCCTCACCATTGCTGTGTACATCCACAGAAGGATTTTTGGGGACACACCCCAGTTTTTCCCTGCGAGAGACCTACAACACATTAGGGCTATTGTAGCCTTGCGTACCGCATGCTCAATATGCTTTTTCCACAGTAGTCTCTTGTCTAAGATTACCCCCAGATACTTTATCTCCGTAGAGAGTGGAACTATCGTACCCCCAATGGATATGGGTCTTATGGACTTTAACTTGTAACGATTGGTGAAAGCGACGATTGTGGTTTTTGCTGGATTGATATTCAGCCCCACATCTTTGCACCAGTCCAAGCAAAGTTTAAGACCCAGAGTTATTCTATCACAAAGCGTGTTCTCGAAGTTGCCTTTACAGACAATGGTAATGTCATCAGCGTAGCCTTGGCATTCAAAACCATTAACTGTAAGTTTGACTAGTAGCTCGTCCACCACGAGACTCCAGAGGAGAGGTGATAGGACACCCCCCTGTGGACAGCCTCTGGTGGTTTGGGCCCTGACCGTCAAATTGTTGACAGTGACTTCCGCTATTCTAGTGTCAAGGAGCTTGCCTAGCCAGAGAGTAAGTCCTGGCTCAACCCCTTTCCCTGAAGCGCCCTAACCACAACATCATGAGCTGTGTTATCAAAAGCGCCCTCTATGTCCATGAAAGCACAGAGAGCAACGTCTTTGGCCTTCACTGAGCATTGAAGACTGTTTACTAGGTCAAGGAGAGCCGATTCTGTCGACTTTCCTTCTCTGTAGGCATGTTGATGATCATGCAGGGGACTGGACACTAGGTACGAGATCCTGATGTGATTTTCAACTATCTTTTCAAGGGTTTTTAACAAGAAGGATGTCAGGCTGATCGGCCTGAAAGATTTGGGGTGAAAGGGGTCCTTTTTCCCCACTTTCGGGATAAAGATCACCCTGGCCGTCCTCCATGCCCTAGGTATGTAGCCCATAGCTAGGCTACCCCGGAAAATACGGATGAGGAACACCATAAGCTGTTCCATCCCTTTCTGTAGATGGACGGGGAGGATACCGTCCGTACCTGGGGCCTTGTACGGACTAAGCGTACCAATGGCCCATCTTATTCTTTGCTCTGTTACTATGGCTGCAGCCAGGCTCCAGTCCGGTCTCCTGATGGGAACCGTTTCGTAACAGCTGTCGGTGTTGGTGATGGTTTTACAAAGTGGAAAGTGAGTTTGCAGGAGAAGTTCTGCCTTTTCCACCTCATTTTCCGTGAAGGAACCATCTGGCCTCTTTAAGCAGAGTTCGGACAACACTTTGCCTTTCGAGATCGACTTAAAGACTCTCACAGCAGGTGTGGCCTGCTCTAGGTTGGAGCAAAATCTCCGGAAATGGGCACGTTTGCTGTACCGGATTTCTTTATTATACTCTGTTAGTTTCTTGGTGTATAAGTCCCATCTGTCACTATTCTTTTGGCTGTATTAAACAACCTCCTGACCTCTGCTCGAAGCATCCCAAGCTTTTTATTCCACCAAGGGTTATCCCTGTTGGACTCTATGGAGTTGGTTGGACAACTTGCATGATAGGCATGCATAATCGTCTCGCCAACCTCTGTCGAGAGTTGCTCTAGCTCTTCCTGAGAAGAGACCCTCCTACTATGGTTTAGTCTGCTCAGATTTAACCCCAGGTGTGACTGGTAGAGCGGCCAGTCAGTCCGCCGGGGATTCCTGATGACTTTACTAATCCTGAAATTACTACTAATGTCGAAGAGGATGATCCTATGATCCGACATTGACGGTTCTGTTGAGACCCTCCAGTTATTAACCAGCCCAGAGGCACCCCCATTGCCGAAAGTAATATCAAGTACTTCGGCTCTATTTTTGGTGATAAAAGTGGGTTCAGCCCCCATATTGAACACCATAAGGTCATTAGCTACAAGATAGTCAAGCAAGCACTCACCTCTACTGTTGTTGTCCGTGCTGCCCCACGCTACGCTATGCGCGTTTGCGTCGCATCCCAGCAGCAATGGGAGTCTATTGCTGCTGCAGTGTGCCACCAGATCCTGAACCTCTGTTGGGGGGGCTTCCGCATTATCACCCGGGAAGTAGGCTGACGCCACCACCATACTCCCGAACACGCCAGTGATTAGCACTGCTACGAGGTCCCTGCTGAGAAATTTGGAGAGACAAAGAAAGTTAGTGTTCTTTCGGACCAAGATGCATGCTCTTGGCGATGTCTCCCTAATATCTACAACTAGTTGCGAACTTACTTGATCAAGGCCGCAGATCCTACCTCTGACGACCCATGGCTCCTGGATGAGCACCAGCCCCAGGTCAGACCTGGAGATCAACCTGCTGATGACAGCCGAAGCTGCCCTCGCGTGATGCAGGTTGATCTGTGCCACGCTGGTGGCCAACATCCTTAGAGCTCAGGTTCCCCTTCCGAGAGCGTCAGATATGCCTCTGACAGCGTCCCGGTGGGTGTCTGCTCATCATCGGACGGCTTCTCATCGCTCCCCGAGCCTACTTCGCTGCGCACGTGTAACCGTGACAAGTCCGAGTCCAGCTCGGCTTCCCAGGCTGCAATCGCTTCTGCTTCGGCTGCCTCATCGGAGGGTGCTGCAGCAGAAGAAGTGCCAGGCACAACGTCTGCTTGCACCTTCACAGCCGTCTCTTTCGCGGCTTGCTTTTTGTGCAGCCTGCACCTCAGCTGACCAAATCGGAAACTCACCATCATTCCCCTATTACTGAGGAGTGACAGAGCTTCATCCTCCAAACCAAAGGTCAGCACCTTTCCGCCCTTGGTTTCCAGGCGCCTGAGAATGCGCCACGTCTCGGTGAGAAGACCCTTATTCTGCTCAATGAGCAGTCCAAGTGACTTCTCCACCGTCTCACCAGCCGTGCGTGGCAGGTACACCGTGACGATGTTGGTCTCAGGTATCTCACCTTGCGGGCATGTGCGGAGTTCCACACCCACTGCGGCACTGATGCTGGGCACCTTCAGCTCCAGCCACTTCCTGGCATCCTCGTCCAGACAGTCCACTAGGACCAGACCATCCCGGAATAAGATGCCATTAAAGTTGAGGCTGGCGGTCCAGCCCTTCCTCATCTCCTCTACCAGGGCTGACTCCACCGCCGACAACTCCTCCTTGGTCAGCCGCTTCCTCGGGAATTCACGAGCCAGTATAGCAAGGTTCGTGCCCTTAGCTACACTGGCATACGTGGCCGCCTTCGGTCGCTTAGAACCGCTTGAGGTGCCTTGGCCCTCCGGAGTTGCGTTGCCTCTACCTTTCGGTCTCTTGGGGTCGATGGGGATTTCAGCAGGCGACGTGTGCTGAAGAGGTCGCTTCTTCCCAGCCACGGCCTGACCGTCGATACGCCCAGCTGGAGATACGGTCGGGGCCCGATGCTCCAGCGCTCTCTTGCGAGCCTCTTCCGGCTTCAAGCCACGCTCGAGGTACCGGAGGTACCATTTGCGACCGGCTCCGCTGAGGCCTTGCCTTAGCGGGTCGCCAGAGCCGCCAGGCTGACCCGGTGCCGGTAGAGGCGGCTTCTTGTGCAGCCTCTTCTGTGGAACAGAAGAGGGTGTTGCGGCGTCTCCCCCGCTTGCTGCATTAGCCCGCAGGGCAGCCGCCGGCGCAGTGCCGGGCACTGCAGACCCACCCCCTACGTCCGTCCGTTTAGCGGCCTGCTTGGCCGTGCTTTTGGGGGACTGGCCCCCGCGCGGCGTCAGCTTGCCGCCTTTGTCCAGAGCCACCTCTTCCATCCGCTCTGCTGCCTGGGTTGCGGTTAAGCCCCGCATGTTTTTTAAAATTTATTGTTATCCATATAAATCCCACGAGTGTAGGGGAAAGTAGTACCGGCGTGTCATAGCCCCCACTAACACGCCGGGGCCAGGTATACTCACCGAGGCGGCCAGGTATCGGTGAGGCTCCGTACAAATACAGTCGGTTACCCCTGACTGCAAACCAGCCAATGAGCACGGACCACATAACACTCTGGCTTAGGGGGGTGAAATGGCACCCTTGCCCTAGGACGTCACCACTGCCCGTTGTGAGATGTAGGGGGTAGGAGTTGGGTAGGAAATCATGTGTAGGAGAAGGGTGTGTGTAAGACTATGTTAAGAAGGCGGTCAGACAAGCGCCTTGTCGGTCCCACACAACGGTGTGGTACCCGCTGTTGTCCGGGACTGCTTATTCACGACAAGTCGCTATTCGCAGCTAACCTCTACTAGAGGCCTTGCGCTATCCGCAACCTGCGACCCGTCCGGTGGCCTCAGCTTGCCCACCTCAGAACCATCTCACTAGTTCATCGGTACCAGATTATACAACCTTGGTTGTCTTCAAAAATTTTTATAGGCTCAACTATTTCTAACTTTATACTTGTTGCTAAGGACTTAAGCCACATAACTTCTCTTGTGGTCTCGAACAATGCCGTATACTCAGCCTCAGTAGATGAAGCTGCAACTGAATTCTACTTTCTTGAATTTCAGCAAATTAAACTTGTATCAAACACTTTAAATAGGTAACTAGTAACACTAACACTAGTACTCTTTCTGTCGTTCTCATTTCCAGCCCAATCAGAATCAACGTACCCAGTAAAAATATATTTGTGATTAATGCCTTTTACAAAAGTTAACTTTTAATTGACTGTACCTTTTAGATATCTTAAAACTCTTTTTAGGCATTTCCACAACTCTTCATTGTTTTTGCTTGTGTATCTACTTAGAATACCAACAGATATACTTGGATCAGGTCGAGTATATGACATAAAATACATTAAACCCAATTACACTTCGACATGGTGCATTATATACTTCGTCTGAATTTAAAGCTTCATAGTTAAGTTTACTTGGAAGTGGAGTGGCAACTGGGTTGCATTCATCCATACCAAACTTCCTTAAAACATTATTTATGTAAGCTGACTGACTAAGTTCCTGTTTGCTTTCAGATCTACTTATTTTTCTCCCATGTCAGTCATTCGAAATTGACCCATTATATAGTTTTTAAATTAAGACATTGTTTCTAAATTTTCAGTTGCAATAACCAGATCCTCTACATACAGTAGCAAATATATATTCTTTTTAACATCTCCTTTATCAAAAATGTAAATACAAAGATCTACAGGAAAACTAACAAATCCAACAGTTTTTAATATTTTCTCAGACATCTCATACCAGCATATAGCTGCTTGTTTAAGACCAGAAATTGATTTTTTAAGTTTGCAGACTTTGTTATCATTATCACAGGCCAACCTTTAAGGAAGTGTCATATAAATTTCAATCGTCCGTTTAAAAATGCCGTCTTCACATCCATATGATGTATTTTTAAATTAAATTGATGTGATAAGTATAAAATGAAACGAAAACTATCCGAAAACTTTATTATCCTTGCTACAGGCGCAAAAGTTTCATCGTAATCAATCAAATATTGTTGCGTGAAACCACGTGCAACAAGTCTGACTTTATATTTAATAGGGTTACCCATTTCATCATGTTTTATTGTAAAAACCCACCAACAATCCACAATATATTTACTTTCAGGTCTTTCAACAAGGTTCCAAGTATTATTTGAACAATGAGCGTCTTATGCCATGTTCACACTATGAAAAATTAATCTCGTGATTACGATAATCTACCAGCGATAATCTTATGCGTTCTCACAACAATCAGCTGATTCGCATAAGATTAAGTTTGACATTTGTTTGTTTACATGTATAAATGAACAAAATTAAATAACAAACAGCAGAAAAAATTTAAATTAACCATTAGTGAATAAATATTAACCAATAGAGAATAAAAATTCCGCCAAATATTATTAAAATTACTTTTGTTATGATAAAAATGATGGATATGGCGAAAATAATGGAGGATCTATTCAATACTTCAAGAGCACAAAGGAATCTTGTGCTAATGAAATATGAAATGCACCTCACGTTATGTACAGCCATATCTGAGGCATCTGTGATGATAAAGTGCTGGAGAAAAGTATGTATTAACTTATAATTATGTGTATATATGTATGTATATAAAAGTGTTTTTCTTTTAGGAACGTTCACAATTTTTCTGGGAAATTGATGGCCAAAACGGCTCAGATGCTTTCATTAAAAGCAATTTGCGCATGAATCGCAAATCTTTCAACAAGCTTTGTGAGCTGGTAAAAAATATAGAAAAAAAGATACCACATATAGAAAGGCAATTCCTCTACAAAAACGTTTTGCAATAGCAATGTACGCGCTAGGTTCATCAGCTGAGTACCGGACCGTAGCAAACATGTTCGGAGTTGGAAAGTCGACAGTGTGCACAATAGTGTTGGACTTTTGTAGAGAGACTTGGAAGCAATTAGAACCTCTGCATCTTCAAAATTTTCCATTGACAGCTGGAAAAGTTGAAGAGTGCGTACGTGGATTTGAAGGTATGGGATTTCCGCAATGCCTTGGCGCTGTTGGTAAGATTTTTTTTCAATACTTTTAAATTTGTATAATATCTCTCCACATTTTCAGATGGATGTCATATATTATATTATATATATATATATATATATATATATATATATATACATATATATATATATATATATATATATATATATATATATATTATATTATATATATAATATTATATTATATATACCCAAAATACTGTCTTCCACAATTGCTTCAGTGTCAATACTTTTGCAGCCATTCAATATTTGGTGCACAGCAGCATAGTGCTTTTCAATAAATTTATCATATTTATAAGTGTTTTTACATATAAAAAATTGTACATACCTGTATCTATTTGTAAAATTGTGCACTTTAACTTTTATTTCTGCGCCCGTGAAGTGAAAGCCAAAGTTCCGCATCTCTACCGCCATTTCCTCATAGATATGCGACTTTTTCCTAGCAGATCGCAGTTGTTGCAATCTGCTCTGCCATATCTCGATGAGGCTGATTTCTGCCCCATCGCACCAATTTATTATTTTCATTTTTGCTGCCATAAAACAGCGCCCTCTGTCGTTAATGTTAGACAAAAACAGGGTTGCATTGACGCTAATCAACTAGATTAGCAGGTAATCTCGCCAATGAGAGGATTACGTTTACCAGTTTTTGTATGAGTTAATCGCGCGATTATATGTAGATTAGTGTTTTATTCTCGTTAATGACCCTAATCGCGCGATTAAGTGCTATATCAGAACATGGCATTACTCTTCTTTAAAAGCTTGTTCCCATATTAACCTATCATCTCTATCATTAATATCATTAAATGTATTAGGAGTATCATTAAAAATGGTTTGTGAATAAAACAGACAGTTGTTTAAAAGTTTATACGGTACTGGGGGCTTATCTCTTAATCTTTCACTTTTTCGAATTTCAAAAATTTCAATTTCTAACGGCAGATCTCTGGCTTTGACCATCCGTACTCTCATTCGGGACTCTTTGACCATCCGTACTTTCATTCTGGACATTACAGTTAATAATTTATTTATATTCATTCTTGGCCATTTTCTCACAGTGAACATTTCTCATACTTTCTTTCTGAGAATCAAAATTATCCGTACTTTCATTCAGGATACTACTGTGAATATTTCTCATACTTTCATTCTGAGAATCAAAATTATCCGTACTCTCATTCAGGATATTACCATACTTTCATCCTGGATAATTGGATCATTATTGGGGTGTTCCACTACGAAAGTTTGAGGCCTATAAGCTTCCGTGTAAATTTCGTCTACAACTACGTCTCTGGCAACAACAAATTTCCTGTCTTCAAAAGCCCATAACTAAAACCATTTAGTTCATTGCCAACAAGAATTCCTTTAATTGACTTCTCGTCAAATTTTCTTTTCCTCGTTTTGTTATGTAGATACACTGTAGAACCCAACACTTTTAAGTATTTTAAATTAATTTAAATTTTGCATACCCATAAATAGGCACCCAAAAATCGTAGAATTCATTTCAAATGCTCATTTTATAGGTTGATTAATTATATTTCAGATGCTTTTTAAGTTGATTGATTATCTGATTTGGTTCAAAAGTTATGATTTTTGCAACGAAAAAACTCAAATGGCGCCACAGTGCGACGGTGCAAGTGCACCCAAATTGCACTCCGCTAAGTTATAAGCCAAGACAGCAGCGCGTGAACGACATCCGCTACGTGCGCTGTGTCAGCAGATTCCTGCAGACACCTGCATGGGACCAACGACCGGCGCGCCATACAACGAACACCACCGTGGGACACAAGCTGGTTACCGGACACTCAACGCTACAACGACAACAGCGACAGCATCAGCAGCGGCGGCGGCAGCAGCGGCAGCAGAGGCAGCGGCGACAAACAGAAGAACTTCAGACAGCGGTTTCTAGCATAAGATATAATTGTCATAACTTAAGTTCTAAATCAGCACCTCAATAAAACAAATGTGTTTGTTTTTTTATTAAAAAAAACCCAAAGGTTTATTTAATTCATATGTTGTTTCAAAACGTCCTATAAATGTACATACTATGTCCCGCACTCATATCAAAAGCAAAGCTGCTTGGCTCGAATGCAAAAAAAAAAAAAAACAACTATTCGCTGCCGCTACACTATTACCATCGTACTCATTTTCAGCCAGAGACTATTGATGTACAACAACCACATATTAAACCCCTTTTACACGATGAAGTTTTTTCATGAAGTTTTTTTTTTTCATTCTGTTATAAAACATCTTCGCAAATCTGGTCGCATTTACACGATGAAGTTTTTTCATGCAGCATTTTCTTTGTAAATGCAACTCTGATTTAAATTTATGGTCGATAAACATATATCTTTGCCATCGATTGTTTTATTTGTTAACATATAATTGATTTAAGAAGCAACAAGTAAATAAAATGGATTCAGTGAACATATCTACTAATAATTTCTTAACCAAAACAATGTATTTACTATTGGCGCTAATATTTGCTTGTGCGATATTTCGTATCGATGACTTTATTATTCACATCAAACACTGTGCAACTCTGTGTTTACATGCAATCGGAATAAGGCAAAGCAAAATGAGAAAAATAAATCATTGCTTCACAAGTCATGAAGCATTGCTTGCAGATGTAACCCCTCTACACCCTTTTCCTACAAACGAATGCTTCAGACGCAAAAACTTCATCTTGTAAAAGGCGTCTTATATGTATGCTAATGCTGCACATCGTACAATGTTCTACTGTCTGTGTGATAGAAGACAGTTTCTACGCAATCTTAGTTTTATCGTTCTTGGTTCTGCCCTACCCACGCCTATAAATGTAAACACAACAAAAATTGTTATGTGTTAGTGGCACGCTTTGTACAAGGTACAGCACTGCCGAAAAGTATAAAACAGAAAACGAAAAATTAGAAGGGTATTGGGAATGTACAATTTTATTTTATAATAATATAATAATTATTATTATAATTATTTTTCACTTTTATTTTTTATATTTTTTGTCATTTTTCCATATTTTTTATTTATACGTATACTAATTGTCAAAAGGTCATAACCGCAAAACAAAAGCCATTTAATTTATTGAGTAAGAGCCTCCCTGTAAACAATATTTGATGTGGTTGTATTTTGTGGCAGCAAAATAAATTGATTTTCAGGGGCTCCAACCCGCGATAGGCCAACGTATAATTGACCATGAGTAAAACATTTCTTTCGCAGATCAATCCCAACTAATTCGAAGGTTTGACCTTGTGACTTGTTAATTGTTAATGCGAAAGATGTCTTAACCGGAAATTGAAGGCGTTTAAATGGGATTGGCAAATCAGTTGGGATCATCGGTATCCTCGGTATATGAGCTAGTTGACCAGCTGCTGGACCGGTCATAATAGTCGCTACAATTAAATTTTCCTTTAACTCCTTAATGAGCAACCTCGTCCCATTGCACATGCTTGGAGGGCTTAAATTTCTCAACAGCATTATTGGAATTCCAATTTTTAACGTCAATTCGTGTGGTGGTAATCCAGAAGGTATCAAGGAATTCAAAAATTCTTGTGGATAATGAACTATATCTTCAATATTAGTTACAGTGTCTATCGACTTGTATTTTTTATCTGACCGCTGACTTTTTGAACAATAATATTGTTTATTTCGTTGACAGCATCATTCTTTGGTGACACTATTGCCCTAGAGCACAACCAATGAAAGTCCTTTTCGTGCAAATTCTCGATATCAGGGATTACTGCATCTATTAAATTTTCCAAATTATGGAGTATTTGGCCTAGAGACTCATCCAGAATAATGTCACTATATCCGCTTAAATTTGGAGCAGGGAAAATTCCTTCCCTAAGTTTAAGCAGCTGTTGTGGGAAACCATTGTCACTTCCATGAAGATGAGCTCTCATATTCGTCCTTAATTTTAATGTTTCAATTGAAGTCCATAAGGGAGACGATTTCAAGCATGCTTTGATGATATCTGCTCGCGTACCTCTGTTTATAACGGGGAGAGTCTGTCGGAAATCTCCAGCAAATACAAAAGTTATCCCGCCCATGACTGCAGAGGAGTTCCTGAGGTCTTTTAAGGTTCTGTTCACGGCCTCTATATGTGCTCTATGGCTCATCGTGCATTCGTCCCACATAACTAATGATGTGTCTTGTAGTAATTTACCTAGAGGCCCATTTTTCCGGATTTTTACAGATAGCGGAAGTTTAAAAGTTGAATGAGCAGTTTTGCCACCTCTCAAGAGAGTTGCAGCAATTCCGGAGGAAGCAACTGCTATTGCTATCTTCCCTGATTCTCTGACCTTAGCAAGTATCAAATTAGCAAGAAACGTCTTTCCTGTTCCGCCTGGGGCATCCAAGAAAAATATTTTTCGTTTGGCATTATTCACGCTGTCGACTATAGTCTCAAAAGCTTGTCTTTGATCTGGGACTAATTTTGGTAGGTTTTCAGTGACGAAAGCGGTCAAATCATTTGTATCGTAATGATGTGCCAATGTATCTTCAACATTGTTTGCTGGACGAACTGAAGAAGGTAATCCAAAATCACTTAGACTTTTGTCATTTAATTGCAACAATCTATTTTCTATTTTTATCAAACCTTTGTTATAAATATTCTCATTGTATGGTAACGCGAAGTCTTGATTTTCCTGTCTGATTCTGTGTCTAACATCTTCACAAAAATCATCTTTGAAACTGTCCCACAATTTGAATGGCTCCGATGGCTGACAAAATAAAAGTATGACCACAAACAACTCTCTTAGTTGTATTGGACATTGCAAAAGCGATGCTTCTCTTAGAGTATTTTCCCAATGGTCATCGTTTTCTAGCAAACCTCTAGCACGGCAAGCAGCTTGATAGGTCTCTTTGAGAACTCCGCCCACAGTTTTCAAGTGCTGGAATGAAGTTGGACCGCGTACGTGATGCAGCAACATCCTAAGATAAAAACACTCAGATTGAGAAGGATGAACACCATAGACTCTTCCTAAAGCAGCATCTTTTTTTTATTCCTGGATGGCCAACTACGTTCTCACCACGCTTCCTTCTTGTAAACTTATTATTGGCCCATGTGAAATATTGCGGGACTTCGTGGTATAGCAGCGTCTTTGCGAATTCATCTTCATTACAGAGCTCAAAGAAAGCAAGCAAAGTTGTTTTGCGTGGATTTCGGGCCACTTGTTCAGCCGTTTCTGCGGTGAAATACACCCTTTGCCCATTTTCTAAGTGGACAGCTAACTGTAAGACTGTAGGATGGCGCTCGTAAATCGGGAAATAGAATATTTGCCAAGTAGCTTCAGATGTACTGATGTAACGGCCATTCACGTAGTTTTGTACTTCATCATTTGCGTTTCTGACGCCAAATGTAGCTTGGTCCGATCCTTTATTTATGTATTTACAAATGTATTTGATGGCTTGAACTGAGTGGCAATACTCTACATTTATGTGAGCGTTAAACGTCCTGCACAAAAGTGGAGAATAAGGGACAATCCAACTATTATCAATAGTAAAATTACTGCCTCTGATATTTAGCGAAGCGGTTTGTCCTCCATTTGCGGTGTCACGACGACGATAAACTGGATATCCGTCCTCTCCGGTCTGAGTTTCGTTGACCAAACGTCGTGGGTATTTTTTTGTGCAAATTCCGTTATTCATACATGGCGCTGTTAAGTTATGCTCTCCGCATGGTCCGTGCACCATATTTTTAGTTACGATATCGAACAGTATCGGATCGTTTTGTTGGTTGGGCAGTTCCGCAAATATCAGATTATCAATTTCGTCTGGTTGGATTTTTGTTTCTAGCCAAAACAGCATATGACAGTGTGGTAAACCTCGCTTCTGCCACTCCACACTTGCCATGAAACATTTCACTTTGCCGAATATTTCATCTTTATTGAATAATTTTATTAATTTCTTCATCTTTAAATGAAATACCCTTGAAATTATGTCATGACGATCGAAAGAACGCTGACCAGGTAGTAGTTCCGCTTTAATTTCAGGCCATTCGGGGTTGCACGTATAAGTGACAAAAAGATCTGGTATTCCATAGTTTCGGACATAAGTCATCGCGTCTTGGGTTTTCTCATGCAGATAACGTGGAGAACCTGTGAATGAAGATGGCAAGATTGTACGTTGACCGATATTTGATGGGTCAACATTTCCGTCTTGAATTAAAGCGTCTCTCAGATGAATGTATTCTTCAGTCCTTAACCTCTGTTGATTTCGACATATGTAATTCAATCTTTCCGATATCAATTTTGCCATCATATCAACAATAAATTGACTAAATAGGTTCCTGTAAAAATGTAATGGATTAAAACAGTCAGCTCTAACCATCAACCTAAATGCATAAAATTGCATGCACGTCACAGTTTTGTTTGTCGCTGTATCTTGCTGTGGAATAGTTAAATAATAACCGTCTTCTCCTTTAACGAACATTAAGGGATACTGTAGTGGATCATACGATCGGTGTAACTCAGAGACCCTTTTGAATTGGCCGTCTCTTCCGTGCAACACTATATCTCTGGAGCCTTTTTCTTCGTCAACCAAGAGAACGGCTACCTCATTTACAGCTGGAGCATTGTATCTACCCGGGTGTGCTGTCTGCGGCGGGCGGTCAGAATGAATTATTAACTTTAAATTATCCGAAAAGGTACGTTCTAAGTTTTGTTTAAAACTTTGTGTGTATACGTTGTGGTTGTTCAGTGCAGTCTGTAGTTCGTAAATTAAATCGATTTTTAGCGTTGGAGCTATGTTTGACCTCAACGATAGCTGATCTGCGTCGGAAATGAAATATATCTGCAAGCATTGTGGATTTTGGCCTTGTGGTGGTAAAAGGCTACCAATAAGATGATAAACCTGTCCCTCTACTTTAAAAGTAGGCATAAAATTTCCATTTCTTATTTCTTTGGCGCCAAACGAAGTCATTTGAAAAAGGCTATTGTACTTACGGATGTTTGTTAAAAAATGTCTAGATAGCGAATGATTGTTTGTCAAAAGATTTTTCATTGGCTGTGGCGGTTCTTCAATATGGGGGCGACTTACTTTTCTAGAAGCACAGCACATGCCATTAGCTTCATCGGCCCATTTTTTGGCAGAACATTTAGGGCAGATCTTTGTCATGTCGCCGATTTGGACGGAAGACTGTTGAGCATAATCAATCTGTGGATCGTATCTAAAAGCCGATCTATTACTATGAGCTAAAACTTGATTGCGAGCTCTAGCTCTGTACACCTGTTGTCGCTTTCTCTGATCTTGAAGGCGTTGGGAACGCTCATTGCTTGATTCCCTATGGCGACCTTGTATATTTCTTGCATTCTGCTCTTCAAGCCGATGAAAACGCTCAGTACTTGACTCTCGCTCGTGCACTTGATAGGTTCTTAAATTTTGTTTAGTAAGCCGCTGCGAACGCTCGATACTCGACTCTCTGGCACGCGATTGAGACGCATATTCTCTCAGACTTGATAGACGATTTTCAGTTTGTGATGAAAATTCTACATTTCGGCGTATTCTTAATGCCCTATTCCTTGAACTATTTCGAGAAAGTTGAGTTCTTGTTCTTTTGGGCATTTTTTAATTAAAAACAAAACTATTTAAATAACTTAAGTATATATAAGTAAGACTATGTAAATAATTAGACTAAGGTTTATTAGAGTAAAATATTATAGTAAATTAGAAATAATAACAAATTTAACAAAAAAAAAAAATATATATATATATATGTATGTAATAATATCAGCTGTAAAAGATTTGGCAGTAAAGTAGAGTTGTGTCGTTTGCGAGAATTTTGTAGCTTTACTATATTTATACTTGATACCGAAGGTAAAGAGTATATTGGGTTTGTGCAATGTCCGTCATGGTGTCTGTCCGTCTGTCTGTCTGTCCGTCTGTCCGTCTGTATGAACGCAAGTTTTTTCCACACCCTTCAAGCAAAAGACATTAAACTTTGCAATTCTCTTTATCTATGGGATAGTAAATTAAAGAGTCAAGATGGGGGTTCCACGATAACTGGGGGCTGGCAAATCGATAAATTCGATAACTCAAAACCGATAAATCCTCACATTTCGCACATCCTTAAAGCTAGAACTACAAAATTTGGTAAGAAGATAGCTACTAGCAACCCCCAAAAATCTGCATCAAAAATTTTAGAGCCACGCCCCCCCCCATTCCGCCCCAGCCCCCCCGCATTTTAAAGTCAAAAAAGCCTATATCTCCCACAGTTTTTGAGCTAGAGCCACCAAATTCGGTGCCAAGATAGACGATGATGACCCCCCAAAAACTGCATCAAAAGTTTGGATGCCACGCCCACCAATACCACCCTAGCCGCCCCCAGCTGCCCCAACGCTTCGTCAAGAACGAGCATGATACAATAACAGAAGGTAGTCTCGTCGGCGGCAGAGGGTAGCTTAACGTATGCTTGCAATAAGTGCGAGTGAAAAGGCACATTGTTGTGTGAGTTCGAATGGAACGGCAGTATAGCGTGTTGATTAACCCTCTGACGGCCCGTGTTGTTTAAAATATAATTTTATAATACAAAGATGTAAATTTTTTTTTAAAGTTTTATTTTTAATAATTTTGAATGCGCAAGTAATCGTTGTTTTTGTTTTTGAATGCTGATTTTTTTGTTAAGATTCTTAATTCTAAAAAATATTCTTATTTTAAGGCCCATTCCCAGCAAAAAAAATTTCATTTATGAAAAGTGGTCAATTATTTCTTTAGGTTCCACATAAAGTTAGAGTGACCAGCTGTGCCAAATATTTGTATGGAAAAATGTAAATATTTGTTGGTCACCTTGTTTGATTTATTTGCTCATTGTGTTAACAAATTGTAGAAAATTAAAGAAAAATACATGGAAAATAGTGATTTCGCGATGGCATTAGCTGCTTTCATGCTTCTAAGGAGAAGGCGAAAAGCTAATGAGCTAAAACAAAGCTTGTCGCACCGTAAATGTTGGGTGAACCCATATTTACTAAAAAGGGGTGAAAAGGAACACGTCTCAAAAACGACGTAAGTTTTGAGATAACTTGTACATACATATGTATGTAAATTATCTAATACATATTTAATAGTTTCAGAATATGATATATACCCCAGCGGTGTTTTACCAAAATTTCCACATGAGTGAGACGTGCTTTAATTGGCTATTTAATTTGGTTGAGCCGCACATGTTGGCAAAAAGGAATACTCGTCCTGATGCGATACCACTGAAAGCCAAGTTTGCAATGGTTTTAGAGTGAGTATGTTAATAATGTAATTAAAAGTACACAATGAACATATTGTACAACGTATTTGAGATATTTCGCTACTGGAGATCTGCAAAGCCATGTTAGCTGTATATACCGCATTAGTCCGCAACATGTTGGAAGAACTATTGACCTTGTATGTAATGCTATTTGCATTGTTTTAAAAGACGAGATTCCAACTTGGACACAGGAAAATATGTTAATGTGGGCCAACGATTTTATGGACAAGTGGAACTTTCCAAACACAGTTGGCGCAATTGACGGCAAGCACATAGCCATAGTCAAACCACCAAACAGTGGCAGCGCCTTCTACAACTATAAAGTAAGTTACACAACATGAGAATTTACGCATATATTTAAAGGAATCAATTATATTTTCATCTAGGGTTTTTTTTCCATTGTTCTAATGGCTGTTTGCGACGCATCCTATCGCTTTACATACATTGATGTTGGTGCTTACGGAAGCGAAGGCGATATGAGCGCCTTCTCACATTGCTCGCTTGGAAAAGCAATTATGGCAGATAGTCTACCTTTTCCGCCAGACCACGTTCTCAATGGAGTTGCAACACCATACTTTATTGTTGCAGACGATGCGTTTCCTCTACACAAAAGGATTATGATGCCATACGGGTCACGCTCACTCAGCGTACCCGAACGTATTTTTAACTATAGGCTCAGCCGAGGTCGCCGTTGCATTGAAAATGCATTTGGCATTTTGACCGCCAAATGGATGGCTGTGCAAAGGACTTTGAGGTGTCACCCTGAACGAGCACAAAAAGTAGCTTCAGCCTGCTGCTATCTGCATAACCTACTTATGCGCCTTAATCCATTTGATTATAGGGCTCAAGATCAAGAGGCGTATCAATATGAAAGCACTCCTGATCTTGGGTCGGATAGCATTAGGGGACGCCTCGAAGACTATCCAAAATTTGTTAGAAATAACATTAAGGAATATGTTAACTCAAGCCAAGGTTCTGTTCCTTGGCAAAACAATTTGGCTGGTGTTTAAATAAATTAAAATATTTAATTCAATTATAATTTAATTTTATTGTTTTTCTTGTTCCTCTTCATAGGCTTTAATTTTTGAATATATTAAATTGGTAATTTCCACTTCCACATCGGTGGCTAGATTTTGCGGAAGTTTACTTAATAAACTATTCCAAAATGGAAATATCTCCCGACTGACAGGTTTTGGGGCATTAAATATTTGTCTATAATGCCCACCAGTTCCTGATCGGTTGGTTCCGCCTCCTTGGTCTTGGGCTTCTTTTTTTTGTACGAATAAGCACTACATGTGCTTTGTTCATTTGCGCTGTTTTCGTCAAGCTCGTCAAACATAAACTCAACAGAATCATCATCCGGTGACCCCAAGGGTGTTGAGCAGTTTGCCGGGCTCTCACTTTCAACTAATTGACTGGTCGTAGTCACTCTCTCGGCAGCCAAACTTGGCAAAAAATCCATATATTGCGCAAACTCCCAGTCAATTGCGTCCCCAACACTCTGCTGCTTCTGCTGGGTTCCACCAGCGCTTCCACTTTTTAGTTTTTTGTTGCGAAGGTAACGCAAGCTATCCGTCAAGCTTTTCCAACCTTGTTTGCATTTGGCAACTAAAATATGATATTTTCTTTTTAAATAAATGCCAATTATAAAAGTTAACAATCAACTCACCATCTTTATTTACTACCGCGCCAACACATTCCCAGGCGCTTCTTATTGCAACCTGGTCGCAGTATTTCTTGGATTTGATATTCCATATTGCTTCATTTTGCTTAATAGCATTCAATAAATCAATTTTGTCAGCGCGAGAGAAGCTATTAAGTCGCTTACGTTTTGAATTTTTTGGCGCGTCCATTGTGTTTGCTGCGCGGAATAATTGTAAAGCTATTATTTCGTTTTTAAGAACAGCTGATTACGGAATCCACAATTGTTCCACTATCGGAACTATCGATGAAATTTTCTGATGGTTGCTGGGAATTTAAAAACGGAAAGCATGCACGAAAATTTCTGACAACTGTTTTTTTTATATAGAGTTGCAGCTAAAAATTACGTTTCGCAGCTGCTGGGAATGGGCCTTAAAAATAAAAATTTTTGACCGACTTGTCAATGTCAACATTTTCCGCTGCCAGCAATAATTTTTCTTTTACATTTTTTGTTGTTTTAAAATCTTCTTTCACGTTATAAAGAAAAATTGTTTCAAGTTGCTTAAGCTTATTTTTAAAATCAACAGACGGTTTTACAAGTCCGCCGTGCGACACCTCGTCTACATAGGTATATGTGGAACTGTTTGAAACATAACATAGCCTAAGCTTTTTAGCAACATAGCCTGCTAGATACTCGATGGCATCCTCCGTCAACTCTTCCATGTCGTTATCTGCAGGTATATTGTTGACAATGTCTAAGTCTTCAATATCTTCATGCTCATTCTCTTTGTTTTCCGTACGCTGGGTACACAGATCGATATTTAGCCAATTATCGCAATTGTCATCGTCTACATTTCCATTATTAGACAACAATTCTGTATTCTTGGCTAAACAAAATATAAGGATTATTTATGAATGATAATAGTTAAAGGAAAGTATAACATGTAACACAAAAGACAGAACATAGCTACCAACATTCACGATAACAACTTTGCTGAAACATAAAGCTAAACATTTGACAAATATTTTTATTAAAATAAGTTATTTGCTAAATAATGGTTTTAATTTTGTCGTACCTGTTATGTATTTTCTTAACCTATACTTAAATTGAAGCGGTGTCGGATGATCGAATTGTCCACCCCTTGACCGCATGGCTCCAAAAAAATTTTCTACAATGTCTTGATTAAGGCGGCTTGTTAAAATATAACTTAAATTGTATTTTTTAAGCAAGTAGCCATATAATGCATCAAGGGATGCATTGTTTACAATTATCCCTTTTTGGAATGGGAGTCTTTTCAATTTGCCAAATAAATCCGTGTTCATAATTTGCGAAATTTTTCCTAAAATGTCTCTTTGGAATAGCAGTTGCTTTCC
Source organism: Scaptomyza flava (assembly GCA_030179655.1). Lineage (NCBI taxonomy): Eukaryota > Metazoa > Arthropoda > Insecta > Diptera > Drosophilidae > Scaptomyza > Scaptomyza flava. Next base: position 138,980 of record JARNME010000289.1, read on the forward strand.
ATAAGCTTGCGTTGCTTGGATGCAGTTTGAAGTGGACATTTTGGAGCTAAAAATGTCGAACCAATCGTTTAGTAGTTTAAATAAATCGGCAGTTTCGCACGCATTCTCGACATCATAGCCCAATGAATAGCAGCGTCTGATGGAGCTGGCGGTTGTGTTCGAAAACAATTGCGTTGCCAATTTAACCTTTTGCTTCGCGAGCGAGCGAGCATTAATATGGTTTTCGCTTATTTTAAACATAATCGATGCATCTGACTTAGCACAGTGACTGAGTGCCTGTTGAACTGTCGTCTTAGTCAATTTAGTTCCGTTTAATATTAAGCCAGAATCCAAATAGTGGTTGCGGACTAACTTAATTAGGTGCGGCGCATCCGAAAAAACAAAAATTTTTTGTTGCTCATCCTCTGGATGACTAAACCAGGTTTTTGCTGAAAACGAAAAACCAATTTGAACCTTTGCATTGCTTTAATTCCTCTAACACACTTACTTTCTGAGATACCAAGCTCTCTCCATAGTCGTTGGTTTCCTGCACCCAAGTCGGAGACAATTGCCACTACAGGATATCCTTTCAAATTCAGCTTTCTTATAATTGTGTTAAGAGTGTCCACATCCATTCGGGCGTTAAAGTCAAAATAGATGGGCTGCTTCCACGATTTCTTCAAGCCACGAACAATAGCAAGTTGCACATAGTTGCTTGGCTCGTAAACAACGTCCGCTGAGCTGTCATACTCGAAAGCAGCAGCAACCTTCATCTCGTCAAAAGCCAAGACGCAGAGCTTATCGATCTCATCCATTTCATCATTTTCCATTAAGTCAATGACTACATCTAGGGTACCGGTCTTAATTTCAACCTCTGACAACCATCTGTACAATGTTGCACGACTAGGCAATGGAAATCCTTTCTTGTATAAATGGTTATACGCCCGAGGGCCGGCGGTGTGAAGGCAAATAGCCGCAGAAATGTCATCTGAAGTAAATGATGCTCTTTTTCCACCACTTTTTAGAATTTTTATTTGCGTCTGAGTAAAAAATTTACTAAGAGACACATCTAGTTGTTGAAAAGCCTCAAGCTTCTGGCGTAAGCTATCCAACTCCTTCTGCATATCACAAATTTTTTTCTTCAGACTCTCGTTTTCCATAAATATTCCATTTTGAATGACCTTGTCGCTACAACGCAGTTGTTATTGTTTGCATGCATACATATATACATATTTTCACCAGCTAAACTTACTCTGTTTGCGTGCTTAAATTGGCGTATCCTTCTTTAATAAATTCAGTTTGAAGATATTCATTTCTTGTGGGAACGGCATCAATATTTAAGCGTCTCCTTTTATAAGTCTGCCCTCTGTTGGGTGCAGTCTTCCACTGGGAAGCATTAAAATAAGTGTCGCAGATTTGGGAGTTGACACCAAGGTCGCTTCCCAGGCTTTCCTCCCATATCTTTCTTTTTGTATCACTTTTCGGTGCATGAATAATTTTTACACCCGGTACATGCTTGCGGCAATAATAGCAGTAGTTCATTTTTTTACTGTCACGTGTGGGTTAATTTAACCTCAAAAAATCAAACAAAAATCGTCCGCGTACAACCTTTCTGTTCGACAAGCAAGCATGCACTGTCGATAAGCTACAAAAACGTCGAGCCTCTGCCGCCGACGAGACTACCTTCTGTCATGAAGAACGAGAATGCGTGTATCTTCCAGATTTGTGGAGCTAGAGCCACCAAATTTGGTAGGAAGATAGCTGGTAACGAACCCCAAAAAACTGCATCAAAGTTTTGGAGTCACGCCCACCCATTCCGCCCCCAGCCCCCCGCATTTTAAAATCAGAAATGGTTATATCTCCCACAGTTCTTTAGCTAGAGCCATTAAATTTGGTGCCAAGATAGCTGGCAATGACCCCCAAAAATCTGCATCAAAGTTTTGGAGCCACGCCCACCTATTTCGCCCCCCTTTCCCCACCTATTACAAACTTTTAGCAAGAGTCACCAAATTTGGTATGAAGATAGCAATTGACATTCCACACAGATATGCATCAAAACTTTGGATGCCACGCCCACCCATACCGCCCCCAGCCCCCCTTGCAACAGCTCTTACAAACTTTCAGCTAGAGTCACCAAATTTGGAAGGAAGATAATTGCTGGCGTCCCCATCTGCATCGGAGAATCTTTAAGGCAGCGTACACCCCTGCCCCATCCGTACCCCTTTGCAATCAGGCCTCTTTTTACCTGTTTTAATACTGGTATCGAGTATGCCGCAGTCGGTTGCGTCCGACTGCAACGTTTCCACTTGTTTTCGATAGAGAAGGTTTCATACAATGCTCAGAAGGATGGAACCAGTTCTGAATTTTAAGCAAAAAAATTTTATTATTGCAAGCAGTTAGCAAGCAGTGGCAAGTAAGCAAGTAGTTGCGGTAAGTTTCGGTCGCAAGCAGTGCAAGCAGTTGAAAGTAGTAAAATATTGCCTCACAAAATTGCTTTTTTAAAGTTTTAGTAAGCATCCCTAATTTTGTTGAAAATGAAACAATGCCCATGTTCAGCGCGAAACGTGTAGCTTGCCAACGGTGAAAGAATTTTTTAAATCGGTCCAGTAGTTTTGGAGCCAAATAGTATCATACAAAAAATCAAACTTTTCCTCTTTATAAAATAGTATAGACAAGTGGTTTTCAAAAAGGTAATTAATAAATATTTGCATCATTTGTATTTAATTGAATGCGAATAAATAATATTCGATTAAATACAAACACGGCAATTAATGAAAATAGTGCTATTGTTCTCGAAAGCGTCTAAGTGTGCACATACAGTGGCTCGCAGCTTATTTCGTGCAGTTAAATAACAAAAATTCAAGTCGTTATTGCGGCTAAACCTAGAATGATAACGCAAAAATTTAAACGCAGTATTTTAATAAGGGATATTAACATGTTTAATATGTAAAAACGAACTCCATAATCATAAAAACAAAAAAATAACATAAGAAAAACAAATTTAACAGTCTTTTTTCAACCTGCTGCTTATTTCGTGCACTCCATTTAGGTTAACGTATAACTCTTAATTTATTATTTAATACTTTGTGTGTCCTCCTCTCTGCTTCTGGACAGCCGCCAGGCGAGTTCCCATTGAAGGAACCAATTTTCTGGTAGTTTCCAATGGAATTTTTTGCCATTCTTCCAATAGCACACTTATTAGTTCGTTTTTCTTGGAAATCTTTCTTTTCCGAATAGCCTGGTCCAAAATTTCCCACAAATTCTCTATGACATATGTACATACATATATACATAAGACGTACAGCTTTCTTTCTTTGAATTGGTAGCTTATGTTATACAAATAAAGTGCAAACTAAAACAAACATATGTACATAAACGCAAACATATTCTAAAGTGATTCAATAGTTTATATATTGTAAAATAATTATCCAAAGTGACGAACGTAATAAAAAAAATAATGCGCTGATATGTTTATACAAATGTATGTATTTGTAACTTTGCGCGCGCTTGTGCAAGTTCTTATGCAAATACATACATGTGTACATAAGATATATTTCGGCTGCAATAACCACAATAAGAACAAGTGGAAACGTTGCAGTCGGACGCAACCGACTGCGGCACACTCGAAACCAGTATTAAAAACGGTAAAAAGAGGCTTGATTGCAATGGGGTACGGATGCAGCAGGGGTGTACGCTGCCTTGAAGATTCTCCGATGCAGGTGGGGATGCCACCAACTATCTTCCTTCCAAATTTGGTGACTCTACCTCAAAAATTGTACAAAGTGGGGAAAGGGGGCTGGGGCTGGTTGGGTGGGCGTGGCATTCAAAGTTTTGATGCAGATCTATGTGGAATGTCAATTGCTATCTTGATACCAAATTTGGTGGCTCTAGCTAAAAGTTTGTAATAGGTGGGGAAAGGGGGCGAAATAGGTGGGCGTGGCTCCAAAACTTTGATGCAGATTTTTGGGGGTCATTGCCAGCTATCTTGGCACCAAATTTAATGGCTCTAGCTAAAGAACTGTGGGAGATATAACCATTTCTGATTTCAAAATTGGGGGGGAAGTGGGCGGAATGGTTGGGCGTGGCTCCAAAATTTTTGATACAGTTATTTGGGAGTTGATAGTAGCTATCTTCTTACCGAATTTGGTACTTCTAGCTGTAAGGATGTGCGAAATATGTGGATTTATCGGTTTTGAGTTATCGAATTTATCGATTTGCCAGCACCTCAGTTATCGTAGAACCCCCATCTTGACACTTTAATTTAATATCCCATAGATAAAGGGAATTGGAAAGTTTCAAGTCTCTAGCTTGAAGAGTGTGGAAAAAGGTGCGTTCATACAGACGGACAGACGGACAGACACCATGACGGACATTGGACAAACTCAATATACTCTTTACCTTCGGTATCGAGTATAAAAACAAAAGGTTAAACCTTAAATAATCGTACAATAGTAATACATACAATATTTATGTACATATATGTATAGTAAGTTAAGTTTTGCAAAACGTTTGCGTTTTTTGTATGTTTGTCTGTTTTTGCGAATGTATATATGTATGTGTGTACATATGTGCGTTTTCATATAAATAAAATTTTAACACCAACGAGAATAAAGCTATGTTGGATATACATATGTTCAAATTATTTAATAACATTTCTGGAAAAATATTAACAAAAATTTACATGCATAAATAAATAGTTATTTCCTTCCATGCACGTACAGGAATGGCTGCTGAAGATGAAGAAAAGTTAAGAAACCTTCTATAGTAATTCTAAAAATGTTCGTTCTTTTGGTTTAATTAGAAGTGAGGGCAATATGCCTTCATCCAACTGTGTTCTTAATGTATGCACCACTAGTTAAACATTCACAATAAGCACGTCAGTGCTGTTCGGTTAAGGTTTTATGAATTGGAATTGAAATATATTTTTAGCTTATGGTTAACATTTATAAACTTATGCTGTTATCAGTTAACAGCTACAAATAGAGGGAGAGAGATTATACTCATATATTTGGCAAAAGTGTAAACGCAGCGTTTCCTGTTGGTCAACGGTCTCACGCTGGCTTGGCCTTCTAAAGAGGCTTCATATTACTTACATACCATATGTATGTATGTGCTTTGGTTAGCGCATACATATATATGTTTATGCTGAGCGTGTTTATGTTTATTTATACTTGCAACAAAGTGTTAAAAGTTGTATTTAATATATGTTTTGAAATTACATATATGAATATACTACACTTCTAATAGAATTCAGTTTGGAAAAAATATTCAATGATCTAAAATGTAAGCTTGTAAGCCTTTTCGCGATTTTATTCCGAAGCCCAAACAATATCCAGTTTTTAATTACAGTCTGAATATATTATGAGCAGATCATGATGTGACTTACCACTCACTACGATATATTTCTGAAAATGATATAAACGCGGCCATAACAAGAGTGGGTCTTAGAGCTGAATTTCGCGAAAATTTTTTTTTTTTTGGCAAAAGAAACAGGTAAAAGTGAAGTTTTCATTTTTTTTTTTTTTTAACAAAATTTTATAATTATTCACAGTTTAACTTTGACAATATCACAATTTCAACATTGATTATTGAAAAGGGGAACTGTCTCCAACACTCTATAAAAACTTGAGTCTTCGCTGGTATAGTAAATCAAATAGTTGAAACTTTTCCAGCTGAGGTATATTCTAAAGTGAGAATATCTTAAACAAAGCAAAATTATTTTAAGACTAATCAAAATTTTCTTAGGAGTTTTATTTTATTCTTCGATCTGAAAAACGACTAGTAAACGATTTTCTTATGTTTTTTAAACTTTCTTTGACAACAGATTCTTTTGATTATATTTTGGCAAGCTTGCTGCCATCTGTCTTACCTACAAACAGCTGGTACACAGGGAAAGGAAACAAAGGAGATTAACACTTTTGATGCACAGGAAAGTTTCGGTTGGAAACCATCAGTAATTATGAGTATAAAATTAGTGATTTAATTCATAAGAAATATAACAATGCGTGCACACTTCAACCATTTGTAATCGTTGAAGGCGCGCATTGCTATGACCTGCAATCCATTTTGTTTATTTTGACAAAGCCTTGTATAAGTAAGATTCATTAATAAAGTGTTTGGATACTTGTTTTAAAATATTCAACACAATTTATTTACAATGTCAAAAAGTGTCACAGCGACCGTGGGTTTTTATACAAAAAATTATTTTATAACATTGACTCTCTCTATTAAATTAAATCATCTAATTTAACAGCTCTTATTCATTATATGAAAGATTGATCAAAAAATGTCGAGCCTCGAATGTTTTAAATGTAAACAAAAAATGATAACGGTTGACCTTATGATTAAACATTTAAAGTATGTCCATTTAAAGGATGAATAATCAAAATAATTATGTAAAATATAAGCCACTTTGAATTATTTGTAACCAACAAAAAATGAAGAAGAATGTTCAATAATATGAAGAACCTATTTTTAATTTTAAGCTTCAAACATGGAACAAATGAATAAATAAAAGAAAAATAATTATGCAAAAAATATATTTAAATTTGAAAGGATTTTGTTTTGAATTTTAAATGGTAAAATACAAAAATCAAGAGGGAAAACATTTACTTTTAAATATGAAACGTATTTAATTTTAAATGCAACTCAACTTTATATAAGGTGTAAAATATTTCGTTTGAAAATTAAAACATAATTTTTAAAATTATGAATAGTTAAATTAAAGAGAAAAATGTTTTGTTTGAAAAATGTTTAATGATAAATATAAAAATGAAAGCTATTATTTTTAAATGCCAAATTTTAGAAAATAATATTTTTAATTAAAATTTCAAAAGCTATACACCTTTATTCAAGTATCAGAAAATTTTGATTTTAAAATGGTTACTTTTCAATTCAAAATTTATTTTAGTTAATTTAAGGTTCCTAATGCTTAATTTTAAGGCAGCGTTTACAATGTCAGCGTGAGATTGGAAAATGTTTTCTTCCTGTCTGACACACATATTTTTCACATAAGTTTGTCTCCCTCATTTCCAAGCTGTAACCGGTCTCGCTTGCATCTCAGCTTGGAGTGGAAAAAAGCTATTCGAAAAATGAGTTTTAAAAGCTGTCAATAGGTGTCGCATTTTCGAAACTAGCAACATGTGCTTGAAAGCACCAAAGCTCTAACCTCTATTTAACTCAAAATGGCTGTCAATAGGTGTCGCATCTTCGTAAGCTCCAATGTTTTTACCACTATTTTACTCAATACAGAGGTAAATGTTAATATAATTCACTATTTAATATTTATTTAGTACATATTAACGCATATATAACAATAAAATCATTGTTTTGTAAGAAAAGCAAATCGTTTAATTTTCGCGCCATTTCACATGTGCAAGCCGAGTTCGAATCAGCTGATTGCATTGTTCGAATTGCGTTTATTTCACAATTTAGCTGACATTGTACACGCGCCGTCACAATTTAGTTGCAATTTTTTAATTCTCGCAAATTAAACAAAAATGGACGAGCAAACAACTGCACGCTTTATTGAAGTGGTGCAGAGTCATGACTGCTTATGGAGCGTCACTTCAAAAGCATTTAAAAACAAGCTGCTGCGGGAGGATTTGTGGAAGACCATTGGAGTAGACTTCAAAAAGACTGGTAAGTTCTAGTAATTTTTTCGGTTGTGACAATACTTCATTTACCGTGTATTTTAAAGGGGATGAAGCGTACTGCCTCTTTCGCAGACTGCGAGAGAAATATAGGCGGGAGAAGGAGAAAGGCCAAAGCAAAAGTGGCGCTGCTGCGAGTACGTCAACCAAGTGGATTTTTTTTAAAAACCTAGAGTTCCTCGACGAGGCGTACAAACAACGAAAGTAAGCACTGCCTTTGATGTGTATTTATTATTGTTTTACTAATTATACTATTTCTTTTCCAGGGTAAGCAATTCGCACGCATGGGGCAAGTCGACTGCGAATGAGGACTCTTTGTATCAGGATGAGGTTTTTGAGTCGATATCAGAGCCGCAATCGCTGCAGCTTGAAGCACCGCGTCTTGCATCGCCGCAGCAAGCAACAACGCTTCGATCACTGTCGCGATCACGCTCAAAGACTCCGGGAGGTCAAAGTAGCATTGTGGATGCTATGCATGCTGCTACCGCCAAAATGTTGGGTGCCATGAAAACGGAATCTCCAATTCAAGGCATGCTGCATTTTATTGAAGACACTTACAACGTATTGGAAAAGGAGAAGGCAGACGAATTTGAAGAGGAAATAATGCAAGTGTCTATGCGTTATAAATTTGGAAAATAAAAAACATATAGCATTTATTTAATTTGAAGATGAAATAATGCAAGTGTCTATGCGGTATTAATTTGGAAAATAAAAAACATATAGCATTTATTTAATTTGAAGATGAAATAATGCAAGTGTCTATGCGGTATTAATTTGGAAAATAAAAAACATATAGCATTTATTTAAATATAATTATATATTTTCATTAACTTGTTTTTGGTTGGTTAAATAATTCGACATTATATCGCGCAATTTTTGCGCTTCATGTGATGGCCGGAGCTGCGCTTCTGATGCGAAGTGGCTCCATCTTCCCTGGTCCATTTCATTTTCAGCATGACGATGCGCTGAAGATGTTGCAGGTGTCTTTGTTTTTTTAATAAAATTGTGCAACACAACTGCACTATTCACAATTGAAATTGCCAGATCCGGGTCTGCACAAATGACGGTGTGAAAAATTCTAAATTTGGACGCCAAAATACCAAACGTATTTTCAATTAAGCGGCGTGCCTTTGACAGGCTTGTGTTGAAATAACGTTTATCTTGCGATAAACCTCGCCCACCATATGGCCTAAGTAAGTGGCGTTTTAGCGGAAACGCCTCATCGCCAACAAAAAAAAAAGGAAACATTGTTCCGCTATTGGGCAATGGCGAAGGTTCTGGCACTGGCAGCTCATTATTTAGCAACATTTTCCCCCAGTCCGAGCGACGCAAGATTCCTCCTAATGTAAAATTAATAATATTAATGTAAAATGATAATAACTAGGCTAAATAAATTTTAAGAAAGCATACCATCTGACTCAGAGCCATATGCACCAACGTTGACAACAGTGAAGTTGCACTGGCTATCGCAAGCAGCAAGCAGGACAATAGAAAATGTTTTTTTGTAATTAAAATACAAACTGCCACTGCTGCAGGTGCTTGGATAGCACAATGTTTTCCATCTAATGCGCCTATACAGTTGGGCAGTCGAGTGCAGGAATAAAAATCATCTGCAATTCGCTTAAGGTCAGAGTTTGTTTGCTTTGGGATGTATTTTTCATTTAAGCGATTCCAAATAACAGCGGTCGTCTCCTTAACTATATTGTGTACAGTACACTTGGTCACGCGGAAAGAATAGCCTATAGCACTGTACGACGATCCGGTTGCTAGAAATCTAGTAATAAAAATTTGTTTATTATATGTATGCACATTTTTCAAATAAAATCTTATCTTTACCTCAATGTAATCATAAGCCTTTCGCGCTCTGCAATTGGCTTTCTTATCGAAAACTTTGCCAAATCCGATCCCACAAGTGAAAGAAGAAGTTCAAACTGTTCTATGTTCATCCTTGTGAAATTATAGAACGTTTCACTATCACGCAACAGCTCTTTACAAAGAGTTGGCCCATGCCCGAGCCTATCCCGCTGCATCAAATGCTCGCGCGCCCAACACCGTCGAGCACTTCTCTGCGGCTGCTCCTCTTCGAGTTCAGCAGCAGCAGCAACAGCTGCTTGCATCATCATTGTATGATGAGCTAACAAAATTGCTTGTTTTTTCTTCATTTTTTTAAATAATTCTGTTTCTGCTTCCGATTTTGATTGACTTTATAAATTTTTGCCACAAACATGAAACAAGCATCAGCTGTTCAAAGCTCATAAGCAGCTGTAATACAATTTCGAAATTCGAACTGGTTTCCACGCTGACATTGTAAACTACCAGCGTGGATTTCAGATTTTTAAAAGCTTCAATCCAGGCTAAGCTGACATTGTAAACGCTGCCTAAAATGAAAACATTTTGAATCAAAAAGTTTTCATTGTGAAAACTAAAATTTAAGCACTTCAAAAATAAAATAAAAAATTTTAAACCTAAAATTTTAATTTAAAATTCCACTTTTAGAATTTAAAATTATAGGTGTAGACCGAAAATCGTTCCGAAAAATTTTAGAATCTAAGTGTAAATTATGCGATGTAAAATTTTTTTTCTGTGTAATCATACGTTCAGATACACCATTTATCTGTGGCGTATGCGGATCTGTTAAATGATAACTAATTCCCTTCTGTACACAATAACTGTGCATTTCATTTGACATATATTCTCTGCCATTGTCAATGTACAAATTAACGACTTTTTAAGGTTGACATGATTTTCACTTTTCGCAAAGAAAATCCTTGAATAAGGTAAACATATCAGATTTATGTGTTATCAAATAAGTGATGGAATAATATGTGAACTCATCAACAAAGACAACATAATAATTTTTACCATCAGTTGTAGGAGGAGTAATCGGACCGGAAACATCCGAATGTATTATGAATAAATGTCTTTGAATATATTCTTTACTTTTGAATTTTGAGAATGGTAGCCTGGCTTGCTTTCTATCAATACAAGCTTCACACACTTCATCACTATATTCAATATTATTTAATAAATTTATATCTTCACACATATTATTTCTTCTTATTTCCATTAATTTTCCCTTGCTAATATGTCCCAATCTCTCATGCCATAATTTATACATATTTATGTTATTTTTTATTTGTTAGGTATGCTCATTGGCATAGTTCAAATTCAACCAAAGGAACATCATAAGCATACATACATTTTAAAATTGTTTGGCCGTCTTTAGATACTTCCACACCTCCTGCCGAAAGTACGATAACCATCCTAGCATCTTGCATTTTCTTGTTCGACAGCAAGTTCTGAGGAATATTTTCACAGAACAGCACGTCCCTCAGGGTGATTTTGGTTTGGTATCGGTTTTGGACCTCCATAGCACCTTTTGCTGTATCATATCATTCATCGCGTTTGGCAGTTGCGATCGCTATGGGTTGCTCCAACTCGTAACAGTTAACAAATAAACTTTTATCATTTATTATGTGATCCGAAGCACCCGAATCCAATGTAAACGATATTCCATTTTTATTGGTTTCACTCATTACTCTTTTTAGCATAAAGGCAAAACCTGTGTTTGGTTGTGCAGCGGCCGTTTGTGCTTGCTTACTGTTATCTTTATTTTTATTTTTATTTGTCTTGTTTTTATTTGCAATATTATTGTTATTGCTTTAATGAAGTTTTTTTCAAAAGAAACAGTCCCTTTTAATATGCCCCTTTTTATTACAGTGGTGACATAACAGATTAGCATTTCTTTTAATTAAGTAGTTTGCATTTACTTGATTTTCATTTTCATTTCTAACTGCTTGTAAGACTTTGCTAGCACTTTTCAATTTTATTTCATAATCTAAAAGTTTATTCTGGACAAAGGCTAACGATTAAGTTTCTTATGATAAACTTTCTACTGCTGTAAGAATTCCATCATAGGAAGAAGGAAGAGTAAAAAGCAGATGTGACACCTTGTCCATCTCCTCAATTTTTGCCCTCGCAGAAATAAGCTCACTAAAAAGATTTTCAAAAATACTAAAGTGTTGCATTAGAGTGATATTTGGCTTTAACTTTACATTTAATAGTTGCTTTCTGATTGAATGCTGTGAAGCTAAACTCTTCCGTTTGTATTCGCTATCTAACTTATATAACGGACAAGCTGCTTTGATCTAAGCTTCGGGTTCCAATCTCGACACCTTACAGTTCGAGATCGTACCTATTTTCATTGCGCAAGCAATCGTTCTAGGACTCGCGACATCGGCTAGCAAACAATCGGGAGGGTGGTTCGTTGATTAAGTTACACAACAAAACTCGCCTTCGTTGCAGATAAATAAACATAAACAATGAGTCCGGTGCTCTTACATGTCAGAATTAAATTTAAAAAAAAACTACCTGTCGGATTTAAAGAAGTTACAAAAGGGTTTTCATTATTACACCAGGATTATGCTACTAGATGTTGTGGTAGCTTTGGCTCTGTACCCACCCTTCCTATGATTCTCCTTGCCTAACAATTTTATAGGAAAATCCCAAACTTGGTTACGGCATCCTATACACCAGTTAACTTACCTCCAAGGAATAATAGTTAATTTAGATTTTCATGGCTTGACAAATTTTATTCATAATAAAAATAAGCGATAGGATTCCATAAAAGTTTCATTCGATTTCAAATTAATGCTTCATTGCAAACAGAAAATTTCTTTATATTATCTTATTATGATTGGCAAAAAAAAAAATTAACAATATTTATCCTTAAGAGGATATAATAATAAATATTTGATTTTAACAACAATTCCCTTAAGTTACTATTCATATGTAATTTTTCTCGTGTGGCATATTTATATTTAATAATATTACTAGTAATTGTGAGCTTCATAATTTAATCGCAAGATTTTAACAGTCTTAATTAGACGGGATATAAAAATTATCTAGATTTGGAACTAATATTTTTTTTCTATTTAGTTAAATAAATTTTAAGTTAAAAGTATAAATGTTTTCTTTTTTATTAGGTCTCGTACCACGGTACTAAAGGTAGGTTATTGTTAGCGCATAAGAACAACCAAAACACACGCAGCGTTAATTAATGATAACTGACTATGTTTGGCTATTAATTAAAGCAAAGCAATGCATACGCGCAAAACGAAAATCACAACATAAGCATAAGTATTAAAAGCGCATGTATGTATGTATGTATGTACCTAGTAGAGGTCTGCATAAATACAGTCAAAGCAGCATTTGGTTCTCTCACTCAAAGTTCTGACTGACTGAATGAGACATTGAGTAAAACGGATTTGGCAAATGTGGTGAAGGCATGAGTAGAAAATTAACCGTATCCGAACGGCGAAGCAATGCACGAATGAGTTTCGCGACCGAGTACTCGGTTAGTTGTGCTCAGCATTAGCGACGTCAAATTTATTGCGTGTTTGTTTTTTCGTTTTTTTTTTGCATTACAAGACATAGAAAAATGAAAAGACATGGATTAAATGCTATTTATATGTATTTAATTTATTTATTTTATTTTTCAATTACAGAATGCAGAAACATAATTTTGTTTACTGTATCGGAACTGTTTGCAATTTTACATCGTTTTTCAGAAATTAAATTTCTAGCATCTGAAAATGCTCTTTCAGATGCCGAGCTGCTTGCAGGAATACAAAAAATTGTGCAGTGCAACACTTCAATTGAGCTAATTATTAATGTGTTATTCTATTTACACATATATTATGTATGTACATATATTATGTTGTGCATACGCAATTTACTAAAGTACTTACGCTTTCGTCCAAACTCTCCATTTTTATTTTTGCCAAATTTGCTGCTCAGATGCTTCTGCTCTGCAAGCCATGAACGACGAGAATGCCAAAATTTCATCCGAGTACTCGAAACATTTACTCTGCATTCACTCATTCTATCCATTACGCTTTGGTTTAAATTTCACTCATTTCGCAAAAAACGAAAACAACCCTAACCAATGCGCAATTCACTTTGTTGGAACCGGCTTGGCACGCCGAATTGCGACTCAGGCTTGTTGTACTCAAATAACCGAAAAATTTGAGTGCATTCGTGCAGACCTCTAGTGCCTACGTATAAGATAAGAAGATGCACTTGAGTAATAACTCTTTCTTTTTTGGTTTTTTTATTCTGCTTTGTTTAGCTGCCATGCATTGCTACACTTTATCACCAAACATATACATACATATGTACATATTAAATACTTGTATTAACAAACTCACCCATCTGATGAGGCTCCGAAGGCCTTCGTAGTGCGATGATGTTGTGTATTCTAATTGTGTTATACGATAATAATTTTCAAGTTTGGGCGATATCATTATAGAAACGCTTTCAAATTGTTGTTTGGTTGTAGCAATTACCAACTTATAGTTTTAGTTAATTTTGGAGTGGGTTTAATAACTTTTATAGGGTAGTATATGGTCGTACATATCTTCTTGCACTATTTCTGTATGCTTGTAAAACAAAACGTTAACCAAAGAAAAATAAATATAGTTAAAAAAAACTAAAAAACACGCTTTTAGAGCATATCAAACTAAAAAGTTAAAAATAATTTTTCAAATAAGCTTAAAACAATAATAAATGATCAATACTAGCATTATTGTAAAAAAAGCGTTGGGCGCTCGATGTACGAGAAATATGGACAAAGCGCCCCACGCTTTTTTTTTACAATAATGCTAGTATTTATCATTTATTATTGTTTTAAGCTTATTTGAAAAATTATTTTTAACTTTTTAGTTTGATATGCTCTAAAAGCGTGTTTTTTAGTTTTTTTTAACTATATTTATTTTCCACATTTTAGTTCGATGTATTATAGAAGCGTGTTTTTTAGTTTTTTAAACTATATTTATTTTTAATTTTTAGTTCTACTAATTATTGAAAAAAAAAATTTGTAAGTTCTATTGAACATGAACATGGTGCAGATTTAAAAAAACAAAAAAACAATTTTTTTTTTTTTCGGCCGTGGACGGGATTAGAACCCACGATTGGTGAGTCCGGGAGCGAAGACCCGCGCCTTAGACCGCTCGGCCAATGAACGAACTTGAGGTAGTGGGATATACTGACAGTAATAAGCCACTTGCTTTTAGTCCAAAGGAGAGTTCAAAAAAAATTTTTTTTCGGCCGTGGACGGGATTAGAACCCACGATCGTTGAGTCCGGGAGCGAAGACCCGCGCCTTAGACCGCTCGGCCAACGAACGAACTTGGGGTAGTGGGATATATTGACAGTAATAAGCCACCTGCTTTTAGTCCAAAGGAGAGTTACATACATACAAACATACATACAAGTGAAGCTAATATAAGCGTGTTAATTATTTTCAAGCGCATCGTTCACTTAATTTTGTATGCACCAGAGAACTGCAACGATCAGCAATTTTTCTTGCATGCCCGATCATTGATCGGATTTTTTTTGAACAAAAACTTTGCATCACCAAAAAAGAATGATCGTTAGCGTGTGTGATCAAAGCGAACATTCAGTTCGAATCACTGACGATTGCTTCGTACATGATTGTGTTTGATCGAACTTTTTGTATGAGCAACAAAGAATGATCAAAAATTTTTGCCGCAATCAGTTCGCTCACAATCACGCTGTTTGGTCGTGATCAGTTCGGATTGACTCAACCCGAGCCGAACTTGTCGTGCACTTGCTGAAAACCTGCAGTTTACTTTTCATAGTCGGTGGCGTAATTTGCATAGTTATGGAAGGCGAAACGACGGAGAATGTTGCCCAAAACATTGAAAATGGCAATTATACGTTATCTGGCCAACGCAAGGGAAGAAGTTTTGTATGGAACGTACTGACTGAAATTTTAAAACCGGACAGCACCACGTTGAAGGAATTTATTTTATACATCACAACTTATTTCCTCAAAAAACACAAATATGCAACCACATTAATATTTTTTACGGTGCTGGTTGAAATAGGCATTTTACAACGCAACTTTCGATCTGATTTGTTCACTCACAATCTATTAAATCACAACATGATCGAAACCTGAATTTCTATGCATCGTTCGAGCTGATCGTCGTTTTCTTTACAATCATTTTCGATCATCATACCCGAACCTAAAAACAGTTGCGATCAGCAAGCAAAGCAATCATGCCATCTGAACGATTCGTTTCGTATTGTGTGCGCAACTTGATCGAACATGTTGTTGCGAAGGGTTGTACAGGTAGTGATCAGAATTAAGCAAGTTTGATCGGACTGATTCGATCACAATCGAAGCAGCTCTCTGGTATGCACTTATTCATTAAGAAGCGGAAATCCATTTCTTTTTTGCAAGTGTCGAACCTTTTCTTATGACTTTGCTTGTGCGACGTGAAGGCGTCACTGCGCATTTGTTTTGTTTTTGTATTCTCGCTCGCGATCAAACTCTCAGCTTGTGCGACAATCAGGCGACAGTAGTGGAATGGGTACTTGTTGTAATTGTAATTTGTTTTTTAAAATGGGTAAAAAGTGCTCCAAATGGTATGGGAGGTACTTGAAGGAGTTGTCCAAATAAAAATTCCCTTCTTAGTGCTCACTAACTACCTGCATGGGAAATTGTGTGAAAATTTCAGCCTTCTAGCTCTTTTCGTTTAGGCTGTGGCTCCTCCATTATCATCAGGACAAACTCTTTTACATATATAGATATATATATGCAGTTTTGGTGGTGGCCAGGCATTGATTCTTGATTTTTGCTAGCCGAAAGGCTAGCTACCATAAGCATGTGTGTGTCCCTGTCTCTATGCATGTCCATATTTTAATGTATGCGGATCATTTGCCAGGCAATTCATTGACTTTTCTCAACTAATATGAATTTCGGCAAACGCTAAACAGCCAAATTTTATATTAAACTAGTAAGTGGCCAGCTTACTTCGCTGCGCGGGTAGCTTATATAAATTTTAGCGATAGAAGATAGATACAAAATAAATAAATTAGAAAATATTTCACAAAATATTAAAGCAAAGTATTTAATATTCTCTTTTCTACGCCACCATTAAGGTAGAGAATCAGGCGTGTCATTATACCCTTAACCCATAAAATGGGTAAATAAGGGTATAATGGTTTTGTGCAAAAGTATGTAACAGGCAGAAGGAAGCATCTCCGACCCCATAAAGTACATATATTCTTGATCAGCATCAACAGCCGAGACGATATAGCCATGTCCGTCTGTCCGTCTGTCTGTCCGTCTGTATGAACGCGTGGATCTCAGAGACTACAATAGCTAGAGACTTCAGATTTTGGATATAAGTTTTCCTATACCATGAGCAGAACAACTTTGCTTCAAATTATCGATAGCTATTATGGTTTCCGATATACACATAATATCGATAACAGAAAAATATCGAATTTGGAATATCTAAAAATGAGGGTTGACGTAATGGGTAATGATAGAAGTTTTCTGAAAATTTCGTCCAAACCGGTTGAGAAACACCGGAGATATTGAACTTAATCAATTGAAGCTAAGTCAGTATACCAAATTCTTACATAAATTTAATTTATTTATTGCAACTGGGTTCAGGGTATCTTCTAGTCGGGCTCTCCCGAATAGAGCCTTCTTACTTGTTTTTTATTGTGGTTTCCCCAGCAGGCCTTATCCACTTATTGAATTTAATTTGCAATTCTTAACAACTTTTAAGAGCTTCTTTTTAAACGACATTGGTTGTTTTTCTGTCAGGTGCTAATACAAATAAACTTTTTGGTGAACTGACTCCTGAGCAGGCTACATAAAATTGGCCATGAGAAAAACAATCGTGTCTTAAGTCTTGTCCGGCTAATTTCCCTGTAATTTATTAATTGTTAAGGCAAAGCAAACCTTTAAAGGAATTTGCAATCTTTTAAATTGAATTGGCAATTCAGAATCAGAAGGTATTAATGGAACTCTCGGTATAAAAACCGTTTCCCCTATACCATTGCCAGTAAAGACCATTGATTCGACAACAATCCTACGAAGGACTTTAACTTACAATCTTGTACCATTGCACAGTTTCGGCGGCTTCAAGTTGCGAATCAACATTACAGATGAACCAATATTTATTGTTATTTATGTTAAGGGAGGCCAGCCGGATTTAATGAATTAAGAAACTCGACGGGGAAATGAACTCCATCTTCGATTTCAGACACAAAATCAATAGAGTTATATGTCATTTCTTCACTTTGAAATGAGTTAAATAAAAACTCGTTTTTTTTCCAATGCATTGCCATTTCTCGCAGTCAAAATAGTACGTTCTGAAAACCATTCGAGTGATTTTTAAGAGATATTTGTAATATCCGAAAATATTTTTAGAGTTAGCTCTTCAATACTTTTCACAACATGACACAAAGTTGATGGTAAAGTTATTTTGTCATCATGGGCTGGAAATAATCCATTTCCTATTTGAAGAAGCATTTCTGCAAATTCACCAGCTATGCTATCACCCTTTAAGTGCACTCGCATATTCTTCGTTAATGCAATTTTCTGTATTTTGGGACACAAAATTGAAGACTTTAAGCACGCATTTATTTCATCTGCTCTTGTTCCTCTGGGGATCACTGGAAGAGTTTGTCGAAAATCACCAGCTAAGAGAACAGTTATGCCACCCATTAAGTATTCACTATCTCGAATGTCTTTCAAAGATCGATCTACAGCTTCAAAAGCACCTTTATATCCCATAGTACACTCATCCCAAACAATAAAATTGCAATCTTTGAGCACAGCAGCAATATTAGATTGCTTTGAAATTGAGCAATGTGGTGTTTCTAAAAGAATTAAATTAAATGGAATCTTAGGTGCGCTCTGCGACCACCATTAAGTGAAGTGGCTGCGATTCCGGAAGAAGCAGTGGCCAATGCAATTTTTTTACTTTGCCGTACCTTTGCCAATAATAAATTTAAAATATACGTTTTACCTGTTCCACCAGGTGCATCTAAAAAATAGATTTCTCTTTTCGTATACTTGTTTTTGCTAAGCAGTAAGGAGTAGCTCATTATTAACAACAAAACTATCGAAATTTTCATAACTTGTTTCTCTATGAAATTCAATATTTGGAACAATTTCCTCGGATCTAATTGGTAGTGGAAGTCCATAATAAGTCAAGTTTTGACCACCAATAGACAGTACAATATCTTCAATGTAAACAATACATTTATTTAATACATTATTCACAATACTTTCATCAATATTTCTGTGTTGTGAAATATGAAAGGCTCTTAAAATATCTTCTGAGAAACTCTCTTTATAAGTATTCCAAAGTTTAAGAGCATCTGAAATTTGACAAAATGCTAACATTATTTCAAAAAGTTCTCTCAGTTTTGTAGGATTTTGACATATGACAGCATCGGCTATAGTTGAATCCCAGTGCTTATCATCTTCTAGTAATCCTAGAGCTTTACACGCCAATTGAAATGATGCGTATGCTATACCATTAACGGTTTTTAAATTTAAATATGAAGTTGGGCCCCTTACAAAATGTAATAAAAGTCTTAAATAAAAACATTCTGTATTATTAGGATGAATAGTGTAAACTCTTCCCAAAGCTGAATCTCTTTTAACTCCTCGAAAATTTGGTACGTCATGCCCTCGTTTTCTTCTTTGAAATTCTTTATTGTTCCATGTAAAATACGATGGAACTTCACAATATAGAAGCGTTCTTGCAAACTCATCACGTGTACATAGCTCAAAGAAGGCTAGCAATGAGGTTTTGGGTGTAGTGCTTAATCTGTCAAGTAATTGTTGCGGATTATTGAAGTTAAAATATATCCGTTGACCATTTTCTAAATGAACAGCTAAGTGTGTAATAGCCGGAAAACGTTCATGTATGGGATATGCAAGGATTCTCCATACCGCTTCTGAGCTACTTATATAACGGCCACTTTCGTACATATTAATTTCATTACGTTGGTCTTCAAGAGTAAATGATGCTTGATCACTGCCCTTGTTAACATATTTAAAAATGTATTTATAGACTTTACAGAACTACAATACTCAATATTTATGTGAGCTTCAAATGTTCTCAATAGTACACAGTTATAAGGCACAACCCAACGATTATCTATGCAATTACCATTTATATTACAGTAGTGTCTCGGTTTGCGCAACTAATTAATGTTCAAGCTTGTTGCGCAGATCGATAAGTTGCAATTATGGAGACCTTTTCTAAGTGCGAAAAAATAGCAATATGTCTGGTTTTTTGTTTTATAAAACCATAAAAGAATATTTTTATAATTTTTAGAGTACTACCCCAATTCTTTTATTGATAACATCGAAATTTATTTTATATTACATATTTTCATATGACCACAGAGTGTTCTCAAAAAAGTAGCAAAGTATAAAGATAAGCTAGATTAAACTATTTTTTGTTGAAAAAATTCAAAATACTGGTTTGTTTCTTGGCGGTTTCAACTTTTTTTTGTATAGCGATATCTCTTACCTCCTGCAGCACTAAAATTGAGCTCATTTGTACAAGATTTTGTTCTGACCATTTGATGCTGATATTTAAGGCGTTAATGGCTTCATCCATTTTAACATTGGGAGTTACTTCAACAGCATCTTGCTCATCATCAGATTTGCCTTCTACACTATTTTCTCCAACATCATCTTCCTCACACTCCAAAGCTTCGTTGTCTGCGAAATTCAACCACCCGGAAATTTCTTCGTCTGTAAGGTGACTAGAGTTTATTTCACTTAGCAGGCTTGAAACAGTTTCCACGACTGCACGCTCGTTAACGAGCTGATGCCTAATTTCAGTAAGTGGTAATTCATCTTCAGCTTCCCAATCAGGGTCAGTGCTAGGGTTCAAGAGTGCTCTCCAAGCTTTTCTAATAGACGAAGGTTTCACATTTGCCCACGCCCTTTCCAAAATACATACTGTGTTTTTCAAATTAAAGCTCTTGATCTTCTCTTCAATATCTGGACCTTGACTTGCAACCAAATGGCTTAAAATGCCTTCTTATAGTATAATTTTGTGATATTAATAACATTTTGATCCATAGGTTGAATCAGAGCTGTACAGTTTGCTGGGAGATACATGACTTCAATCTTTCCATCGTCGCTTTTCAACTCTTTTGGGTGACAAGGAGCGTTGTCAATGAGAAGTAATGCTTTTTTCTCAAGACCCTTGCATTCAAGAAATTTTCGAACCTGAAAGTGACATAGTAAATCAGAATACTAAATGAAAATTAAATTTACACAGTAATACCTCCGGTATAAAGGTGTGATTAAACCATTCAATAAAAAATGTGTTGTCATCCAGGCATTTTTATTTCCTTTATATACTACTGGATTTTGAAAATGTTTGAATGCGCGAGGATTGGCTGCTTTGCCAATAACAAACAACTTGACTTTGTGTTCTCCACTAGCGTTTGTGCATGCCATAAAAGTTAGTCGTTCCTTACTCGATTTGCGACCTGGTGCTGATGATTCCTTCTGACGAACTAAGGTGTGCTCAGGTAATCGCTTGTAGAACAGCCCAGACTCATCAGCGTTGTAAATTTGATCGGGAGCTAAATCCATTTCTTTAATTTTGTTTTTAAGCTCTTTTATAAACGGGTCAACCAATTGTGGTTTATTGGAAAGCTTTTCGCCACAAATCTTGAGTTTGCGTATTCCATGACGTTTTTTGAATTTTATAAACCACCCGTGGCTTGCGTTAAAATTAGGCTTCTCTTTTGTTTTATCGAACAACTGTAGTGCCTTTGCCTTTATAATGTCCGAAGATATGGGCACATTCTTTTCCCTTTGGTTTAGGAACCACTTGTACAACGCCTTTTCCAGACGTGGATATTCGCAGGCTTTAAGTGTATATCGTTTAGCAGGAATGCAGTCTGAGTCTGCGACGAAGCTCCTCAAGGTCAATTCTTTCTTTTTCAACCTACTTACAGTCGACTTGTTTACTCTGTGCTTCTCACAAACATATCGAACAGATTTTCCGCGTTTAAGCTCATCAAGAATTGCAGCCTTTTCTGTTATTAATAATCTTTTCATCGGCGGCGCCATGATTCTCAATTTTAACTTAAAATAAATTTACAAATTGCGACTTGCTTTCTGCCAACAGCATGGAAACATATGATCAATGCAGTTTCAAGCTGTTGCAGCACGGTTGCCACCTTGGTACAAGCAATTCATCTGGCAACCGTGCCAAAAGAATAACAGATTAACGGTAAAAAATCACAGCGTTGCAATTATCGAGTATTTTTTCAAAACAAAGTTGCGCATATAGAATCCATAATGTAAATTATTTCGCAGTTGCAAAAACCGAGATGTTGCGCAAATCGGGTGTTGCGCAGACCGAGACGCTACTGTAATTGCATTACCACCATCTTCTCTCATTCTTCTACGATGTAGAGGGTAACTATCTTTTCCAGTCATACAAGTGAAGCTAATATAAGCGTGTTAAAAAAACACTATATGCCAAATGAGAAACTTTACATATGCAATCACTTTCAATTTTATCAATATATGTATGTATGTACAAGGTTTAAGCTCAATTGCTTAAGCGCATTTAAGCAAATATATTAGATTAACGAATTTAGTTTTTCTGCACTTATGCTGCTCTATGGCAGTGTTGGCATGTGTCGCCATAAATCAATGATTATATAGCTTTTCGCTATGCACGCACAATGTTTTTATACCCTTAACCCATAACCCATGGGTAAATAAGGGTATAATGGTTTTGTGCAAAAGTATGTAACAGGCAGAAGGAAGCATCTCCGACCCCATAAAGTACATATATTCTTGATCAGCATCAACAGCCGAGACGATATAGCCATGTCCGTCTGTCTGTCTGTCTGTCTGTATGAACGCGTGGATCTCAGAGACTACAAGAGCTAGAGAATTCTTATTTTGTATTTAAGTTCTCCTATACCATAAGCAGAACAAGTTTGCTTCAAATTATCGATAACTATGCTGCTTTCCGATATACACATAATATCGATAACAATAAAATATTGAAATTGGAAAATGTAAAAATGGGTAACGATAGAAGTTTTCTGAAAAATTCGTCCAAATCGGTTAAGAAACACCGGAGATATCTAATTTTATCGATTGAAGTTAAGTCAGTGTACCAAAGTCAATTATAAATTTAATTTACATATTTATTGCAACTGGGTTCAGGGTATCTTCTAGTCGGGCTCTCCCGACTAGAGCCTCCTTACTTGTTTTGTTTTAATTTTGTTATATTAATTTTAATAGGCGAATTTGCCTTTCTATTCGCACTTCCACAATATATATATTCGCCGACTCGGGAGTTTTGGGGCTAGCTGGATCTCGCTCAATAAAACTTCTGCTGCCCTTGGACCCGTGTTGATCGCAACTAAAACGTTTCTGCGCTTCGCTGTGCTTCCGCGAGCTCCCATAAAGAACCGCGAGAAGATAGAAAGCACACGAAGCGAGGATCATAAATATGTACCCTTTAATAAAACCAAAGAAATAGAGACAGATAAGTGTCATGAATATGAGCACTTTATGGGGTATATGTATAATTACCTTATTTGATTGGGATCTTCTCATAAAATACAATCCACTAGTCAGAAAGTGTTTGTTGTTTCTTTTAACAATCAGACGCTGTAAGAATAATTGCAAATTATATAGTAAGTACAGTCATGTGTATCAAGTTACACTATGGGCTTAATACTTACGAAATAATTGCAATACACATTGGAAAAGTATCCAAAATATATTTGGGCCATATCAGCAAGGCTGTAATTGCGCTGATGCCCAATATTCAGGCCGATTAAATATATCTATCCAACACGCTGTTTGGGTATAGAAAAAAAAAACTACGCACGTCTTACTCCTTTGGTGGTTCGATGGGAAAGAATCTACCCAGGAAGTTAGAATACCTATTGGGGTCTCTCTTCTTACCGCTCTGCCTATTTGGCATTTGCTTATGTTATTTCAGCTAATCAAGGTTACCTTAGACTTAGCCTAAGCACTAAGTATAGAATGTTCTAGAGCAATCACTTCGTTTTTCGTGCATTCGTGCGGGTTTCGCTGTATAATATATTTCAACATAAAAATTATAATAAATATAGTTGCCCACCCAAAGCCCTGCACCAGCATGCAAATGTACATGTAAACAAGTGGAAACGTTGCAGTCGGACGCAACCGACTGCGGCATACTCGATACCAGTGTTAAAACAGGTAAAAAGAGGCCTGATTGCAAAGGGATACGGATGGGGCAGGGGTGTACGCTGCCTTAAAGATTCTCCGATGCAGATGGGGATGCCACCAACTATCTTCCTTCCAAATTTGGTGACTCTAGCTGAAAGTTTGTAAGAGCTGTTGAAAGGGGGGCTGGGGGCGGTATTTGTGAATGTGGCATCTAAATTTTTAATGCAGATCTTTGTGAAATGTCAATTGCTATCTTCATACCAAATTTGGTGACTCTAGCTCGAAAATTGTTAAAAGTGGGGAAAGGGGGGCTGGGAGCGGTATGGGTGGGCGTGGCATCCAAAGTTTTGATGCAGAAATGTGTGGAATGTCAATTGCTATCTTCATACCAAATTTGGTGACTCTAGCTCAAAGTTTGTAAATAATGGGGAAAGGGGGGCTGGGGGCGGTATGGGTGGGCGTGGCATCCAGTTTTTGGGGGGTCATCATCACCTATCTTGGCACCAAATTTGGTGGCTCTAGCTCAAAAATTGTGGGAGATATAAGCTATTTTGACTTTAAAATGCGGTGGGGCTAGGGGCGGAATGAGGGGGCGTGGCTCCAAAACTTTGATGCCGTTTTTGGGGGTTCGTTACCAGCTATCTTCCTACCAAATTTGGTGGCTCTAGCTCCACAAATCTGGAAGATACACGCATTCTCGTTTTTGACGAAGCGTTGGGGCAGCTGGGGGCGGCTAGGGCGGTATTGGTGGGCGTGGCATCCAAACTTTTGATGCAGTTTTTTGGGGGTCATCATCACCTATCTTGGCACCAAATTTGGTGGCTCTAGCTCAAAAATTGTGGGAGATATAGGCTTTTTTGACTTTAAAATGCGGGGTGGCTGGGGGCGGAATGAGGGGGCGTGGCTCAAAAATTTTTGATGCAGTTTTTTGGGGGTTGATAGCAGCTATCTTCTTACCGAATTTGGTAGTTCTAGCTGTAAGGGTGTGTGAAATATGCGGATTTATCGTTTTTGAGTTATCGAATTTATCGATTTGCCAGCCCCCCAGTTACCGTAGAGCCCCAATCTTGATTCTTTAATTTACTATCACATAGATAAAGAGAATTGGAAAGTTTCAAGTCTCTAGCTTGAAGGTGTGGAAAAAACTTGCGTTCATACAGACGGACAGACAGACAGACGGACAGACTGACAGACACCATGACGGACATTGCACAAACCCAATATACTCTTTACCTTCGGTATCGAGTATAAAAATCACACATATTGTAGATGTTGAGCAAGGTCAGGTTTTGCTTACGCGTGAAATATATATATCCATGTACACGCACACATAAAACGAAATTCGTTCTTCACTGCCTCTACCAAAATGACAAAGCCAGTGCAATTCTGTTTTGCTTCAACGTACAAAATGCACGAAGTAAAAATACCCTTTGTACCAATATTGAATAATAGCCAATTACAACTCAAATATTTACTTATTATGTATATGTATATAGTTTATTTTCGATAAATAAATAAAAAATATGAAAATAAATAATTTTAAAGTATCTCACGTTTTGCTACTTATTTTGACAAAGTTCATAATAAGTTTATACTACGCTTCCAAGTTGGGATGCATAAAGTAGATTCAAGCAGCAGTCTGAAATTGTCGATTTTATATTTTGTGCGGCAGTTCTGTTTTGCTTCTTTTGAGAATACACACACACACACGCACACTAATAGACTTAAATAGCGAACATTTTGAATAGGAGTATGAACAGACGAATGTTGAGTGTTGGATACCCTTATATAAAATAAGTCCTATTGTTGATATGTAATTTAATAATATATTTGTTATAGTTTTATATTTTGATTAGAATAAGTTGGCGCTAAGCTAATAATTGAGAAATTGCTAAAAAAAATAGTCTAATAAAATAACATATTTCAATGTGATTAACTCTTCGAGCGGCAAACTTGATAACGTAGCAAACAGCATTTTCTTGTGTTGCTGTTTGTGGGCATACAAATATGAGTTCATAGATTACTGGGTGCTTACACATTTTTGTTGCTGCTTGTGAAAAATGCTTTATCTTACATGCATTGTTTTGATAAGACTTTATTATATGTTAATAGAAAATAAATTTGTTATGTAATCATCAATCGTAGGTATAATTAAATATATAAATAATATGTCAAAATTTTAACATTATTTCATAAGGGCTTTTTAATAAATTAAATAAGAAAGTCACTTAAATATATACACCTGTAAAAAAATAAAAATATCATAAACTGAGACAGTTTCTTGTACACTGCATACAAACAAACATTATTGCATGCATGTGAACACACACTCAACGCTGTTCAATTTTCAGAGACCCACCCCAAAAATAACAAAACCATACACGCAAATCAAAGACGTAAATCAAATACGCATATAAACAGCAGAGCTGCGTGGATCGACCGTTTCAGTCGACTGCCTCTCTCCGTCTAATTAGTGATGGCACGATTAATCATATGATTAGTATTAATCGGTTAATTTCTTTCAATCAACGATTTAATTGTATCGAAACTTTCGTTGCAATTAATCGCAAGATTAACCGATTAATTTGAAAATAATCGAAATTATTGAAGGTTTTTTTACGTATGAATCTGCCTTAAGCAATATCGATTTTAAATCAAAGGAGTGAAAAATAATTTATCGATATGCAGCCTTCGCAGTAGTAAGTATTTGATTACAATCATCAGCCCATCTCTACGTTAAACGCGTGCGCGCTTTATTCGTTCCTGTTTCTTGTTTTACAAGTTTTGCCTTTCAGTGTTATTTCAATAATTGATAATAAATAAAAATAAAAAATATAATAATTATCATGGCTCCAGCAAAGAGCGAAGTATGGAAGCATTTTACGAAGGAGAGCATTTCAACAGTGAAATGTGGCTTGTGTGGCAAGCTGTTGAAGTGTTCGAATAATACATCAAATATGCTTTAGCACTTGCAACTAAAGCATGCAAAGGACGCCAAAAATCTAAAGGTTTGTCAACCGTCTAAGAACGTTGACGAATTCAACCATCAAACAACATCAGGCACCGTAGAAACAGCCAGCACCAGCCAAAATGTTACACCAAATTATAGGCAGCCAGCTCTTAGGACCTGTTTCTCAAATGTGCAAAGCTATGCATCAGGCGGTACTAAGCATCAAAAATTGACACAATCAATAATGGAAATGATTGTCACCGACAATTTGCCATTTTCCCATGTCGAAGGTGATGTTCAGTGCCTTGGCAACGATCAAACAAGCAATAAATGCTTGGTGATTTTTTTGATCGCATTTAATGCTTGATGAAATGTTTAATCGTTGCCAGGGCACTTAAAACTTAGTGAATAAATCGGTATTATTCATTATTTAACATCGAAACCTATTGCAGGTGAAGGGTTCAAAAAATTTATGAAAATAAATTTTCCACTGTATACAGTACCATGCAGAAATACCATCAAGGCATACATGGAAAATAGCTACAAAACTGAAGCTGAAAATTTCAAAACGAAGCTATCAGAAATTTCGAATATGTGTTTGACTACGGATATATGGACCGACACTGAAATGAACAGCATGCTCGGTGTGACAGTTCACGGTTTGTTTGGAAGCCAGCAATTTTCTGCAACAATTGGTGTCTTTAAATTAAACGAAGCCCATACAGCTGTACACATTTCGGACGTATTGGAAAAATCATTGCTCGAATTTGCAATTAATAAAGATAACGTAATGGCCGTGGTAACGGACAATGGCGCTAATATCGTAAAAGCAATTCATGATTCTTTTGGGAAAAGCCGTCATATTCCGTGTTTTGCAAATACGTTAAATTTAGTTTGTGACAATGCTTTAAATACGCCTGAAGTTGTTGATGTTATCTCAAAATGCAAAGCAATTGTAACTTGGTTTAAACGGAGTGTAAAAGCCAATGATGATCTGCGAAGATTGCAATCTCGTGAAGGTATTCCTGAAGGTAAAATGCTAAAACTTATTATGGACGTAAAAACTAGGTGGAATTCCACATATTATATGCTGGACCGATTTATTAAATTAATATCCTATATAAGCCAAATTCTGTTGAACTATTACGACGCACCACCCATGATAACAACAAAAAACAAAGAGGAAATTGTAGAAATAGTGCAATTGTTGAGGCCCTTAGAGGCCATGACCTCACAAATAAGTGGGGATAAATATGCCACATTAAGTCATATAATCCCACTTACTCATTGTGTGCGACTACAAATACTTAAAATACATTGTGTATGCCCAACAGCAAAAAAATTGATGGAAGTCATTGTAGCTCAACTCAACCGTCGCTTTGGGGAAATCGAGCATTCATATCTTGTAGCAGCTTTAACAATACTAGACCCGAGATTTAAAAAAATACACTTCCAGGATCCACTAGCAATATCCAAAGTTATGAAGCGCATACGAAAGGAAATGGATGACATTCTTACAGAAGACAGCATTGGGAGTAGCAGTGAAGCTTCTTCTACTGCTGAAGTAGAATTTGATTTTTGGGCGCTTCACAAAAATTTAGCTCATAAAAAATATAGGAAGGACGATGAATTGACGCAATATGAGCTGAGCTATTATTTGAATGCTCCAGTCTTGGAATTGAAAAGAAATGTTTCTGACGGTTGGGATGAAATGAAATCGGTATATCCGAAGCTTTATATTGTTGCGCAAAAATATTGCTTCTTGCTAGGAACATCCGTTCCAGCAGAACGCTTATTTTCTAAAGCTGGGGCGACCGCAACAGAAAAAAGAAATAGACTAACCACAAAGTGTTTATCAAAATTACTATTTTTAAATTCAGTATATAATAATAATAATCAATAAACATTTTTCAATAATAATATAATATATTTATAATAATAATATTTTTTTTATTATAAGTATAATTATTAAAAAAAAAGTATTGTTTGTTAAAGATTACAATAAACATATAAAATTTATATTATTATTAGTAGAATTTTTATATTACTTTTTCTTATGATTTTATTAATAAAAACAATCCAGTTTTTTTTGCCATGTAAAATTAACCGAAAAATCCGATTAATCGGTTATTTGATCCAATTAATCGCAATTATTATTTTACCCTTTCAATTAATCATTTGATTAATTAATCGGTTAATAAAAAAAAATTGCCATCACTACGTCTAATCGCAAACTAAAATAATGCAAGAGCGCGCAGTCGGCTCCACAGCCGAACTGCTCTTGGGTTCCATCGTGCAAATGTACAGCGAAACCCGCACGAATGCACGAAAAACGAAGTGATTGCTCTAGAACATTCTATACTAAGTGGCCTAAGGCTTCGGCCACGCACTGAGCGATTAGCGACTGATCGACTGAGCGACGCTCTCTCGAGCGACGTCAGCAAGCGATCGCTCTGGGTGAAGTGGCCACATGTCGAGCGACGTCGCTTAGGTTGTTTACTTATTAAAATGCCTTCATCAAAAGTAATTATGAAAAGTTTGTGCGAGAGCCGTATTTGCCGTTACAGGCAATTAAAATATTTGCAAAAACGAAGATTTGGTGTTCACCCAATAAACTAATACAGGGAAGACTATGGAGAGTTCCATCATTTGTATAAAAACCTCCGAAGCTACCCAGATAAATTTTGGGAATACATGCGAATGTCTGTGGAAGCTTTCGATTTGCTATTGAGCAAGGTTGAGAGCTTTATAGATAAATTCAATGAACGGCTATCAACTGCCCGTAAATGTATTGAATGAGCATTTGGTATACTAAGCAAAAAATGGCGTTTATTGCAAAAAGAAATTGAGACAAAACCAAGCACAGCTATAAACATAATAAAATGTGCTTGCATTTTGCATAATTATGTAAGAGAGAGGGATGGATATTCGGATCTTGATTACATAAACACAACAACAGAAATAAATGTTGAACTTATTCCTCCAAGAAGTGTTATTGGTACTGAAGAACATTCGCAATCCAATAGAAGCGGACAATTAGCAATAAATGTCAGAAATGAGTTAACTGAATATCTGTGGGATTTCAGTCATTAATTTTCATATTTGTCAATCAGTACCAATAACACTTCTTGGAGCAATTAGTTCATATTTTTTTTCTGTTGTTAGAGTTTCTTTTTGTAAAAGGTGCATTTGCACCAAGCTATATTTCGTTAGTAGATTTATAAATATATTTGAAGTGTTATTTAATAATAATATAATTTGTTGTATTTTATTATCAATACATATATATATATTTCATATCTTTTCTTAATACACCTTAAAAAATAAACTTTCCTGAACAATCACATATTACGCCTACTTCATTCCATTCCTTATCAGTAATTTTTTTGTTTTTGTAGTCTTTATTTGAGTCATTCCATAAAACACAGCGGCCTTGAACAGCCGAAATTAAGCTTTCAGCACAGATTTTCTGCATTGCGTTCATATAATCGCTCAGCGACGCACTAAAAATTAGAACCGATTCTAGTGCTAAGCGACGTCGCTTAGTCGCTCGCGATTTTTGC
Source organism: Scaptomyza flava (assembly GCA_030179655.1). Classification (NCBI taxonomy): domain Eukaryota; kingdom Metazoa; phylum Arthropoda; class Insecta; order Diptera; family Drosophilidae; genus Scaptomyza; species Scaptomyza flava. The sequence continues at coordinate 169,180 of JARNME010000289.1, forward strand.
ACGTCGCTCAACAGCTGCGTGGCCGCTCGTATGGAGTTTCATATGTTTTAATTTTTAACGTCGCTCGAGAGAGCGTCGCTCAGTCGCTAATCGCTCAGTGCGTGGCCGAAGCCTAAGCAGACTTTCAAAAATAAATCACGTAAGCAAGGTTTGAAACTTGACTAACTAAGCCGTTAAATGAGTTCCTCACACTTAGCAAAAATTTATTTTGCTGTGCACCCTGTGGTTACAAAACTAAGGAGAGAATCATCAAAATATTCGATAAAAACACCTTTTGCAACTTTTTCAGCTTTCTCTCACTGGGCTGCAACACTTTCTGGACATTTATTCTCAATAACTTTTATAGCATCACTTTCGGCTAAAAACTCTTTAACCCTAAATTTCCATATGGAATAATTTTAGCCATCAAATGGTCTTATATTTCTTTTTGTCTTTTCCATAATTTTTATTATTTATTATTTATATATTTTTTTTAAAGTTGTTTCAATTTATAAATATATATATATATATATATATTATATATATATATATATATATATATATATATATATATATATGTACAGTGGCTCGCAGCTTATTTCGTGCAGTTGAAAAACAAAAGTTCATATCACCACTACTTTTAAACTATCAAAGATTTTGAAAAAATTTAAATGAGGTATATTAAAACTGAATTCTTACATTTTAAATTAAAAAAAAAACGACTTTCTAATTATTGAAATGAGACAACAGGTTAAAAAAAAACATATTTTTAACCTTTTTTCATGCAGCAGCTTATTTCGTGCACTTTATTAATATTCAAAATAATTGTATATTTAGCGCAAAAATACCAATTTTTTTTTGATGTTGGCGTTTTAATGCTTGCAAATATGTATTCTATAAGTTTTGGGGCTTGGTCACACTGAACTTAAAAGTTAAAAGGGAAATACCGAAATGGCACCGTGTACCACCATTGCGCAGCGAGAACTTGTTCTTAAACACTTTAAAAGTGGCAAAAGTCAGCGTGCCATTGCTGAAATGGTAGCCCTTAGTCCCAGCACCGTGCAATACATCATACAACGGTTCGTCCGAGAAAACAGGATTGCAGATAAGGGACGAAATGCACCCAATAAAATTTTTAACGATCATGAGGATCGTCGAGTTGTAAGAAAAGTTAAGGAAAATCCGAAGCTATCGGCTCCGAAAATTGTTGCAGAGGTTGAGAAGGAAATGGGGAAGAAGTGTAGTGCAGACACAGTGCGTCGGGTGTTGCACGATCATAATTTAAATGGTAGTGTTGCACGAAAAAACCATTTCTACGTAAAAAAAAATATAGCAGCTCGTTTAAAATTTTGTGAGGAGCATATTCTTCACCCGATTTCCTTCTGGGATGACGTCATCTTTCCGGACGAGTCAAAGTTCAACATTTTTGGATCGGATGGGCGACAATATGTTTGGCGGCGACCAAATACCGAACTGGAAAACAAACACTTAAAAGCTACGGTCAAGCATGGCGGGGGTCATGTCATGGTTTGGGCCTGTATGGCAGCTTCTGGGGTGGGCAACCTCGTATTTATTGATGGAATCATGGATGCCAAAATGTACTTGGAGCTCCTGAAAAAAAATCTGCTTCAAAGTGCCGATATCCTGGGCCTACGCGATCGTTTTCGGTTCTACCACGACAACGATCCGAAACATTCAGCAGGCATTGTCAAGGCTTGGCTTATCTGGAACTGCCCTCATGTGGTGATTACGCCAGCCCAGTCACCAGACTTAAATGTCATAGAGAATTTGTGGGAAATTTTGGACCAGGCTATTCGGAAAAGAAAGATTTCCAATAAAAACGAACTAAAAAGTGTGCTATTGGAAGAATGGCAAAAAATTCCATTGGAAACTACCAGAAAATTGGTTTCTTCAATGGGACCTCGCCTGGCGGCTGTCCAGAAGCAGAAAGGAGGACACACAAAGTATTAAATAATAAATTAAGAGTAATATGTTAACCTAAATGGAGTGCACGAAATAAGCTGCAGGATGAAAAAAGACTGTTAAATTTGTTTTTGATATGTTATTTTTTTGTTTTTATGATTATGGAGTTAGTTTTTACATATTAAACATGTTAATATCCCTATTAAAATACTGCGTTTAAATTTTTGCGTTATCATTCTAGGTTTAGCCACAATAACGACTTAAATTTTTATTTTTTAACTGCACGAAATAAGCTGCGAGCCACTGTATATGTATATGTAAATTACGTAAAGATGTCACTGCGCTGTATGTTTAAACAGGCCCCGCTTCGATCGAGAAAAATTTGTAGTTTTGTACGCACAAGTACAATTTTGGCAGGCCCCGCTTCAATCGATGCACACGCACACAAATTTTTTTAAGAATCACCCCTTTTATTATTATTTATTAATTATCTTATTATTGGTGACTGGGCTCATAACCTGTTAAAGATTACCAAATCCGATAGTAATAAAAACACAAAGATAAATATTTTTAACTTTTATATTTTAATGATTCTTCTTTTCAATGTGCTGCGGTTGCGTGTATTCATAAAAACGAGTGATTAAAGATAAATTAGAGATCATACAATAGTTTTCTAGATATGTTTTCAAAATATCGATTACTAACAAATAAATCATCGATTAAACTATTTATTCTTTTTCTATGATTTCTTTGCATATATCCAATACTATCCTTTTCAACTCAAACGTTAAATTGCGTATGTGTCCTAGTAATTACTGAGCCTACGCTCCAGAGTGAATTTAACTCTATCAAACCTGGCTACTTGCCTGGTCCTGATGGAGTGCCAGGTTGTGTTCTAAGATTTAGTTTGCAAGCCCTTAAATAAATTATTTGACTTGTCTGTTGACTCAACTGTGTTTCCTAATACATGGAAAGAATCCTTTATAATTCCACTCCATAATATTTCTTCAAAGTCTAACGTTAGAAATTATAGGGGTAAATCCAAGTTGTCTGCCATTCCAAAAGTCCCTGAAAAAATTAAATGTTCTCAACTGCAACACACATAAAGATCAATTATAACGCCTTATCAACATGGTTTTTTTTAGGCGTAGATCTACTAAGATCGCTTGTTATCAAAAGGTTTCAGGAAAATATGCAAACTGACGTTGTTTACACCGATTTTAGCAAGGCATTTGATTCTCTTAGTCATTCTCTGTCGCTTCTTAAATTAAATATTATTGGATTTCCATCAAAACTATTATTGTGGCTTTCGGAGTACTTGTGTGGCCGAACACAAAAAGTAGTTTTTAAATCGTCTGCATCTAAACCTATCTAAACCAGGGTAGTCACCTTGGACCTTTGCTATTTAATTTGTTTATTAACGATCTCCCAGCTGTTATAACTGACTCTTTTGTACATATGATGATGATGTGAAGCTATGTTTCACCTGTAATGATGCTTCCCTGTGTAATTAACTACAGTCGGATTTGGGTGCATTGTCAGCCTGGAGCCGTATTAACTTACTAAATTAAATTGTTCAAAATGTAAAGTCATGTCTTTTTGTAGTACTGCTCACTACTTGCTTGATGCTTCACCATTTGACCATTTGTCTTGATACTAAATTAAAGTTTGACGTTCTTATTTCGTCTATGGTCAATAAGGCCATTAATGTCCTTAGCTTCATCAAGCGGTGGTCGAAAGAGTTTAATGATCCCTACACCACTAAAACGCTTTACACATCCCTAGTTCGTCCCATCCTGGATTATGGATCTTGTGTGTGGTCCCCTCAATACTCGATTCACCAGGATAAAATTGAATCTGTGCAGAAGTAATTTTTTCTATATGCCCTTAGAAGCTTTAACTGGGTTCGTGGAGTCGACTTAGCCCCGTATTCAAGTAGACTCCTTTTGTTAAATCTTCCCTCCCTTTTAAACCTTAGAACTATGCATGGAGTATTATTTTTTACTAACCTACTTAATGGTGAAATAGACTCATCATTCTTTTGAGTCGAATTAAATTTAATGTCCCAATTAGATCTTCACGTAACTTTTTACCCTTAGCCTTGATCGTTGCTTGAGCAACTATTTAATTCATGAACCATTTCGTGTTATATGTTCTGACTATAACAAACTTTATTCTCTTGTCTCCTTGGAGGCAACAACTCCAGGTCGAAAAAGATCGATCAGTTTTGCTTTATCTAATCTTAACCACTAACCACTAACTTCTAATCTAACGCTGGTCTGATTGGGTTTTTCTGGAATTTTCCCAATCCACAAATGTTGAACCACTAATTTTATTGTTGAATTAACCGTTAACTTTATTAATTGTTTACCTTAATTTACTTTCAGATTTACATATAATTTTATTTTACTTAATTTTAATTTCAATTTTTAATTTTATTTCAATTTTTGAAAAATGAAGAGGGGTGGAACTTTCCGTAATTGCACTCGCGATCGACGCTAGTGAAATTGTACAATTACTTCTGGTCGAAAATCGGAAACGGGGTGATGTAAAAACGCGCGGTGTTCTTTTGTGTGACTTCTTCGGTTTATTGAAGAATTGGTACTTAAAACTATGTAAACGCTGAGCTTGCTCAGGGGCTTTTAACATAGTTCTTAAGTGTTTAACATAACTTATGCTCTGAATGGAAAAAATGCACTGATTTGTGTAGCTACTTCAAGTACTTTTCCTTCCAACGGAAACAGAAGTGTTTATTTTTATTTAAAATTGACGCTGCATTTCCTTCTTTCTCTAGCTCCGCTACATAAAGAAGTGGTTCCGTACTAGGAAGTGCCCTGGAGTAAGAGCCAGCAGAACTGTCACGTCTTTGGATAACGGAGAGACTGGGCTGGAGTTCAGACAGGCTTCGATCTTGGAGAGCAGGGTGGAGAGCTCTTCAAATGTATATTTGAAGGTTGAGGTCGACTTGTAAAACAGTGTCTTGAAGCTTTTGACACTGGCTTCCCACAGGCCACCCATGTGTGGCGCACCTGGTGGGTTGAAATGCCATGAGAGACAGTGGTGATTATATCCTGTCTCGACGCGCGTCTTGGTAACCTCCAAGAAGTCGCGAGCAATTACTCTTGAGGCTCCAACGAACGTTTTCCCATTGTCGGAGTATACTTTGGACGGGCAGCCGCGTCTGCAAACGCTGCAAGAAATTTGTCCGAAGCCAAGTCGGAGGTGGCTTCAAGATGGATAGCTTTTGTGCTGACACACACAAAGACACATACATAGCCCTTGGCTATGAGGCAGGCATGACCCGTGTAGTTCTTTATGTCAAACGGACCAGCAAAGTCGATGCCAGTATGTGTAAAGGGACGTGAAAAAGCCAACCTCTCTTCGGGTAAGGTGCCCATGAGCTGAGTTTGGAGCCTTTTTTTGAACACGATGCAGACCCGACAGGAATTGGTCACGGATGTGATAAGCGTCTTAAGCTTGGGCATCCAATACTTGGAACGGATAAGGCGCATCATTAATTGATTTCCGCCATGCATTGATATTTTATGCGTGAATTCTACGAGGAGACCTGAACGAGCATGAATACGGAAGTATGACAGGATGCCGTTCATCATAATTAAGATTGCAGGATTTGCTGAGTCGACCGGAAGCTCTCATGATTCCTTGTGGATCAAGGAACGGATTGAAGTTAAGTATGTGGCTGGAAACCGGCAAGCTATGCTTGTCAAGAAGGCACTTGTACTCTTTCGAATAAGAGGTTCGTTGAGTAAGGGCAACGAGTCGTTCTTGAACTTCTTGAAGTTCACTATTTTGGAGTAGCTGTGATGGAAACAGCACAGAGGATTGACGACATCGTTTAGCAAATCGGACAACGTAGGCGAGTACTCGTAACGCTCTGCCGAAATCGGAGAACCGCTCAAGTGGATCAGACGGAGACAGTTCAGCAATGTGGACCTTAACTCGACGCTGCTCTAGGTCAGTCTCCAGACATGAGTCAGCTGGAACAGTCCATTGCTCCTGAGGCAGACCCAGCCAGTCGGGTCCATTCCACCACAGATGGCTGTCTCTCAGCTCCTTTGGCGAGACTCCGCGGCTGGCTAAATCTGCTAGATTGTGTTCTGACCGCACGTGTGACCAGGTCCGACAATCAGTGATTTGGCCGATCTTGGAAACGCGGTTGGCGACAAACGTGGTCCAGGAGCAAGGAGATCTGCGAAGCCAGGCCAAAACGATGCTGGAGTCCGTCCAGTAAAACGATTCGCACTTTCCTATGGGCATCTTTGTCTGGTGCCGATGAACTAGTGAGATGGTTCTGAGGTGGGACCCGGACCACAGCGGGTACCACACCGTATTCGGGACCGACATGGCACTTGTCTGACCGCCTGCATAACATAGTCTTACACACACCCTTTTCCTACACATGTTTTCTTACCCAATTCCTACCCCCCACATCTCACGGCAGTGGTGACGTCCTGAGGCAAGGGTGCCACTTCACCCCCCGAAGCCAGAGTGTTACGTGGTCCGTGCATATTGGCTGGTTTGCAGTCGGGGGTAACCGATTGTATTTGAACGGAGCCTCACCGATACCTGGCCGCCTCGGTGAGTATACCTGGCCCCGGCGTGTTAGTAGGGGCTATGACACGCCGGTACTACTTTCCCCTACACTCGTGAAATCTATATGGACACAGAAAAATGTTTTAAAAACATGCGGGGCTTAACCGCAACCCAAACAGCAGAGCGGATGGAAGAGGTGGCTCTGGACAAAGGCGGCAAGCTGACGCCGCGCGGGCGCCAGGCCTCTAAAAGCACGGACAAGCAGGCCGCTACACGGACGGACGTAGGGGGTGGGTCTGCAGTGCCTGGCACTGCGCCGGCGGCTGCTCTGCGGGCTTACGCAGCAAGCGGGGGAGACGCCGCAACACCCTCTTCTGTTCCACAGAAGAGGCTGCAAAATAAGCCGCCTCTACCGGCACCGGGTCAGCCTGGTGGCTCTGGCGACCCGCTAAGGCAAGGCCTCAGCGGAGCCGGTCGCAAATAGTACCTCCGGTACCTTGAGCGTGGCTTGAAGCCGGAAGAGGCTCGCAAGAGAGCGCTGGAGCATCGGGCCCCGACCGCATCTCCAGTTGGGCGTACCGACGGCCAGGCCGTGGCGGGGAAGAAGCGACCTCTTCAACACACGTCGCCTACTGAAGTCCCCAAAGACCCCAAGAGGCCGAAAAGTAGAGGCAACGCAATTCCGGAGGGCCAAGGTACCTCAAGCGGTTCGAAGCGACCGAAGGTGGCCACGTATGCCAGTGTAGCTAAGGGCACTAACCTTGCTATACTGGCTTGTGAATTCCCGAGGAAGCGGCTGACCAAGGAGGAGTTGTCGGCGGTGGAGTCAGCCCTGGTAGATGAGATGAGGAAGGGCTGGGCCGCCAGCCTCAACTTTAATGGCATCCTATTCCGGGATGGTCTGGTCTTAGTGGACTATCTGGACGTGGATGCCAGGAAGTGGCTGACGCTAAAGGTGCCCAGCATCAGTGCCGCAGTGGGTGTGGAACTCCGCACATGCCCGCAAGGAGAGATACCGGCGACAAACATCGTCACGGTGTACCTGCCACGCACGGTTGGTGAGACGGTGGAGAAATCACTTGGATTGCTCATTGAGTAGAATAAGGGTCTCCTCACCGAGACGTCGCGCATGCTCAGTCGCCTTGATACCAAGGGCGGAAAGGTGCTGACCTTTGGTATGGAAGATGAAGCTCTAACACTCCTCAGTAATAGGGGAATGATGGTGAGCTCAGATTTGGTCAGCTGAGGTGCCGGCTGCACAAAAAGCAAGCCGCGACAGAGACGGATGCGAAGGTGCAAGCAAACGAAGTGCCTGGCAATTCTTCTGCTGCAGCACCCACCGATGAGGCAGCCAAAAATGAAGCGATTGCATCCTGGGAAGCCGAGTTGGACTCGGACATGTCACGGTTACACGTGCGCAGCGAGGTAGGCTCTGGGAGTGATGAGAAGCCGTCCGATGATGAGCAGACACCCACCGGGACGTTGTCAGAGGCATATCTGACGCTCTCGGAAGGGGAATCTGAGCTCAAAGGATGCTGGCCACCAGCGTGGCACAGATCAACCTGCATCACAAGAGGGCAGCTTCGGCTGTCATCAGCAGGTTGATCTCCAGGTCTGACCTGGGGCTGGTGCTCATCCAGGAGCCATGGGTCGCCAGAGGTAGGATCTGCGGCCTTGACCAAGTAAGTTTGCAACTAGTTGTAGATATGAGGAAGACATCGCCAAGAGCATGCATCTTGGTCCGAAAGAACACTGACTTTCTTTGTCTCTCCAAATTTCTCAGCAGGGATCTTGTAGCGGTGCTAATCACTGGCGTGATCGGGAGTATGGTGATGGCGTCAGCCTACTTGCAGGGAGATACTGCGGAAACCTCCCCAACAGAGGTTCAGCATCTGGTGGCACACTGCAGCAGCAATAGACTCCCATTGCTGCTGGGATGCGACGCAAACGCGCATAGCGTAGCATGGAGCAGCAAGGACAACAACAGTAGAGGTGAGTGCTTGCTTGACTATCTTGTAGCTAATGACCTTATGGTGTTCAATGTGGGGGCTGAACCCACTTTTATCACCAAAAATAGAGCCGAAGTACTTGATATTACTTTCGGCAATGGGGGGGCCTCTGGGCAGGTTTACAACTGAAGGGTCTCAACAAAACCGTCAATGTCGGATCACAGGATCATCCTCTTCGACATTAGTAGTAATTTCAGGATTAGTAAAGTCATCAGGAATCCCCGGCGGACTGATTGACCGCTCTATCAGTAACATCTGGGGTTAAATCTGAGCAGACTAAACCATAGTAGGAGGGTCTTTTCTCAGAAAAAGCTAGAGCAACTCTCGACAGAAGTTGGCGAGACGATTATGCATGCCTATCATGCAAGTTGTCCAACCAACTCCAAAGAATCCAACAGGGATAACCCTTGGTGGAATAAAAAGCTTGGGATGCTTCGGGCAGAGGTCAGGAGTGTAGCATACAATATATGTTATAAATTAATATAATAACAACAACACTTTGCTGCTGTTCAAGCGCATGCTTAAACTCATATTGTAGCAGAATATATGTCATAAATTAATATAACAACAACAACACTTTATTGCTGTTCGGGAGAGCCCGACTAGAAGATACCCCGAACCCAGTTGCAATAAATATGTAAATTAAATTTAGAATTGACTTTGGTATAAGGACTTACATAGCTTCAAACGATTAAATTCGATATCTCCGGTGTTTCTTAACCAATTTGGACGAATTTTTCAGAAAAGTTCTATCATTACCCATTATTTCAACCCTCATTTTTACATTTTCCAAATTCGATATTTTATTGCTATCGATATTATGTGTATATCGGAAAACAGACAGACGGACATGGCTATATCGTCTCGGCTGTTGATGCTGATCAAGAATATATACACTTTATGGGGTCGGAGATGCTTCCTTCTGCCTGTTACATACTTTTGCACAAAACCATTATACCTTTATTTACCCATTTTATGTGTTAAGGGTATTAAAATACACACCAGCTAGTAAGGGTACAGATTTAGATAAAATTTAATAAAAAAAAAATATAATATCAAAATTTTAATAATGTCAGACCTTATAAGCCTCAAATATTTGGACAAATATATTCCTTTCTGGAATTTTTAGTAGAAATAAAAGTACAGACCCAAATTACGCAAAGGGTTCTCAATGAAATAGTTATTAATTGTTATACCAAAGTAGAAAAATACGAATTTATAGAAAGAAAAATTTTATTGTGCTATGAACGTTTTTGCAATCAAAACGTTCACATGCCCGGTTCAGTTCATTACATTTTTTTACACCTCACGAGGAATTAACTAGTAAGATCTGACAGTAGAGACTCTGATATTTCGTTTTTTTTTTTTTTTAATTAATACATCAATTTAGCAAACTTTTGTAATCCCTAATTATACTCGATACCGAAGGTAAAGAGTATTTTGGTTTTGTGCAATGTCCGTCATGGTGTCTGTCCGTCTGTCCGTCCGTATGGTTGCAAGTTTTTTCCACACCCTTCAAGCTAGAGACTTGAAACTTTCCAATTTTCTTTATCTATGGGATAGTAAAATAAAGTGTCAAGATTGGGGTTCTACGATAACTGGGGGGCTTGCAAATCGATATATTCGATAACTCAAAACCGATAAATCCACATATTTCGCACATCCTAACAGCTAGAACTACCAAATTTGGTAAGAAGATAGCTACTAGCAACCCCCAAAAAAACTGAATCAACAATTTTGGAGCCACACCCACCCATTCCGCCCCCAGCCCCCCCCCCCCCCCCCGCATTTTGAAATCAGAAAAAGCTGTATCTCCCACAGTTTTTCAGCTAGACCCACCAAATTTGATGCCAAGATAGGTGATGATGACCCCCCAAAAACTGCATTAAAAGTTTGGATGCCACGCCCACCGATACTGCCCTAGCCACCCCCATCCACCCAAACGCTTCATCAAAAACGGGAATGCGTGTATCTTCCAGAGTTGTGGAGCTAGAGCCACAAAATTTGGTAAGAAGATAGCAATTGACATTCCACATAGATCTGCATCAAAACTTTGGATGCCACGCCCACCCATACCGCCCCCAACCCCCCTTTTCTCACATTTTACAATTTTCGAGCTAGAGTCACCAAATTTGGTGTGGAGATAGCAATTGACATTCCACATAGATTTGGATCAAAAATTTGGGTGCCACGCCCACCTATACCGCCCCCAGCCCCCCTTTCCCCACTTTTACAATCTTCGAGCTGGAGTCACCAAATTTGGTATGAAGATAGCAATTGACATTCCACATAGATCTGCATCAAAATTTGGTTGCCACATCCACCCATACTGCCCATACTGCCCCCAGCCCCCTCTCCACAGCTTTTACAAACTTTGAGCTGGAGTCACCAAATTAGGTATGAATATAGCTGGTTGCATCCCCATCTGAATCAGAAAATCTTTAAGGCAGCGTACACCCCTGCACCATCCGTACCCCTTTGCCATCAGGCCTGTTTTTACCGGTTTTAATACTGGTATCGAGTATAACGCAGTCGGTTGCGTTCGACTGCAACGTTTCCACTTGTTTTATGTTTGTTTGGGGTGTAGGGGACACTTTGTGGCTCACATTGTCCAAAAGCAATTTTACAATAGTTTACTTAAAATAAGTTTACGCCAGAAAGCGCCTGTTAGTAGGTAAAAAGCCTAACAGTGTTTTTAGTTTTTGTTCAACCTGCACCTTGCGGTGCATCTGGTTGAGGTTGGTAGGTATTAAATTATAGGCAGAAAAAGCTTGGCACTTAGCAGCTCTTTTGCGTTTCTTCGCTCTAGTGGCGAAGTTGGTTCTCGATAGCTGTTATGCGTTCTTTGCAGCGTTGTCGGTCTTCCTCATTTGTGTATGTTTTTAGTATGTCCAGCTCCAGACGAATCCGCACGAGTTTTGTTACTCGGCCTCCTTTTTTTTTTTTTTTTTTTTTTTTTATTGTTTTTGTATTCCTGGCCCTGTACTCAGCTATTGTGAGGGGGCGTGGTCCATCGGATGGATACACCTCAAGCGCCTCTTTCAGCGTCGGTGCGTCCCTTTGCTCGGTAGGAGCAGCGTTGAGGAATTCCAAGTCCTCGCTCATAGAGTTTTGTTGGGGTGCTCAGCTGAATATATGTACACAATATATGTTTATTAATATATCTTAATATATCTTTTTTTTTAATTTTTTGATATATATATATATATGGCAAACTGGCCCGGTATATAACTGCTTTTGCTGCTGTTGTTGTTGTTGTTGAAGCTGCTTCTGCTGTAGTTATTGCTGCTTTTGCTGCTGTTGTTGTTGTTGAAGTCCTAGGTCCCTTAAGACCCACGTCGCGGTCGCCATATGGTATTTATAATGTGTTCAATTTAAAGTTAAAAACGTTAGGGCACGTCAGTGCCATTTGTTGGTAGATTATAGAATGTTCTTTATTATTTGTGATTCCTAACTCTTAGCCTAAAATATATATGTATTCTTATGTATATAAAAAGAGTGTATAGAGAGAGAGATTGTGTGTGCATGTAATGTGAGTGCTTGTGCGCACTTGGTTTGCGTTCCAAATGGAACGTGGGATATGCAGCGTCAGCTAAAACGGTCAGCTAGCTTGCTAGCGATCCGCGCTGAGTAATATGAGCCTGAGCCCATGCGCTGCATAGTTTATATATATATATATATATATATTATTGTATGCAACAAAGTGTTACATACTAAGCTTTATTGAGTCATGCATATACACACTACAGTAATACCCCATTCAAAAATTATGGAACGGAGTATAATAGTTAGAAATATCCAAGAAAACAAAGAAATTTTTGACAAATCATACAAATGTATCAACAAAGATACACCTATTAAAGTAGACACATTAATATATCACAATAGACTGCTTATGAAACAATATAATACTATTGTAGAAAATATAAATACTGTCAAGTCTAAACTAACAGAAGATCACACCAAACAATGTATCAGATGGCTACAGTCATTAAATATCAGATTAAAAAGCATTGGTAACAGGCAAAACATTGAAATAAATGTACCTGAAGCTCTAAGCTTACCAGCTGATTTTAAAGAAAGTCAGTTGCAAGACTTAGATGAGTCACAGCCAATAAAAGATATTGATAAAATAGTAGAGTCAAATAAGCCAAAATCTTTAACAATGGCAGAAGAATCAGCCGCCCAAAGGGCTTATATAAGAGAAATTTCAAGTGCAGTGCCAGAATTTGATGGAAAAAAGATCCATCTACAACGATTCATTACGGCAATAAAATTGGCTGATATGACATAGGAATCGTATGAACCAATAGCAATATAGGTAATTAAGTCCAAAATAATTGGCTCAACACTTTATGAAGTACAGAATGAGACAAGCATTAGTGGAATTATAAGGAAATTGCAAGATACAATTGTCGGTGAAACATCTGACGTTATCAAGGCAAAAATGGCGAATGTTTACCAAAAAGGCAAAACAGCCACGCAGTTCACTAATGACATCGATAATCTACGAAGATTACTTGAATCTTCGTATGTTGATGAAGGATTACCTTCTGAGCACGCTGATAAGTTCAGCACTAAAGAAGCTATAAAAACCATGATCAAAAATTGTGATCATGGCAAGCTGAAGACAATAATGGAAGCAGGAACATTCATAACTATGAATGACGCTGTCAGTAAGTACATTAATTGTAGCACAGAAATGACGGGTAATACTAACTCAGTATTATACGCCCAAAGAGGACAAGCCCAACGTGGTAATAACAGAGGTAATTACCACGGTAGAGGGAATGGATGCGACAATTATAACAATAATAATTATAACAATTATAACAATAATTACAGAGGCCAAAATAGAGGTCAAAATAGAGGCAACTCTAGAGGCCGTGGCCGTGGCAACTCAAATAGAGGCCAACAAAATAGCAATGTGAGAGTAACCCAACAGGCATCGGGAAACTCACAACCACCTTTAGGTACACAGCAATAAACACGAAAGTACATACAATCAATTTGAGTCTTAACATATTCGTTTCATTTGACCATGTGTCAACGGGTAAAAAACTTACCTTTTTAATAGATACAGGTGCAGATATTTCAATCATTAAAAAACTTCTGATGTCTTTCATGACATCCAATCAAATAATGTTATTAATATTCAAGGCATTAGTAAAGAAATTTTAAAATCCAAAGGCTTAGCATCAATAGAGATACTGACAGGAAAATACATAATTCCGCACAACTTTAATATAGTTGATTTAGATTTCGCTATACCATGTGACGGAATAATAGGCATTCATTTTATTAAAAAATTCAATTGTCAACTTGACTTCAAACCATCAGAAGATTGGTTTATAATTAGACCCAACAATCTAAAATATCCGATTCATGTTACTATAACATATGATTCTGGTAAAATTCCATTCTTCTACCAGCAAGATTCCAAACTATCCGAAAAATTACGTTAACTTCAAATGACGATAATATATTTATTCCAAATCAGGAAATTCAACCAGGTGTATATGTTGCAAACACAATAGCAACATCCCAAAATACATTCGTCCGTCTATTATATACAACTAATACAGATCAATTAGTTACGATTCATAATTACAACACGAATCACTTTCGAACTACGATGTAGTTCACACAAATCAAGAATATAGAGAAAAAACTGTCATATCTCAGCTAGCAAAAAATTTCCCCCCACAATTCAAGTCAGAATTAACCAATTTATGCACCAAATATAGTGACATATTCGGTCTTGAGACCGAATCAATCACAACAAATAACTTCTATAAACAACAGCTGAGACTAACAGATAATGAACCAGTGTACATTAAGAACTATCGAAGCCCGCATAGCCAGACAGAAGAAATACAAAAACAAGTTGAAAAATTGATCAGCGACAACATTGTCGAACCGTCTGTGTCAGAATACAGCAGCCCACTTTTACTTGTCCTAAAGAAAGCCCTTCCAGGCTCAGAAAATAAAAAGTGGCGATTAGTAATTGACTATCATCAAATTAATTAAAACAAGTAAGAAGGCTCTAGTCGGGAGAGCCCGACTAGAAGATACCCTGAACCCAGTTGCAATAAATATATTTAATTTATATAAGACTTTGGTATACTGGCTTAGCTTCCATCGATTAAGTTCAATATCTCCGGTGTTTCTCAACCGATTTGGACGAAATTTTCAGAAAAGTTCTATCATTATCCATTACTTCAACCCTCATTTTTAGATTTTCCAAATTCGATATTTTATTGTTATCGATATTATGTGTATATCGGAAACCAGAATAGTTATCGATAATTTGAAGCAAACTTGTTCTGCTCATGGTATAGGAGAACTTAAATACAAAATCAGAAGTCTCTAGCTCTTTTAGTCTCTGAGATTCACGCGTTCATACAGACGGACAGACGGACAGACGGACAGACAGACGGACAGACGGACATGGCTATATCGTCTCGGCTGTTGATGCTGATCAAGAATATATACACTTTAAAGGGTCGGAGATGCTTCCTTCTGCCTGTTACATACTTTTGCACAAAACCATTATACCCTTATTTACCCATTTTATGGGTTAAGGGTATAAAAATGACCACAGACCCCTAACATATTTATTTTCCATGATCAACCCTAATTCAAAACTAACACGTATGCGGCTCTAATTAGAAGAATACGACATTACAGTCGAGTACCTAAAGGGAAAAGATAATTTTGTGGCAGACGCCCAATCGCGGATCACGATATCCGAACTAAAAGATTGACATAACAAAGTCCTGAAAGTCACTACCAGGCAACGGAGTAGACAGAATGTAAACTGTACAGTAAATAACGAACAACTTTTGCCAACGCAAAGTCTCGAAATGTATCCAAGCCCAACGTATACGAAGTCATAACAAATGATGACATACGAAATGTAGTGACCTTGCGTGTAAAAGATATTTGCCTTTTAAACAAGGATCTAGAGTAATCGCAAGAATTGATGTTAGCGATTTGTATAAAAATGGAATTCTCGACTAAAGTCAGTGTTTCCAAAGGCTCGAAAAAGAAGCCGGTATACTAGAAATCAGCCAACTCAAATTGGCACCGAGCGAAAAAATCTTTGAATCAATTTCAATAGATGATTTCAAAATAATGGCAATGAAATATTAAAATCATTAAGAGTAGCGATACTCAAGCCGGTGACCACAGTAGAAACTGAAGAAGAGATACAAGAAATACTGTCTACATACCATGATGATCCAATACAAGGAAGTCATACAGGCATAACAAAAACTTTAGCTAAAGTAAAAAGACATTACTACTGGAAAAATATGACTAATCACATAAAAGAGTAAGTACGTAGATGCCCAAAATGCCAAATGTCAAAAACCACGACAAATACAAATACTCCGTTTACCATAACAGACACACCATTAGGTGCCTTTGACAGAGTAAAAGTGGATACTATAGGCCCACTATCAAAATCAGAGAATGGTAATGAATATGCTATCACATTAATATAAGATTTGACTAAATATCTTGTAGGAATTCCTATACCTAATAAAAATGCTAATACAGTTGCAAAGGCGATATTTGAATCTTTTATTTTGAAGTACGGTCCAATGAAGACGTTCATTTCGGACATGGGAACAGAATATAAAAATTCCATAATGAGCGACTTGTGCAAATATTTAAAAATTGATAGTATAACATCAACAGCACACCATCACCAGACAGTAGGAACAATAGAAAGAAGTCATCGAACTTTGAACGAATATATTCGATCATATATTTCAGTTGACAAAACAGACTGGGATGTATGGCTTCAATATTTTGTATATTGTTTCAACACGACCCCCTCTATGGCACACAATTACTGTCCATATGAGCTAATTTTTGGCAAACCAAACAATTTGCCTAAACAATCTAAAAATATAGATATCATTACACCTTTATATAATATAGATAATTATGCTAAAGAAACTAAGTTTAGATTAGAACAGGCTTATAAAAGAGCAAGAATAATGTTAGAAAAACATAAGGCTAAAAATAAGGAATATTACGATAAGAACGTAATTAATTTTGAATTAAAACTAGGGGATATGGTTTTATTAAAAAACGATACAGGGCATAAGTTAGAATACGTGAGGACCATATACAATAGAAGAAATAAAAACTAATGAAAATATTGTAATTAAAGATAATAAAAATAAATAACAAAAAGTTCATAAGGATAGATTAAAGAAATATATTACTTGAAAAATTTTTATTTTCTAATATACAATTTGGTCTGATCAACCAATAATAATAACAACAATAATAATAATAATAATAATAATAATAATAATAATAAAAATAATAATAATAATAATAATAATAATAATAAAATAAAAAAAATATATATATATACAAAAAAAAATTATTTCTATAACATAAGAACAAATAAATATTCACTTACGATTTATATGCTTAATTAAAAATAATCAATATAAAAAAAATTTATTAAATAAAGATAAATTATATACATAATAATATTAATTAATTTTAAAATAACTTCATGTATTACGTTATTTTTTAAAAGGAGGGAGATGTAGAATACAATATGTGTTTTAAATTAATATAATAACAACAACACTTTGTTGCTGTTCAAGCGCATGCATAAACTTATATTGTAGCAGAATACATGTCATAAATTAATATAACAACAACAACACTTTTTTGCTGTTCAAGTACATGCATAAACTCATATAACAACAACAAAGTATTGTTGTGCACGCTTAAACCTAAAACAGGGCAATGACACTTTGTCATTACATAAACATCAGCTAGCACATTTCAAGTGCAAACGTAATATGATCGCACGAGAATGCAGCAGGCACAAGTAATGCCGCGTTAGCATTCTTATGCTTTGACCACTTGTGACATATACGTATATACACTCTCTCTCTCTCTCTCAAGTATGTTTAATACATAATGTTTTTTATGTGCGGCTCTGACGCTGACTTCTCTGCTGAAGCAGCGCCAGGCCTATATAAACCAAATAATAAGCTAAAATAATTCATTCAATAAAGAACCAGTAAACAACACAGATGTCTTATTTCTTAAATTTTTAATGCTCAAACTAAACAACAATATAATTAAACATTACAGGAGGCTGTTGAATACAGCCAAAATAATAGTGACAGATGGGACTTATACACGAAGAAACTAACAGAATATATAAAGAAATCCGGTACAGCAAACGTGCTCATTTCCGGAGATTTTGCTCCAACATTAAGCAGGCCGCACCTGCTGTGAGAGTCTTTAAGTCGATCTCGAAAGGCAAAGTGTTGTCCGAACTCTGCTTTAAGAGGCCAGATGGTTCCTTCACGGAAAATGAGATGGAAAGGGCAGTACTTCTCCTGCAAACTCACTTTCCACTTTGTAAAACCATCACAAACACTGACAGCTGTTACGAAACGGTTCCCATCAGGAGACCGAACTGGAGCCTGGCTGCAGCCATAGTAACAGAGCCAAGGATTAGATTGGCCATTGGAACGCTCAGTCCCTACAAGGCCCCAGGTACGGACGGTATCCTCCCCGTCCATCTACAGAAAGGGATGGAACAGCTTATGGTGTTCCTCATTCGTATTTTCCGGGGAAGCCTAGCTACGGGCTACATACCTAGGGCATGGAGGACGGCCAGGGTGATCTTTATCCCGAAAGTGGCGAAAAAGGACCCCTTTCACCCCAAATCTTTCAGGCCGATCAGCCTGACATCCTTCTTGCTAAAAACCCTCGAAAATAAAGTTGACATTCACATTAGGATCTCGTACCTAGTGTCCGGTCCCCAGCATGATCATCAGCATGCCTATAGAGAAGGAAAGTCGACAGAATCGGCTCTCATAGACCTAGTAAACAGCCTCCAATGCTCAGTAGGGGCCAAAGATGTTGCCTTTTGTGCTTTCATGGACATAGAGTGCCTTCAATAACACAGCACATGATGTTGTGGTTAGGGCACTTCGGGGAAAAGAGGTTGAGTCAGTACTTACTCTCCGGCTAGGCAAACTTCTTGACACTAGAGTAGTGTAGAGTAGTCAACAATTTGACGGTCAGGGCCCAAACCACCAGAGGTTGTCCACAGGGGGGTGTCCTATCACCTCTCCTCTGGAGTCTCGTGGTGGACGAGCTGCTAGTCAAACTTACAGATAATGAATTTGAATGCCAAGGCTACGCCGATGACATTACCATTGTCTGTAAAGGCAGCTTGGAGAACACGCTATGTGGTAAGATTACACTGGGTCTTAGAGTTTGCTTTGACTGGTGAAGGGACGTGGGGCTCAATATCAATCCAGCAAAAACCACAGTTGTCGCTTTCACCAATCGGTACATGTTAAAATCCATAAGACCCATATCTATTGGGGGTACGACAATCTGGCCCGGTATATAACTGCTTTTGCTGCTGTTGTTGTTGTTGTTGAAGCTGCTTCTGCTGTAGTTATTGCTGCTTTTGCTGCTGTTGTTGTTGTTGAAGTCCTAGGTCCCTTAAGACCCACGTCGCGGTCGCCATATGGTATTTATAATGTGTTCAATTTAAAATCAGTATTTTGTTTCCGCTCTGAGCATAAGTTATGTTTAACACCATGTTAATTATGTTAAGAGCCGCTGAGCAAGCTCAGCGTCTACATAGTTTTTCGTACTAATTCGACAATAAATTGAAGCAGTCACACAGACCATAACCGCGCGTCACTATTATTTTCACCCCGTCGTTTCCACAAAGGTAAAATAGTAATTTACCCGCGTAGACCGCGAGTGCAACCATATCTTTGGAAAGTTCCACCCCTCCACATTTTCATGGTCCTTCGAGCCGGATAATTAGGATTAATTAATTATCACTCGCCCCAGCAAGCTTCGGTGGACTATCCATACACACGCACACACACACACACACACAACCTACAAAAGAGATCACAGATAAGTAATGATTTGCATTATTTGTCCGTGTGCATTTATTTTATCAGTATTAAACGCAGTCCGTTTAATATTCTCCGATAAAATTAATACCTGCACTTTTTCCGTTGCGTCTGATCCAACTGCATGTACATATGTACATGCATGTACATACATTCCAATGCAACCTCGTCTTGACGCATACATATGTACATGGTGCTAAGTTTTTTTTTCTCTTTTTGCTCACAATTGTTTTCTGTATGAACGTTTCATATTTATTTGCGTTTAATTGTGACAAAGTTCAACACACATTTACATATGTAAAGGCAATTAACAAGTGTTCCGTGTCCGCATTCGCTCCCACTTGTGAATTATCAAAACCCATAATTACACATTTTGTGCTATAACACATATATATTACATGACTAAAGACGTTAACCTTGGCACAGCCGGTAGGTCAAACGAAGTCATCAAACTTCCACATACAAAAGTACCGGTGCCACTGCATATATATATATTAACACGTTCCAATTCCATATAACACAGCATAAGTCAAACCAACGGTGGAGTATACCCTACAAATTTTTTTCCTTACAAGTGGGGTATACCCGTTTTCAAGAGTTAACTTGCAATATTTAGTACACCCTTCCGCAAGTGGGGCATATCCGACCAGCTGTTATAAATTGAGTTATAAATAAAAGTTAAGCGCAAATAATAAATAAATAATAAAAACATAATAAATAAATATTTTTTGTACTGTTTTTTTTTGGTATATTTTTTTTCTCCTTTTTAAATAAAAATATACACTTTCCGTTGGTAAAAAATACTCACATTTTGGTATTTTTTAGTATTTTTTGGTATTTTTTTTTCTCCTTTTTAAATAAAAATATAAGGGAGAAGCCCCAATCTCGGACACTGTACAGAAGTCGGACACCCCCCTTTATTTTGCGAGTTTTGATGCTAGCGCGGTCTAATTACTGTGACAGATAGCTTTCAGTGCCGGCTTTCTTTTGACATGGTCTACAGGTGTTAATACCTAGTTTTGGCTAATTCAGAGACAAAAATTAAAATGCCGATATTCCGACCTAAACTTTTTAAAATTTCAACGCTTATGTAATTGAATTATTCCATGATTCAACAAAGGTTAATAAATTTTTTCGTATTCGTTTCATCATGCTCTTTCATATTCTGCAAATCAAACATTTTTTTTTCAATATTTTGGGTTTTACATTCAAAAATGTTAAAACCGTGCTTTCTTCTAATCTGGACACTGTTGATGTTCACAATTGAACACGATTAGTTGTAATCGATATTTTCATTCAATTGTATCGATGACCGTGTCATCTTCATATAAATGTATCAAAATGAGCGCGCAACAAGATATGGAAATTGAAATTTTATGGTTTAAATGAAAAAAACCAAATAATAAACTTTAAGTTGAATTTCATAGTTAATTGAATAAATAATTTCATAATAAATGGTTTTGATGAAAAAACCCAAAAAAAAGAATAATTAGTTTGTTTACATATTTCGCGCCATATTAATAAGGTATGTGAGCAATGATGAGCATGCGATGCATAGATCGATACATCAATCGATATATCGATGCATTACTTGCGATACTGCTCATTACGAGTAATAATAATTAATAAAATATAAATTCGTTTGATTTTCATTGTTTAATTGCATAAAAAACAAACTCTTACATAAAAACAATGATTTGGCATTTTATTTTATTTTATTGGCTGCATTTTCACAAGATACAAGGGGGTGTCCAACTTCGGGGCACTTTTTTGAAAATCGTGATTTTGAGTTTTTTCATTAAATGTGAAATATATCATTAAACATGAATGAAATGTGTATAATGCCTTATACCAATCGATGCGCAATTGAACAAGCTTTTCAACGATACTAACAGATAAGCTGTACGTTGATTTTGGACAGTCTTATGTCACAAAATCCAAAGGGGTGTCCAAGACTAGGGCTTCTCCCTTACACTTTCCGTTGGTAAAAAATACTCACATTTTGGTATTTTCTGGTATATTTTTTTCTCTCCTTTTTAAATAAAAATATACACTTTCCGTTGGTAAAAAATACTCACATTTTGGTATTATTTAGTATTTTTTGGTATATATTTTTCCTCCTTTTTAAAAAAATATATACACTTTCCGTTGGTAAAAAATACTCACATACTGGTATTTTTTTGGTTTTTTTTGGGTATATTTTTTGTTCTGCCTGTTGCCTGTTGATTTGGTTTTTTTTTTTTTTTTTTTTTGTTTTTGTAATTTCTTTGGTCTTCGTCCATTTGTTTTCGGCTCCGTAGAGAGCCTATTATGTCAGAAGACCAAAAGCAAAAAGCGAAACTTCGTCCTTCCCTTTCAAAGGCCCGTCGTTCTTCCTTGTCAAGCGCTTGCAGCTCCTCAGCGCCAAGCGACAAGTCTAAGTTTGGTAATAAGTTGGAATCAAAACCGTCCGCTGGTCCGTCCAAACTTCAAGTTAGTGATCAGCCTAAGCTCAAAGCAGAGAGTTTAACAATTCCGCAGGATAGCGCTCGTATAACCAGACAGGAATCAATGAAAATCTTAGCTCATGCCATAATGGCGTCCAAAGAGTTCATTGCTGTGTTGCCAATTCGAAGCTAGATTTTCCAATTCAGCCGGCGAATCACTGTTGACGCTACAGGTGCGCCGGGATGAAATCCGATCCTTATGGGAAAAAGGAGAGCTTGCGTTTGAACAAGGTTCCCAAACCCTTCTGCAAGACGGCGGTTCCATGGAAGATTTGCAAAGTATGCAAGCGAAATATGATCATTCATATTCCGTATATGAACGATGCGTAGCTCAATTGAGCGAGAGTATAGACGCAGCATCCTCGAAGAATAAGCAACTACAAGCATCTCTTCCTTCCATCTCAAGAGGTTGTAGTCATCCACCAATCGACACAGAAGTCTTCGATTGAGACTATCTGCGCTGGCCCACTTTCCGGGATCTCTTTACAGCGATTTATATTAATAATTCTAGATTGACCCCAGTCGAGAAACTGTTCCACCTCAATGCTAAGACAAGCGGCGAGGCAAAGGGTATTGTTTCAAAATCTCCATTGACAAATGACGGTTTCCACTCAGCGTGGCAGAATCTTTCGGAAAGATTCGAAAATAAGCGGCTGTTAGTTAACAGTCAGCTTAGAATCCTTTTTAGTCTACCGTCGGTTTCCCAAGAGTCTGGTAAGGCGCTAAAAGAGCTCCAAAGCACAATCCAGGGGTGTTTGACAGCTTTTGAGCTAGCTAAGGTCAGAATCGAAAATAAGGATTGCTTGTTCGTATTCCTATGCTCATCCAGACTTCCGAAACTTACCCTGTCTTTGTGGGAACAGTCCCTCCACAATAAGTCCGATATTCCAACTTGGGTCGAATTTGACAATTATCTGACTGAGCTCCATCGTACGCTGGAAGCGATAGAAGACATGAGGCCTATGAACGCCCCGAGTCAATCCGATCGCAAGGATCTTAATAAGAAGAAGATCAACTCTTTCGAAGCGAAGGTTCAGGTAAAGACACAAGCTCCAAAGCCAATTTCTACCTGTAAGCTTTGTTCCAAAGAGAATCATCCAGTGCGTGTATGCCCACGGTTTCTGCAAATGTCAGTTACAGATCGGGCCTCCTACATTAAACAGCAGCAGCTATGTCTGAACTGTTTCGCCAGAGGACATCAGCTTAAAGAATGTAAAAGCAGCCATAACTGCTTCACTTGCAAAGGTCGCCACAATCCATTGTTGCATCGTGGTGACCCTCCTACTCAAACGACCACCAGGTCATCGTTAAGTTCTGCTGCTACTCCATACCTTCCAAGTCAACCAATACAGTCCACTTCAGACCAAAGTTCGGCAAACATCCACAACTATTTCACGTCGAACACGCAAGGTGTTCTTTTAGGCACTGCTATTATAGACAAATGCCACCTTGGCACGTGTTATAAGGCTCGTGCGTTGATCGATTCTGGCTCCAAAGCCACATTCATTTCAGAACGAATGTTTAGAATCATCAAGCTCCTGTTTAAACGTGAAACAGACCAAGCTGTATCAGCCAATCCTAAGAAGTTATGTCACTTCAACATAGGATCCACAACAATGCCGAGAGTTCACATTGAAGCTTCGGCGTTTGTGCTTCCAAATGTGGTAGGTACTCTACCTTCACATCCGATTCCCGGAAGTGCGTTGCGAGACCTTCCCAATATTCCGCTGGCTGACCCTAATTTTTACAAGAGTTCGCAGATAGATGTGCTATAAGGCGCAGATATCCTTCCATCCATCCTGCTAGGCGGCTCTATTCCTAACATTTGTGGCGCGTTATTGGGTCAAGAAACCATTATCGGTTGGATTCTTGCCGGCCCAATAACTACTTGTGCCTCATCCTCTATCTCCGCTTTTTCAACACGAGTCACGGTCAAGAACGACCAACGGTTGGAAAATCTCCTCACAAAGTTTGGGAGGTGGAGGATCTCCCTATGAAGCCAGTAAAGGAGTCTGATGCCATATGCGAAGACTACTTTATGCGCACAACAACAAGAGATGATAGTGGCAAATATATAGTCACTCTCCCCTTCAAAGATCCTGATCACGTCAACCTAGGACATTCAAGGTCAATCGCACTGGCTCAGTTTCTAAAAAACGAGAACCGTTTAAACAGGAACACTCCATTAAAAGAGCAGTACGACTCCGTGATCCAGGAATATCTGGACTTATGTCACATGAGACGAGTCCCCCCTACTATAGATCCTGGGAACTTTAATCTTCCACACCATGCGGTTTTCAAACCTGACAGCACTACCACAAAAGTTCGCGTTGTGTTTAACGCCTCCAGTCAATCCACTTATGGTAAAAGCCTGAATGATGTCCTTCATGCAGGTCCTGTCTTACAGTCCGATCTGACTATTCAGATCTTGAAATGGCGTTATTTTCGTTACGGCTTCAACGCCGATATTACTAAGATGTATCGTCAAATTCTAGTGAAGCCAATGCACACGCCATTTCATAGAATCCTTTACCGGAACAAGGATGGAGAGCTCTGTGACTATGAGCTCAACACAGTTACGTTTGTCGTAAATTGCGCACCGTTTCTGGCCATTCGTGTTTTGCAGCAGCTCGCTACAGATGTGCTAGCACAATTTCTGCGTGCTAGTGACATCATTTCCAATTATATTTACGTTGACGATGTATTAGCAGGAGCTCACACCAGGCAATGCGCGATTTCCAGCATCAAGGAATTGCAAGGGGATTTGCGTTCAGCGGGCTTTCCCCTTCGAAAATGGACATCGAACGACAAGGAACTCCTCCAAGACATTCCCAAGGACCACCTTCTGAGAGAAGACTTCTTGGAATTCGAAGAGGCCAGCGTTGCCAAGACTTTGGGGATCCGATGGCAAGCCAACACAGATGAGTTTTTCTTTGCGCCCTCCAAAATTCCTACAAGGAAATCCACCACAAAACGTGAAGTCCTTTCGGAAATAGCAAAGCTCTTCGATCCAGCGGGATGGCTGGCACCTGTCATCGTTCGTGCGAAGATTTTCATGTAGGAAATCTGGCTTCATGAGCTTGGGTGGGACGATCCCTTGCCGTCCGAGCTGGTTCAGCGTTGGAAAGATTTTCTCTCCTATCATCCCCGTCTTGGAGATATTCGAGTACCTCGTTGGGTCTCTTTTCAGCCGGAAGCATCCATCCAGATCCATGGTTTCTGCGATGCCTCTCAAAAGGCTTACGGGGCAGCACTGTATGTTCGCGTGGAAATAGACCATCACATATCCGTCCATCTTCTGACGTCCAAGACCAGAGTAGCTCCAGTCAAGACAGTGTCGCTCCCTCTACTCGAACTGTGTGGCGCTGTTCTTCTCGCGGAACTATCCTCAGCCCTCATCCCGCAGATGCCCATAGGAAAGTGCGCATCGTTTTACTGGACGGACTCCAGCATCGTTTTGGCCTGGCTTCGCAGATCTCCTTGCTCCTGGACCACGTTTGTCGCCAACCGCGTTTCCAAGATCGGCCAAATCACTGATTGTCGGACCTGGTCACACGTGCGGTCAGAACACAATCTAGCAGATTTAGCCAGCCGCGGAGTCTCGCCACAGGAGCTGAGAGACAGCCATCTGTGGTGGAATGGACCCGACTGGCTGGGTCTGCCTCAGGAGCAATGGCCTGTTCCAGCTGACTCATGTCTGGAGACTGACCTAGAGCAGCGTCGAGTTAAGGTCCACATTGCTGAACTGTCTCCGTCTGATCCACTTGAGCGGTTCTCCGATTTCGGCAGAGCGTTACGAGTACTCGCCTACGTTGTCCGATTTGCTAAACGATGTCGTCAATCCTCTGTGCTGTTTCCATCACAGCTACTCCAAAATAGTGAACTTCAAGAAGTTCAAGAACGACTCGTTGCCCTTACTCAACGAACCTCTTATTCGAAAGAGTACAAGTGCCTTCTTGACAAGCATAGCTTGCCGGTTTCCAGCCACATACTTAACTTCAATCCGTTCCTTGATCCACAAGGAATCATGAGAGCTTCCGGTCGACTCAGCAAATCCTGCAATCTTAATTATGATGAACGGCATCCTGTCATACTTCCGTATTCATGCTCGTTCAGGTCTCCTCGTAGAATTCACGCATAAAAAATCAATGCATGGCGGAAATCAATTAATGATGCGCCTTATCCGTTCCAAGTATTGGATGCCCAAGCTTAAGACGCTTATCACATCCGTGACCAATTCCTGTCGGGTCTGCATCGTGTTCAAAAAAAGGCTCCAAACTCAGCTCATGGGCACCTTACCCGAAGAGAGGTTGGCTTGTTCACGTCCCTTTACACATACTGGCATCGACTTTGCTGGTCCATTCGACATAAAGAACTACACGGGTCGTGCCTGCCTCATAACCAAGGGCTATGTATGTGTCTTTGTGTGCTCTCCAAGATCGAAGCCTGTTTGAACTCGAGACCAATCTCTCCGTTATCCGAAGACGTGACAGATCTGCTGGCTCTTACTCCAGGGCATTTCCTAGTAGGAGGCCTACTTCTTTCTGTAGCGGAGCCGGAGATTGAAGGGAATGCAGCGTCAATTTTAAATAGATGGCAACGGCTCAAGGCTCTCAACCAACACTTCTGTTTCCGTTGGAAGGAAGAGTACTTGAAGGAGCTACACAAGAGGACTTAGTGGCAACTACCCGAGAGGAACCTACAACAGGGTGACATGGTAGTTGTCAAGGAGGATAATCTTCCATCGAACGAATGGCGCTTAGGACGCGTCAAGGAAACCCACCCAGGACAGGATGACCGGGTCCGAGTGGTCGACGTGCTCACGACCCGCCGACTTATTAAAAGGCCCGTGGCCAAACTTATCCTACTTCCACTCCATTCCGAGCCCAACAATCCAACTCCTTTGTTGAAGTCGTGACTAACCGTTTCATTCAACAAGAGTTATTTTGCTAATTTCTGTTTTTTGTGTATTCCCAGAATTTCCGAACGAAGCAACATGGCACCCACCAAGGCACAACGGGCACAAAGGGCAGCTCAGCAGCTGCGTGGCACGGCGTCCTTCCGCTGCCGTGTGTGCCGGGGCATTCACGCGTTGAAAAAGTGCCAGCGGTTCATGCACCTCAATGCTGAGAAGTTGCTCCGGGCAGTATTGATTAATAAATACTACCCCAACTGTCTGGCACACCAGCACTCTGGGCAATCCTGCAGGAGTGGCGACAATGTCGCATTTGCGATGGCGAGCATCACACTCTGCTCCACCTGGATGAGCAAGAGTCCATCAAGGAGCCCATCGCCAATCCAGCAACGCAGTCCACGTTCTCGCTCACCCATCCCCGAAGGCGTCACACTCCTGCCCACCGTGAGCGTTGCCATCGTCGCGAAGGGGAAACCGTTCCAGATGCAAGCACTGGTGGATTCATGTAGCCCGACCAGCCGCATTGATGCCTCACTGGCAAAGGCACTGGGCCTTTCCGCCACCTGGCTCGATGCGGGTGAGAGGGTAAGTGCTCGCATCCGATCCACAAATGGAAGTTTTGATCGGGAAGTCCGCCTGCGTATTGAGGCCCAGCTTAACTTCCGGACCCCTTCAACGCTGATTGACGAACGCTTACGGAAGGGCGTTCCCAATATTATCCTAGCGGATGACGCCTGGTTCCGAACTTCGACGGTCAGCATAGTGTTGGGCGCCGATATCTACGGCTTGGTGATCCAACAGGGCGTTATTCCGAGCGACCACGATCCAGTGGCCCAAAATACTGCTTTTGGGTGGATCCTATCTGGAATGTGCAGCCCATAAGGTCCGCTCCTCCCTCCAGTCTCTTTTTTTTGCAATTATATTGCAAAGGGGGCCGGAATGTTTATGCCTAAATGTATGCATCTGCAACTCCCCACCAAAATCAGTATTTTGTTTCCGCTCTGAGCATAAGTTATGTTAAAAACCATGTTAATTATGTTAAGAGCCGCTGAGCAAGCTCAGCGTCTACATAGTTTTTAGTACTAATTCGACAATAAATTGAAGCAGTCACACAGACCATAACCGCGCGTCACTATTATTTTCACCCCGTCGTTTCCACAAAGGTAAATAGTAATTTACCCGCGTAGACCGCGAGTGCAACCATATCTTTGGAAAGTTCCACCCCTCCACATTTTCAATATTATTGTATGCAACAAAGTGTTACATACTAAGCTTTATTGAGTCATGCATATACACACTACAGTAATACCCCATTCAAAAATTATGGAACGGAGTATAATAGTTAGAAATATCCAAGAAAACAAAGAAATTTTTGACAAATCATACAAATGTATCAACAAAGATACACCTATTAAAGTAGACACATCAATATATCACAATAGACTGCTTATGAAACAATATAATACTATTGTAGAAAATATAAATACTGTCAAGTCTAAACTAACAGAAGATCACACCAAACAATGTATCAGATGGCTACAGTCATTAAATATCAGATTAAAAAGCATTGGTAACAGGCAAAACATTGAAATAAATGTACCTGAAGATCTAAGCTTACCAGCTGATTTTAATGAAAGTCAGTTGCAAGACTTAGATGAGTCACAGCCAATAAAAGATATTGATAAAATAGTAGAGTCAAATAAGCCAAAATCTTTAACAATGGCAGAAGAATCAGCCGACCAAAGGGCTTATATAAGAGAAATTTCAAGTGCAGTGCCAGAATTTGATGGAAAAAAGATCCATCTACAACGATTCATTACGGCAATAAAATTGGCTGATATGACATAGGGATCGTATGAACCAATAGCAATATAGGTAATTAAGTCCAAAATAATTGGCTCAACACTTTATGAAGTACAGAATGAGACAAGCATTAGTGGAATTATAAGGAAATTGCAAGATACAATTGTCAGTGAAACATCTGACGTTATCAAGGCAAAAATGGCGAATGTTTACCAAAAAGGCAAAACAGCCACGCAGTTCACTAATGACATCGATAACCTACGAAGATTACTTGAATCTTCGTATGTTGATGAAGGATTACCTTCTGAGCACGCTGATAAGTTCAGCACTAAAGAAGCTATAAAAACCATGATCAAAAATTGTGATCATGGCAAGCTGAA
Organism: Scaptomyza flava; assembly: GCA_030179655.1. NCBI lineage: Eukaryota > Metazoa > Arthropoda > Insecta > Diptera > Drosophilidae > Scaptomyza > Scaptomyza flava. The sequence goes on from JARNME010000289.1 coordinate 198,166, forward strand.
GACAATAATGGAAGCAGGAACATTCATAACTATGAATGACGCTGTCAGTAAGTACATTAATTGTAGCACAGAAATGACGGGTAATACTAACTCAGTATTATACGCCCAAAGAGGACAAGCCCAACGTGGTAATAACAGAAGTAATTACCACGGTAGAGGGAATGGACGCGACAATTATAACAATAATAATTATAACAATTATATTAATAATTACAGAGGCCAAAATAGAGGCAACTCTAGAGGCCGTGGCCGTGGCAACTCAAATAGAAGCCAACAAGATAGCAATGTGAGAGTAACCCAACAGGCATCGGGAAACTCACAAGCACCTTTAGGTACACAGCAATAAACACGAAAGTACATACAATTATTATTATTATTATTATTTATTTATTGATTATTCCTAGAGCTACAAGTAAAAGTACTTATAAATTACTGCACTAGTCACATTTTACACTTGCTATATAAACATACAAAACATTATTATTATATTAATTATTTTAAACAAAATGACTTTAATACTACTTATGTAATAAACATTAAAATATAAATTCAAGAACAAAAATATAAACTCAAAAACAAAATTGTATCCATTAACCTATGACCCTTAGTATTGTTGTCATTAATACCATCATAAATCACTTCGCTGTAAGTATGTCTTTAGCTTAGATTTAAAAATTGATGTGCTTCTAACGGTCTTAATCTCTAGTGGCAACTGATTCCAAAGTCGAGCAACCCATACAAAAAAGTGCCTGTCGGAGGATGCAAGCTTAGTTCTAGGACGAACAACATTACAGGTCCTTAATGACACTGCAAAGCGTAGTTTCTCATATAAATAATCAGGCGCTTGTGTGTATATAATGTCATGAAGCAGATTTAAAGCTTTATACTTAGTCCAGTTTCTTAAGTCTAATTCAAATATACAATTTGCAAAACATGTAACATGATCATATCTTTTAAGTCCAAAAACATAACGTGCTACACTATTAAAGGCTACTTTAAGCTTTTGCTGACTAGCAATATCACAGTTTGAGAAAATTTCAATGCCATAAAATAATATGGGGGTTACAAGAGTTTTTGCGATGGTCATTCTTGTTATAACAGGCAGCCAGGGCTGTGTTAAAACAATCTGCCGAAGAACTCCATAAGTCTTTCCCACAGCCTTATTTACCTGGTCTTTCCATGTAAGTGTATTGTTAAATGTAATCCCTAGATTGTCAGCCTTTTCTACATATTTAATTTCTACATTATCAACATACAGTTTACTTAAATTGCTAACATTTAATTTTTTCTTATAAATAACAATACATTTACATTTAGAAGGATTAAAAAAAAAAAACCATTGTTACCTGCCCATTGACACACACTTAACAGACACACTGGTTAATCTGACTTACAGGACGACTCACATATAATTGGACATCAACATCACACATAGACAAAACATTTGGAAGATCATTAACATATATTACAAAAAGAAGAGGACCAAGAATTGATCCCTGAGGCACACCACGGGTGGTCGCAATAAGGTCAGAGGTGGAGTGCTGTACAACTACGGCCTGTTTTTTATTTTTCAAGTATGAGGCCATTAACTTTACTGCCGTATTGGAGAAGTTATATAAATTACTTAGCTTTGTTATCAAAATTTCGTGGCTAACCGTGTCAAAAGCCTTACTGAAGTCAAGCAGCGTCAAAAGAGTAACTTCATTATTGTCCATATGGTTTCTTATATCTGCAACAATTTTTAATACAGCGGTTGTACAGCTTTTCTTTTTCCTGAACCCAGATTGCTTGTTGCTAAGTAAGTTGTTGGTGTCCGTAAAAGCTGAGATTTGGTTTGCCAATAATTTTTCAAGGACTTTGGACAAGAATGGCAATATAGCTATCGGTCTAAACTCATCTTTGCCTTTTGGGATGGGCGTAATTTTAGCGATTTTCCTCGTCTCAGGAAATGTGGACGTGGTTATTGCATAATTTAGTATGTGAGTTATATGACCTAAAATTAGTGGAAGTATTATTTTTACAAACTTTGGGCTGACGTCATCTAATCCACTCGCATTTGACTTAACTTTTAAGATTGCCTCAAGTACATCACATTGACTTACACTAACAAAGTTAAAACAGCTAGTACAATTATTTAACGACACAGAGTTTATGTACGGGTTACATGTTGCTGGACGAACATTGACATTTACAAAACTACCATTAAGAACATTTACATCCAAGTCGTCATTTATCACAGGCTTAGCCTTTCCAATTCCAACGTTCCTCAACTCCTTCCATAATTTTTGCGTGGAATTTATATTGTCAAATTGTAAACCATAATGTCTACGCTTAGCACTGCTAATCAATTTATTTACATTACGCCTGGCAGTCTTAAAAAATTTAAGCAATTGGTCAGTCTTGTAACGTTTCCACCTCTCGTACAGCTTATCCCGGCGTTTTATTGCACTTTTTATATCACTGCTAACCATGGATTTAGCTTCGGCTTAATAACTAAGGTTTTAAGCGGTACATGTTTATTGTACAAATATTCAATATTATTTTGCAACAATCCTAGCTGGGTGTCAACCGAGGGAAGAAAATATAAACTATTCCAGTCACAATTATTACAGTCACTGAACAACAAACTATTATCTACATTTTTAAAATCTCTATATTGAATAATCTGATTATTATAGTCAAGCTGAGTGTCATAAGAAAGAAAATTAGGTCGTGCTTGGAAAATTCAGGTACTGAAATTTGGTCATACAACATTACCCTGTTTGTATTATTTACAAAGATAACATCAAGTAATGTATTGTTGGTTTGTGAGAAATGGGTTGGTGTTTCTGCATTTACAAGTTTTAGACCCAGTGCATTAAGTTCTCCTGATAAGTCTTGGTTCTGAAGCATATTGCTGTTTAGGTCGCCAAGTATTATAATGTCAGTAAAGGTCAGTGATAAGTTTGCTATTTTGTCAATCATGTCAGAGTAACTTATGTGATTATGTGCCCTATACACACACCCTAGCAGCATCTTAATATTTTTATTAAGACTAATTAATTCTAAAAATAAATATTCAATTGGGCAGTCAAGGGGATGACTTAGAACAACTTTACACTTAATTCTCTTAGCTACATACACTGCTACACCACCCGCATGACTTACACGATCAGAACGGAAAACATTAAAGCCATCACAAACAATAGACAAGTCACTTAATTCTGGGACAAACACGTTTCAGAGACACAGACAACATCAACATTAGAATTCATAAAAATAAAGCGAAACTCATCCATCTTCTTAACAAGACTCTGCGCATTTATATGGCAAATATTTAAACCGCTGTTTTGCTTACAAAGAACTCTAACCATGGCTTGGGTGCTCGACCTGGATGTTATTAAAGACGCGGACATCTAAAAAGCTTGATATTAAAACCTAACAGAAGCACATCAAAAAATTGTATAGTTCCTAACGCTAAAAATGTAATAATAGTAGTATTAACAACAACAACAAAAATCATCTGCACATCAGACGCAATAAAATATGAAAGATGTGAGCACTCTTTTAAACGCGAGAAATTACTTAAAATAGGAAAGAAAGAGAAATCACTTAAAATAGGAATTAACATACGAATTGATAATATAAACGTGCAAAACTTAAGAGCGAAAAAGCTCCGCCTGTGTGGTCGGTGGCGTAGACGTGGCGACTGCAGATGAGCTTTGTAAGAGCACGAGCTTTTGCGGGTTGTCTAATCTAATAACATCTCCCTTCTCACTCTGCCTGACATGGACGATGCCCTGGCGACAGAACACAGCTGTCAGCAGCTTTTGCCTCTTCATTTGAATTGTTTTTTTGAATATCTCATAATTCTCTTTGCTTAATTGCTCATTCAGGTAAATTGGTATATTGCCATGTGCTTCAAAGCCCAGCATATGCAAGTTTAGTTGCGTGTTGTTACTTCGCCGGTATTCCGCTGCCGCTCGCATAACTCTCACTTTATCGTGTGTGTTATCAAATTTTATAATAATTTCCGGATCGACTACTGAGCTAGCTCTACCGGATCGCCTAATTCTAAAGATCTCCTTTAGTCTCGGTGCCGGGGTGACCCCAAGAGAGAAAGCTAGTGCGTTGAAAATGGACCGCAGCTGCTCACCCTCAACGAGGGGCACACCATGTAGACGAACATCATTGGCTATGCATGCGTTGGCTTGCGCGTTTAGCTTAGCTTCAAGCGCCGCAACTTGCACATGTAGTGCTCGAGTTCCCTCCGCAGCTTGCTCCAGAAATTGCACCCGCTGCACAATGCTGTGAAGCTCACCTTTTATGCCATCCAGCTTCTCATTGAGTATGCAGATCAAGCGCTCCTCCGACTCTCTCATCCTGCTTGAAATCAACTCAGCCTGTTCCTCGAAACGTTGGTCAATCAGCTGGATGAGCGAACTTTTGTCGATCGCCTTTCCAGCCTTGAGATCACCGGTGGAGTTTTCGCGCAAACGTTTTGGTACAGGTGCCATTATTGTGCAAATAAAAACAAAGCAGTAGGAAAAGTGTTGTCGTGCTGCGAGCAGAGTAGTTTTCGTGTGCTTAGTATGTTTGCTGTGGTGAAGAGCAAGAGTAATTCTCAGCTTCCCAAATGTGTTGTTGTTTATTGTGTGCGCGCGATTTTTCGCAAATAGTAATTGTTTAATTTATTCAATAATGTAAAAGTTTATAAGCGAATGCAGCGCTTGTATGTTTGTTTTCAATTAAACAACTTATAACAAAACAATGCCGTTGTATTGCTTTACATGTACATGTACATGTGTACATACAATTTGAGTCTTAACATATTCGTTTCATTTGACCATGTGTCAACGGGTAAAAAACTTACCTTTTTAATAGATACAGGTGCAGATATTTCAATCATTAAAGAAACTCCTGATGTCTTTCATGAAATCCAATCAAATAATGTTATAAATATTCAAGGCATTAGTAAAGAAATTTTAAAATCCAAAGGCTTAGCATCAATAGAGATACAGACAGGAAAATGCATATGATTCTGGTAAAAATTCCATACTTCTACCAGCAAGATTCCAAACTATCCGAAAAATTACGTTAACTTCAAATGACGATAATATATTTATTCCAAATCAGGAAATTCAACCAGGTGTATATGTTGCAAACACAATAGCAACATCCCAAAATACATTCGTCCGTCTATTATATACAACTAATACAGATCAATTAGTTACGATTCATAATTTACAACACGAATCACTTTCGAACTACGATGTAGTTCACACAAATCAAGAATATAGAGAAAAAACTGTCATATCTCAGCTAGCAAAAAATTTCCCCCCACAATTCAAGTCAGAATTAACCAATTTATGCACCAAATATAGTGACATATTCGGTCTTGAGACCGAATCAATCACAACAAATAACTTCTATAAACAACAGCTGAGACTAACAGATAATGAACCAGTGTACATTAAGAACTATCGAAGCCCGCATAGCCAGACAGAAGAAATACAAAACAAGTTGAAAAATTGATCAGCGACAACATTGTCGAACCGTCTGTGTCAGAATACAGCAGCCCACTTTTACTTGTCCTAAAGAAAGCCCTTCCAGGCTCAGAAAATAAAAAGTGGCGATTAGTAATTGACTATCATCAAATTAATTAAAACAAGTAAGAAGGCTCTAGTCGGGAGAGCCCGACTAGAAGATACCCTGAACCCAGTTGCAATAAATATATTTAATTTATATAAGACTTTGGTATACTGGCTTAGCTTCCATCGATTAAGTTCAATATCTCCGGTGTTTCTCAACCGATTTGGACGAAATTTTCAGAAAAGTTCTATCATTATCCATTACTTCAACCCTCATTTTTAGATTTTCCAAATTCGATATTTTATTGTTATCGATATTATGTGTATATCGGAAACCAGAATAGTTATCGATAATTTGAAGCAAACTTGTTCTGCTCATGGTATAGGAGAACTTAAATACAAAATCAGAAGTCTCTAGCTCTTTTAGTCTCTGAGATTCACGCGTTCATACAGACGGACAGACGGACAGACAGACGGACAGACGGACATGGCTATATCGTCTCGGCTGTTGATGCTGATCAAGAATATATACACTTTAAAGGGTCGGAGATGCTTCCTTCTGCCTGTTACATACTTTTGCACAAAACCATTATACCCTTATTTACCCATTTTATGGGTTAAGGGTATAAAAATGACCACAGACCCCTAACATATTTATTTTCCATGATCAACCCTAATTCAAAACTAACACGTATGCGGCTCGAATTAGAAGAATACGACATTACAGTCGAGTACCTAAAGGGAAAAGATAATTTTGTGGCAGACGCCCAATCGCGGATCACGATATCCGAACTAAAAGATTGACATAACAAAGTCCTGAAAGTCACTACCAGGCAACGGAGTAGACAGAATGTAAACTGTACAGTAAATAACGAACAACTTTTGCCAACGCAAAGTCTCGAAAATGTATCCAAGCCCAACGTATACGAAGTCATAACAAATGATGACATACGAAATGTAGTGACCTTGCGTGTAAAAGATATTTGCCTTTTTAAACAAGGATCTAGAGTAATCGCAAGAATTGATGTTAGCGATTTGTATACAAATGGAATTCTCGACTAAAGTCAGTGTTTCCAAAGGCTCGAAAAAGAAGCCGGTATACTAGAAATCAGCCAACTCAAATTGGCACCGAGCGAAAAAATCTTTGAATCAATTTCAATAGATGATTTCAAAATAATGGGCAATGAAATATTAAAATCATTAAGAGTAGCGATACTCAAGCCGGTGACCACAGTAGAAACTGAAGAAGAGATACAAGAAATACTGTCTACATACCATGATGATCCAATACAAGGAAGTCATACAGGCATAACAAAAACTTTAGCTAAAGTAAAAAGACATTACTACTGGAAAAATATGACTAATCACATAAAAGAGTAAGTACGTAGATGCCCAAAATGCCAAATGTCAAAAACCACGACAAATACAAATACTCCGTTTACCATAACAGACACACCATTAGGTGCCTTTGACAGAGTAAAAGTGGATACTATAGGCCCACTACCAAAATTAGAGAATGGTAATGAATATGCTATCACATTAATATAAGATTTGACTAAATATCTTGTAGGAATTCCTATACCTAATAAAAATGCTAATACAGTTGCAAAGGCGATATTTGAATCTTTTATTTTGAAGTACGGTCCAATGAAGACGTTCATTTCGGACATGAGAACAGAATATAAAAATTCCATAATGAGCGACTTGTGCAAATATTTAAAAATTGATAGTATAACATCAACAGCACACCATCACCAGACAGTAGGAACAATAGAAAGAAGTCATCGAACTTTGAACGAATATATTCGATCATATATTTCAGTTGACAAAACAGACTGGATGTATGGCTTCAATATTTTGTATATTGTTTCAACACGACCCCCTCTATGGCACACAATTACTGTCCATATGAGCTAATTTTTGGCAAACCAAACAATTTGCCTAAACAATCTAAAAATATAGATATCATTACACCTTTATATAATATAGATAATTATGCTAAAGAAACTAAGTTTAGATTAGAACAGGCTTATAAAAGAGCAAGAATAATGTTAGAAAAACATAAGGCTAAAAATAAGGAATATTACGATAAGAACGTAATTAATTTTGAATTAAAACTAGGGGATATGGTTTTATTAAAAAACGATACAGGGCATAAGTTAGAATACGTGAGGACCATATACAATAGAAGAAATAAAAACTAATGAAAATATTGTAATTAAAGATAATAAAAATAAATAACAAAAAGTTCATAAGGATAGATTAAAGAAATATATTACTTGAAAAATTTTTATTTTCTAATATACAATTTGGTCTGATCAACCAATAATAATAACAACAATAATAATAATAATTATAATAATAATAATAATAATAATAATAATAAAAATAATAATAATAATAATAATAATAATAATAATAAAAAAATATATATATATACAAAAAAAAAATTTATTTCTATAACATAAGAACAAATAAATATTCACTTACGATTTTATATGCTTAATTAAAAATAATCAATATAAAAAAAAATTTATTAAATAAAGATAAATTTATATACATAATAATATTAATTAATTTTAAAATAACTTCATGTATTACGTTATTTTTTAAAAGGAGGGAGATGTAGAATACAATATGTGTTTTAAATTAATATAATAACAACAACACTTTGTTGCTGTTCAAGCGCATGCATAAACTTATATTGTAGCAGAATACATGTCATAAATTAATATAACAACAACAACACTTTTTTGCTGTTCAAGTACATGCATAAACTCATATAACAACAACAAAGTATTGTTGTGCACGCTTAAACCTAAAACAGGGCAATGACACTTTGTCATTACATAAACATCAGGCTAGCACATTTCAAGTGCAAACGTAATATGATCGCACGAGAATGCAGCAGGCACAAGTAATGCCGCGTTAGCATTCTTATGCTTTGACCACTTGTGACATATACGTATATACACTCTCTCTCTCTCTCTCAAGTATGTTTAATACATAATGTTTTTTTATGTGCGGCTCTGACGCTGACTTCTCTGCTGAAGCAGCGCCAGGCCTATATAAACCAAATAATAAGCTAAAATAATTCATTCAATAAAGAACCAGTAAACAACACAGATGTCTTATTTCTTAAATTTTTAATGCTCAAACTAAACAACAATATAATTAAACATTACAGGAGGCTGTTGAATACAGCCAAAAATAATAGTGACAGATGGGACTTATACACCAAGAAACTAACAGAATATAATAAAGAAATCCGGTACAGCAAACGTGCTCATTTCCGGAGATTTTGCTCCAACATTAAGCAGGCCGCACCTGCTGTGAGAGTCTTTAAGTCGATCTCGAAAGGCAAAGTGTTGTCCGAACTCTGCTTTAAGAGGCCAGATGGTTCCTTCACGGAAAATGAGATGGAAAGGGCAGTACTTCTCCTGCAAACTCACTTTCCACTTTGTAAAACCATCACAAACACTGACAGCTGTTACGAAACGGTTCCCATCAGGAGACCGAACTGGAGCCTGGCTGCAGCCATAGTAACAGAGCCAAGGATTAGATGGGCCATTGGAACGCTCAGTCCCTACAAGGCCCCAGGTACGGACGGTATCCTCCCCGTCCATCTACAGAAAGGGATGGAACAGCTTATGGTGTTCCTCATTCGTATTTTCCGGGGAAGCCTAGCTACGGGCTACATACCTAGGGCATGGAGGACGGCCAGGGTGATCTTTATCCCGAAAGTGGCGAAAAAGGACCCCTTTCACCCCAAATCTTTCAGGCCGATCAGCCTGACATCCTTCTTGCTAAAAACCCTCGAAAATAAAGTTGACATTCACATTAGGATCTCGTACCTAGTGTCCGGTCCCCAGCATGATCATCAGCATGCCTATAGAGAAGGAAAGTCGACAGAATCGGCTCTCATAGACCTAGTAAACAGCCTCCAATGCTCAGTAGGGGCCAAAGATGTTGCCTTTTGTGCTTTCATGGACATAGAGTGCCTTCAATAACACAGCACATGATGTTGTGGTTAGGGCACTTCGGGGAAAAGAGGTTGAGTCAGTACTTACTCTCCGGCTAGGCAAACTTCTTGACACTAGAGTAGTGTAGAGTAGTCAACAATTTGAAGGTCAGGGCCCAAACCACCAGAGGTTGTCCACAGGGGGGTGTCCTATCACCTCTCCTCTGGAGTCTCGTGGTGGACGAGCTGCTAGTCAAACTTACAGATAATGAATTTGAATGCCAAGGCTACGCCGATGACATTACCATTGTCTGTAAAGGCAGCTTCGAGAACACGCTATGTGGTAAGATTACACTGGGTCTTAGAGTTTGCTTTGACTGGTGAAGGGACGTGGGGCTCAATATCAATCCAGCAAAAACCACAGTTGTCGCTTTCACCAATCGGTACATGTTAAAATCCATAAGACCCATATCTATTGGGGGTACGACAATCTGGCCCGGTATATAACTGCTTTTGCTGCTGTTGTTGTTGTTGTTGAAGCTGCTTCTGCTGTAGTTATTGCTGCTTTTGCTGCTGTTGTTGTTGTTGAAGTCCTAGGTCCCTTAAGACCCACGTCGCGGTCGCCATATGGTATTTATAATGTGTTCAATTTAAAGTTAAAAACGTTAGGGCACGTCAGTGCCATTTGTTGGTAGATTATAGAATGTTCTTTATTATTTGTGATTCCTAACTCTTAGCCTAAAATATATATCTATTCTTATGTATATAAAAAGAGTGTATAGAGAGAGAGATTGTGTGTACATGCATGTAATGTGAGTGCTTGTGCGCACTTGGTTTGCGTTCCAAATGGAACGTGGGATATGCAGCGTCAGCTAAAACGGTCAGCTAGCTTGCTAGCGATCCGCGCTGAGTAATATGAGCCTGAGCCCATGCGCTGCATAGTTTATATATATATATATATATATATTATTGTATGCAACAAAGTGTTACATACTAAGCTTTATTGAGTCATGCATATACACACTACAGTAATACCCCATTCAAAAATTATGGAACGGAGTATAATAGTTAGAAATATCCAAGAAAACAAAGAAATTTTTGACAAATCATACAAATGTATCAACAAAGATACACCTATTAACGTAGACACATTAATATATCACAATAGACTGCTTATGAAACAATATAATACTATTGTAGAAAATATAAATACTGTCAAGTCTAAACTAACAGAAGATCACACCAAACAATGTATCAGATGGCTACAGTCATTAAATATCAGATTAAAAAGCATTGGTAACAGGCAAAACATTGAAATAAATGTACCTGAAGCTCTAAGCTTACCAGCTGATTTTAAAGAAAGTCAGTTGCAAGACTTAGATGAGTCACAGCCAATAAAAGATATTGATAAAATAGTAGAGTCAAATAAGCCAAAATCTTTAACAATGGCAGAAGAATCAGCCGCCCAAAGGGCTTATATAAGAGAAATTTCAAGTGCAGTGCCAGAATTTGATGGAAAAAAGATCCATCTACAACGATTCATTACGGCAATAAAATTGGCTGATATGACATAGGAATCGTATGAACCAATAGCAATATAGGTAATTAAGTCCAAAATAAATGGCTCAACACTTTATGAAGTACAGAATGAGACAAGCATTAGTGGAATTATAAGGAAATTGCAAGATACAATTGTCAGTGAAACATCTGACGTTATCAAGGCAAAAATGGCGAATGTTTACCAAAAAGGCAAAACAGCCACGCAGTTCACTAATGACATCGATAACCTACGAAGATTACTTGAATCTTCGTATGTTGATGAAGGATTACCTTCTGAGCACGCTGATAAGTTCAGCACTAAAGAAGCTATAAAAACCATGATCAAAAATTGTGATCATGGCAAGCTGAAGACAATAATGGAAGCAGGAACATTCATAACTATGAATGACGCTGTCAGTAAGTACATTAATTGTAGCACAGAAATGACGGGTAATACTAACTCAGTATTATACGCCCAAAGAGGACAAGCCCAACGTGGTAATAACAGAGGTAATTACCACGGTAGAGGGAATGGATGCGACAATTATAACAATAATAATTATAACAATTATAACAATAATTACAGAGGCCAAAATAGAGGTCAAAATAGAGGCAACTCTAGAGGCCGTGGCCGTGGCAACTCAAATAGAGGCCAACAAAATAGCAATGTGAGAGTAACCCAACAGGCATCGGGAAACTCACAACCACCTTTAGGTACACAGCAATAAACACGAAAGTACATACAATCAATTTGAGTCTTAACATATTCGTTTCATTTGACCATGTGTCAACGGGTAAAAAACTTACCTTTTTAATAGATACAGGTGCAGATATTTCAATCATTAAAAAACTTCTGATGTCTTTCATGACATCCAATCAAATAATGTTATTAATATTCAAGGCATTAGTAAAGAAATTTTAAAATCCAAAGGCTTAGCATCAATAGAGATACTGACAGGAAAATACATAATTCCGCACAACTTTAATATAGTTGATTTAGATTTCGCTATACCATGTGACGGAATAATAGGCATTCATTTTATTAAAAAATTCAATTGTCAACTTGACTTCAAACCATCAGAAGATTGGTTTATAATTAGACCCAACAATCTAAAATATCCGATTCATGTTACTATAACATATGATTCTGGTAAAAATTCCATTCTTCTACCAGCAAGATTCCAAACTATCCGAAAAATTACGTTAACTTCAAATGACGATAATATATTTATTCCAAATCAGGAAATTCAACCAGGTGTATATGTTGCAAACACAATAGCAACATCCCAAAATACATTCGTCCGTCTATTATATACAACTAATACAGATCAATTAGTTACGATTCATAATTTACAACACGAATCACTTTCGAACTACGATGTAGTTCACACAAATCAAGAATATAGAGAAAAAACTGTCATATCTCAGCTAGCAAAAAATTTCCCCCCACAATTCAAGTCAGAATTAACCAATTTATGCACCAAATATAGTGACATATTCGGTCTTGAGACCGAATCAATCACAACAAATAACTTCTATAAACAGCAGCTGAGACTAACAGATAATGAACCAGTGTACATTAAGAACTATCGAAGCCCGCATAGCCAGACAGAAGAAATACAAAAACAAGTTGAAAAATTGATCAGCGACAACATTGTCGAACCGTCTGTGTCAGAATACAGCAGCCCACTTTTACTTGTCCTAAAGAAAGCCCTTCCAGGCTCAGAAAATAAAAAGTGGCGATTAGTAATTGACTATCGTCAAATTAATTAAAAAAACTACTGTCCGATAAATTTCCACTGGCTTGAATTGATATATTAGTAGGTAGAGCAAAATAGTTCACATGCCTTGACTAATTTCAGGTTTTCATCAAATTGAACTCGAAGAAAGTTCAAGAAATATAACCTCATTTTCAACGAGCAATGGCTCATATCGCTTCACGCGATTACCCTTCGGTTTAAAAATAGCACCGAACTCATTTTAGAGAATGATGACTATTGCATTCTCTGGACGTTGACGATTTAATAGTTATTGGTTGTTCCGAAAAACATATGTTCAAGAACTTAACAGATGTTATTGACAAATGTAGGAAATACAATCTTAAATTGCATCCAGAAAAATTCTCATTTTTCATGCACGAATTGACCTTTCTCGGTCATAAATGCACAGACAAAGGAATCTTGCCTGACGACAAAAAATACGACGTCATTAAAAATTACCCAGTCCCACATGATGCGGACAGTGCTAGACGTTTTGTTGCATTTTGCAATTATTATAAACGTTTTATAAACAACTTCGCCGACTATTCTAAATTATGTTAAAAGAATGTCACTTTAAAATGGACAGCTGAATGCCAAAACGCATTCCAATATCTTAAAGATAAATTAATGGAGCCTACTTTATTACAATATCCAGATTTCAGCAAAGAATTTTGCATAATAACGGATGTAAGTAAGCAAGCGTGTGGAGCAGTTTTAACTCAAAACTATTATGGACTCCAACTTCCAGTTGCATACGCATCACGTTCATTTACAAAAGGAGAAAGTAATAAGAGTACAACAGAACAAGAATTGGCAGCAATTCACTGGGCAATATTACATTTTCGTCCATATATTGATGGTAAACATTTTATAGTAAAAAATGACCACAGACCCCTAACATATTTATTTTCCATGATCAACCCTAATTTAAAACTAACACGTATGCGGCTCGAATTAGAAGAATACGACATTACAGTCGAGTACCTAAAGGGAAAAGATAATTTTGTGGCAGACGCCCAATCGCGGATCACGATATCCGAACTAAAAGATTGACATAACAAAGTCCTGAAAGCCACTACCAGGCAACGGAGTAGACAGAATGTAAACTGTACAGTAAATAACGAACAACTTTTGCCAACGCAAAGTCTCGAATTGTATCCAAGCCCAACAAATACGAAGTCATAACAAATGATGACATACGAAATGTAGTGACCTTGCGTGTAAAAGATATTTGCCTTTTTAAACAAGGATCTAGAGTAATCGCAAGAATTGATGTTAGCGATTTGTATACAAATGGAATTCTCGACTAAAGTCAGTGTTTCCAAAGGCTCGAAAAAGAAGCCGGTATACTAGAAATCAGCCAACTCAAATTGGCACCGAGCGAAAAAATCTTTGAATCAATTTCAATAGATGATTTCAAAATAATGGGCAATGAAATATTAAAATCATTAAGAGTAGCGATACTCAAGCCGGTGACCACAGTAGAAACTGAAGAAGAGATACAAGAAATACTGTCTACATACCATGATGATCCAATACAAGGAAGTCATACAGGCATAACAAAACTTTAGCTAAAGTAAAAAGACATTACTACTGGAAAAATATGACTAATCACATAAAAGAGTAAGTACGTAGATGCCCAAAATGCCAAATGTCAAAAACCACGACAAATACAAATACTCCGTTTACCATAACAGACACACCATTAGGTGCCTTTGACAGAGTAAAAGTGGATACTATAGGCCCACTACCAAAATTAGAGAATGGTAATGAATATGCTATCACATTAATATAAGATTTGACTAAATATCTTGTAGGAATTCCTATACCTAATAAAAATGCTAATACAGTTGCAAAGGCGATATTTGAATCTTTTATTTTGAAGTACGGTCCAATGAAGACGTTCATTTCGGACATGGGAACAGAATATAAAAATTCCATAATGAGCGACTTGTGCAAATATTTAAAAATTGATAGTATAACATCAACAGCACACCATCACCAGACAGTAGGAACAATAGAAAGAAGTCATCGAACTTTGAACGAATATATTCGATCATATATTTCAGTTGACAAAACAGACTGGGATGTATGGCTTCAATATTTTGTATATTGTTTCAACACGACCCCCTTTATGGCACACAATTACTGTCCATATGAGCTAATTTTTGGCAAACCAAACAATTTGCCTAAACAATCTAAAAATATAGATATCATTACACCTTTATATAATATAGATAATTATGCTAAAGAAACTAAGTTTAGATTAGAACAGGCTTATAAAAGAGCAAGAATAATGTTAGAAAACATAAGCCTAAAAATAAGGAATATTACGATAAGAACGTAATTAATTTTGAATTAAAACTAGGGGATATGGTTTTATTAAAAAACGATACAGGGCATAAGTTAGAATACGTGAGGACCATATACAATAGAAGAAATAAAAACTAATGAAAATATTGTAATTAAAGATAATAAAAATAAATAACAAAAAGTTCATAAGATTAGATTAAAGAAATATATTACTTGAAAAATTTTTATTTTCTAATATACAATTTGGTCTGATCAACCAATAATAATAACAACAATAATAATAATAATAATAATAATAAAAATAATAATAATAATAATAATAATAATAATAATAATAATAATAAAAAAATATATATATATACAAAAAAAAATTTATTTCTATAACATAAGAACAAATAAATATTCACTTACGATTTTATATGCTTAATTAAAAATAATCAATATAAAAAAAAATTTATTAAATAAAGATAAATTTATATACATAATAATATTAATTAATTTTAAAATAACTTCATGTATTACGTTATTTTTTAAAAGGAGGGAGATGTAGAATACAATATGTGTTTTAAATTAATATAATAACAACAACACTTTGTTGCTGTTCAAGCGCATGCATAAACTTATATTGTAGCAGAATACATGTCATAAATTAATATAACAACAACAACACTTTTTTGCTGTTCAAGTACATGCATAAACTCATATAACAACAACAAAGTATTGTTGTGCACGCTTAAACCTAAAACAGGGCAATGACACTTTGTCATTACATAAACATCAGGCTAGCACATTTCAAGTGCAAACGTAATATGATCGCACGAGAATGCAGCAGGCACAAGTAATGCCGCGTTAGCATTCTTATGCTTTGACCACTTGTGACATATACGTATATACACTCTCTCTCTCTCTCAAGTATGTTTTTTTATGTACGGCTCTGACGCTGACTTCTCTGCTGAAGCAGCGCCAGGCCTATATAAACCAAATAATAAGCTAAAACAATTCATTCAATAAAGAACCAGTAAACAACACAGATGTCTTATTTCTTAAATTTTTAATGCTCAAACTAAACAACAATATAATTAAACATTACAGGAGGCTGTTGAATACAGCCAAAAATAATAGTGACAGATGGGACTTATACACCAAGAAACTAACAGAATATAATAAAGAAATCCGGTACAGCAAACGTGCTCATTTCCGAAGATTTTGCTCCAACATTAAGCAGGCCACACCTGCTGTGAGAGTCTTTAAGTCGATCTCGAAAGGCAAAGTGTTGTCCGAACTCTGCTTTAAGAGGCTAGATGGTTCCTTCACGGAAAATGAGATGGAAAGGGCAGTACTTCTCCTGCAAACTCACTTTCCACTTTGTAAAACCATCACAAACACTGACAGCTGTTACGAAACGGTTCCCATCAGGAGACCGGACTGGAGCCTGGCTGCAGCCATAGTAACAGAGCAAAGGATTAGATGGGCCATTGGAACGCTCAGTCCCTAAAAGGCCCCAGGTACGGACGGTATCCTCCCCGTCCATCTATAGTAGGGATGGAACAGCTTATGGTGTTCCTCATTCGTATTTTCCGGGGAAGCCTAGCTACGGGCTACATACCTAGGGCATGGAGGACGGCCAGGGTGATCTTTATCCCGAAAGTGGAGAAAAAGGACCCCTTTCACCCCAAATCTTTCAGGCCGATCAGCCTGACATCCTTCTTGCTAAAAACCCTCGAAAATAAAGTTGACATTCACATTAGGATCTCGTACCTAGTGTCCGGTCCCCAGCATGATCATCAGCATGCCTATAGAGAAGGAAAGTCGACAGAATCGGCTCTCATAGACCTAGTAAACAGCCCCCAATGCTCAGTAGGGGCCAAAGATGTTGCCTTTTGTGCTTTCATGGACATAGAGTGCCTTCAATAACACAGCACATGATGTTGTGGTTAGGGCACTTCGGGGAAAAGAGGTTGAGTCAGTACTTACTCTCCGGCTAGGCAAACTTCTTGACACTAGAGTAGTGTAGAGTAGTCAACAATTTGAAGGTCAGGGCCCAAACCACCAGAGGTTGTCCACAGGGGGGTGTCCTATCACCTCTCCTCTGGAGTCTCGTGGTGGACGAGCTGCTAGTCAAACTTACAGATAATGAATTTGAATGCCAAGGCTACGCCGATGACATTACCATTGTCTGTAAAGGCAGCTTCGAGAACACGCTATGTGGTAAGATTACACTGGGTCTTAGAGTTTGCTTTGACTGGTGAAGGGACGTGGGGCTCAATATCAATCCAGCAAAAACCACAACTGTCGCTTTCACCAATCGGTACATGTTAAAATCCATAAGACCCATATCTATTGGGGGCACGACAATCCCACTCTCTACGGAGATAAAGTTCCTGGGGGTAATCTTGGACAAAAGACTACTGTGGAAACAGCATGTTGAGCATGCGGTACGCAAGGCTTCATTAGCCCTAATGTGCTGTAGATCTCTCGCAGGGAAAAATTGGGGTGTGTCCCCAAAAATCATTTTGTGGATGTACACAGCAATGGTGAGGCCCATAGTCAGCTACGGCGCTGTGGTCTGGGCAAGACGTGTAGTGTCACTAAACGGCAACTGGGCAAACTCCAGAGACTTGCCTGCACGTGCATCTCGGGCGCAATGCGCACGTGCCCGTCCTCAGCACTGGACGTACTGCTAGGACTTCCGCCGTTGCATGATTACCTCAAACACAGTGCGAACAGGTCAATTATGAGAATGGCAGGAGCGAACGCAATCGCTTCTGTCACTAGTGCAATTGGCTCACTGTTGGTCATTCTGCAAGATGCGCAGATAGCCCTTTTTAGTTTCGAGAAGCTCTTTAAAACGGAGCTTAGTAATAAAGTAGAGTGGACTATTCTGTCGACTACCTATAATGTGAAACCACATGCTATTAGATGGTATACGGACGGATCACTAACAGATGAGGGTGCTGGAGGTGGAGTCTGCGGACCCCGACTCAAGTATCATGAGCCCCTGGGCAAATTTGCCAGCATTTTCCAAGCGGAAGTGCACGCGATTGAAAGATGTGCAACCTTCAACTTCGAGAGGGAATACGTTCATAGAGACATAGCCATTTTCTCCGACAGCCAGGCAGCGATCAAACCACTAAGTGCTTATAAGATCGCCAAAATGGTTTGGCAATGTGTAGAAGCACTCAACAGGTTGGGCAGTAACAACAAAGTCACCATCTATTGGGTACCGGGACATGCGGGTGTTCCCGGCAATGAGGTCGCCGATATTTTGGCCAGGAGAGGAGGTAGCACTCCTTTCCAGGGCCTTGAGCCTTTCTGTGGGCTAGGACCAGGGCTTACCAGTCAGAGCAGTCGCATCGATCTGCTCAACGCATGCGAGAACGCTTGGCGGTTTGCACATGGGGCAAGACAGAGCAAGCGACTGCTAGGTAGTTACAACAAGAAGAGAACTGAGGACTGTCTGAAGCTGAGCAAAGGATCTCTTCAGATAGTCACGGGTTTCTTGACCGGGCCCTGCAGATTGCGCAAGCATCTGCATAATCTCAGGTTAGGGGAAGACAGTCTTTGCAGACTGTGTCTGGAGGGGGATGAGACTCCAGAGCACCTGCTTGAGGAGTGTCCCGCCATCAGTCGACTGAGGCTCTCTCTTCTGGGGAGCCTCTTTCTGTCTCCATGCCACATCGTCGCGTAAGAGTAAGAGTAAGAGGGCACAATAGATCCTAGTGGTCGCAGTGCTAGATCCTCGTTCCAATAATAATAATGGGCATCTGTGGGATGAAGGCTGAGGATAATTCCGCGAAAAGAACAGCTCCTCACAGTTCGAGTCGATTGAGCGACACTGTCTTGACTGGATCTACTCGTGTCTTGGACGTCAGGAGGTGAACGTATGCGTGATGGTCTATTTCCACGCGAACATACAGTGCTGCCCCGTAAGCCTTTTGGGAGGCGTCGCAGAAACCATGGATCTGGATGGATGCTTCCGGCTGAAAAGAGACCCAACGAGGTACTCGAATATCTCCAAGACGGAGATGATAGCAGAGAAAATCTTTCCAACGCTGAACCAGCTCGGACGGCAAGGGATCGTCCCACCCAAGCTCATGAAGCCAGATTTCCTGCATGAAAATCTTCGCACGAACGATGACAGGTGCCAGCCATTCCGCTGGATCAAAGAGCTTTGCTATTTCCAAAAGGACTTCACGTTTTGTGATGGATTTCCTTGTAGGAATTTTGGAGGGTGCAAAGAAAAACTCATCTGTGTTGGCTTGCCATCGGATCCCTAAAGTCTTGGCAACGCTGGTCTCTGTGAATTCCAAGAAATCTTCTATCAGAAGGTGGTCCTTGGGAATGTCTTGGAGGAGTTCTTTGTCGTTCGATGTCCATTTTCGAAGGGGAAACCCCATTGGAAACGCCTTGTCTGCTGTGAGCTCCTGCTAGTACATCGTCGACGTACATGTAATTGGAAATGATGTCAATAGCACGCAGAAATTGTGCTAGCACATCTGTAGCAAGCTGCTGCAAAACGCGAATTGCCAGAAACGGTGCGCAATTTACGCCAAACGTAACGGTGTTGAGCTCATAGTCACAGAGCTCTCCATCCTTGTTCCGGTAAAGGATTCTTTGAAATGGCGTGTGTAGTGGGCTTAATAGAATTTGACGATACATCTTAGCAATATCGGCGTTGAAGCCGTAACGAAAAAAACGCCACGTCAGATCTGACTGTAAGAAAGGACCTGCATGAAGGACATCTTTCAGGCTCTTACCATAAGTGGATTGACTGGAGGCATTATATACAACCCAAACATTTGTGGTAGTGCTGTCAGGTTTGAAAACCGCATGGTGTGGAAGATTAAAGTTCCCAGGATCTATAGTAGGGGGGACTCGTCTCATGTGACATAAGTCCAGATATTCCTGGATCACGGAGTCGTACTGCTCTTTTAATGGAGTGTTCCTGTTTAAACGGTTCTCGTTTTTTAGAAACTGAGCCAGTGCGATTGACCTTGAATGTCCTAGGTTGACGTGATCAGGATCTTTGAAGGGGAGAGTGACTATATATTTGCCACTCTCATCTCTTGTTGTTGTGCGCATAAAGTAGTCTTCGCATATGGCATCAGACTCCTTTATTGGCTTCATAGGGAGATCCTCCACCTCCCATAACTTTGTGAGGAGATTTTCCAACCTTTGGTCATTCTTGACCGTGACTCGTGTTGAAAAAGCGGAGATAGAGGATGAGGCACAAGTAGTTATTGGGCCGGCAAGAATCCAACCGATAATGGTTTCTTGACCCAATAACGCGCCACAAATGTTAGGAATAGAGCCGCCTAGTAAGATGGATGGAAGAATATCTGCGCCTTATAGCACATCTATCTGCGAACTCTTGTAAAAATTAGGGTCAGCCAGCGGAATATTGGAAAGGTTTCGCAACGCACTTCCGGGAATCGGATGTGAAGGTAGAGTACCTACCACATTTGGAAGCACAAACGCCGAAGCTTCAATGTGAACTCTCGGCATTGTTGTGGATCCTATGTTGAAGTGACATAACTTCTTAGGATTGGCTGATACAGCTTGGTCTGTTTCACGTTTAAACAGGAGCTTGATGATTCTAAACATTCGTTCTGAAATGAATGTGGCTTTGGAGCCAGAATCGATCAACGCACGAGCCTTATAACACGTGCCAAGGTGGCATTTGTCTATAATAGCAGTGCCTAAAAGAACACCTTGCGTGTTCGACGTGAAATAGTTGTGGATGTTTGCCAAACTTTGCGGTGGACTGCATTGGTTGACTTGGAAGATATGGAGTAGCAGCAGAGCTTAACGATGACCTGGTGGTCGTTTGAGTAGGAGGGTCACCACGATGCAACAATGTATTGTGGCGACCTTTGCAAGTGAAGCAGTTATGGCTGCTTTTACATTCTTTAAGCTGATGTCCTCTGGCGAAACAGTTCAGACATAGCTGCTGCTGTTTAATGTAGGAGGCCCGATCTGTAACTGACATTTGCAGAAACCGTGGGCATACACGCACTGGATGATTCTCTTTGGAACAAAGCTTACAGGTAGAAATTGGCTTTGAAGCTTGTGTCTTTACCTTAACCTTCGCTTCGAAAGAGTTGATCTTCTTCTTATTAAGATCCTTGCGATCGGATTGACTCGGGGCGTTCATAGGCCTCATGTCTTCTATCGCTTCCAGCGTACGATGGAGCTCAGTCAGATAATTGTCAAATTTGACCCAAGTTGGAATATCGGACTTATTGTGGAGGGACTGTTCCCACAAAGACAGGGTAAGTTTCGGAAGTCTGGATGAGCATAGGAATACGAGCAAGCAATCCTTATTTTCGATGCTGACCTTAGCTAGCTCAAAAGCTGTCAAACACCCCTGGATTATGCTCTGGAGCTCTTTTAGCGCCTTACCAGACTCTTGGGAAACCGACGGTAGACTAAAAAGGATTCTAAGCTTACTGTTAACTAACAGCCGCTTATTTTCGAATGTTTCCGAAAGATTCTGCCACGCTGAGTGGAAACCGTCATTTGTCAATGGAGATTTTGAAACAATACCCTTTGCCTCGCCGCTTGTCTTAGCATTGAGGTGGAACAGTTTCTCGACTGGGGTCAGTCTAGAATTATTAATGTAAATCGCTGTAAAAAGATCCCGGAAATTGGGCCAGCGCAAATAGTCTCCATCGAAGACTTCTCTATCGATTGGGGGAAGACTACAACCTTTTGATATGGAAGGAACAGATGATTGTAGTTGCTTATTTTTCGAAGATGCTGCGTCTATACTCTCGCTCAATTGAGCTACGCATCGTTCATATACGGAATATGAATGACATATTTCGCTTGCATACTTTGCAAATCTTCCATGGAACCGCCGTCTTGCAGAAGGGTTTGGGAACCTTGTTCAAACGCAAGCTCTACTATTTTCCATAAGGATCGGATTTGATCCTGGCGCCCCTGTAGCGTAAACAGTGATACGCAGGCTGAATTGGAAAATCTAGCTTCGAATTGGCCTAGCCTGTCCGACACAGCAATGAACTCTTTGGACGCCATTTTGGAATGAGCTATGATTTTCTGTGATTCCTGTCTGGTTATACGGGCGCTGTCCTGAGGAATTGTTAAACTCTCTGCTTTGAGCTTAGGCTGATCACTTACTTGAAGTTTGGACGGACCAGCGGACGGTTTTGATTCCAACTTATTACCAGACTTAGACTTGTCGCTTGCCGCTGAGGAGCTGCGAGCGCTTGACAAGGAAGAACGACGGACCTTTGAAAGGGAAGGACGATGTTTCGCTTGTTGCTTTTGGTCCTCGGATAAAATATGCTCTCTACGGAGCCGAAAACAAATGGACAAAGACCAAAGAAATTACAAAAAAAAAGCAGATCAACAGGCAACAGGCAGAACAAAATATATACCCAAAAATACTAAAAAATACCAAAATGTGAGTATTTTTTACCAACGGAAAGTGTATAGTTTTATTTAAAAAGGAGAAAAAAAATATACCAAAATACAAAAACAATATAAATATTTTTTTTTATTATAGATTTATTATTTGCTCTTAACTTTTATTTATAACTCAATTTATACACAGCTAGTCGGATATGCCCCACTTGCGGAAGGGTGTACTAAATATTGCAAGTTAACTCTTGAAAAGGGTATACCCCACTTGTAAAGAAAAAATTTGTAGGGTATACTCCACCGTTGGTTTGACTTATGTTGTGTTATATGGAATTGGAACGTGTAAATATATACGCAGTGGCACCGGTACTTATGTATATGTAAGTTTGATGACTTTGTTTGACCTACCGGCTGTGCCAAGGTTAACGTCTTTGTCATGTAATATATATATGTTATAGCACGAAATGTGTAGTTATGGTTTTGGATAATTCACAAGTGGGAGCGATTGCGGACACGGAACACTTGTTAATTGCTTTTACATAAATTTGTGTTGAATCTTGTCACAATTAAACGCACATATATATGAAACGTTCATACGAAAAAAAATTGTGAGCAAAAAGAGAAAAAAAAAACTTGGCACCATGTACATACGTACAACAAAATAAAGATGGGAAGAGCACGATATTTTTTCGATGTTTGCTATCGATGTTCAGTATTTTTTAGTATATTTGGTGTATTTTTGTGCAAAAAAGTATAAACACATATGATTAATGGCCGCCAAATTTTAAAAGCATGGAATTGAGTAACTAATTCAAACAACGAGCTCTTCTCACCTTCAATATCCTCTATTTCTCTAATAATTTGCTTTGCTAAAGCATCGCATAGCATATGTTTAGCACTTTTAAATTTCATTTTTACAATTAAAGTATAACCGCAGTAAACAGCAACAGTGACAAAAATTGAAGAATAAGAAATGTCAAAAAACAACAGCTGACTGCAAAAACATGAAACGCATTGACACCCAAAATGCCGTTCACGAGTTAATCGTTTCAACTTTGAAACATGAAACGATGAAACGGAGCTGTTGAACACCCCAATTGATAAAATAAATGCACACGGACAAATAATGTCACAAAATGCAAATCATTACTTATCTGTGGTCTCTATTGTTGGTTG
This sequence comes from Scaptomyza flava, assembly GCA_030179655.1. Taxonomy (NCBI): domain Eukaryota; kingdom Metazoa; phylum Arthropoda; class Insecta; order Diptera; family Drosophilidae; genus Scaptomyza; species Scaptomyza flava. The sequence continues at coordinate 221,868 of JARNME010000289.1, forward strand.
TGTAGATGTGTGTGTGTGTATGCGTGTGCGTGTGTATACGTGCTTGCTGGGGCGAGTGATGATAATTAATCCTAATTATCCGGCTAGAAGGACCATGAAAATGTGGAGGGATGGAACTTTCCAAAGATTTTTTTTTTTTTCTCTTGTAGTCTTTATTTGCAAACAGTCCCTGTGGGGAATATCAGAGAATTGTACTGCATACCATTGACTTTTCTGTCTAATATGTTTTATTCCATGACTTGGGAGTTGTTATTGGTGTTTAAAAAGGGGGTGGGGGGGGGGGGGGGTGTTGGAGGAGGGAGGAGGATTTAAAATTTTATGTGTGTGGCAAATCCAGAGGGTGTAGCCTCTTCAGTCGCCGAGTCGTTGTACTGCTATCCAGCAGGTCTATGGCCAGAAGGTTGACATGGTTGTCCAGCCTATCCAGATAAACCTTCGTGAGCCTAGCCACCTCCTGGCTTATGCGAGGGATTTCTAGTTCTTGGTGAATTTCTGCATTTGTATGATATGGGTGCGCCTCAGAAATAATGCGCAGGACCTTGTTTTAGAAGACTTAGATTCTTTCCCTGTTGTTTCTCTTTGCAGTGCCCCAGAGTGCTATGCCATACGTCCACATAGGTTTAAGTATGGCTTTCTAAATGAGGAGTTTGACCCTTAGTTTGATGGTGGACCTTCTATATAGCAGCCACAGACGCTTGCGAAACCTCACGTTCAACTGGGAACGTTTTTGTGTGAGATGACTACTCCAGGTTAGGCGCCTATCCAATACCAGGCCTAGGTACTTTGCAGTAACGCTGCTGGGTATGGCAACGCCATCCAGGCTGACGGCAGGGCAGTCTCCTCTTCTCAGGGCGAACGTAGTGTGTGTGGATTTGTCTGGGTTGACTACAATATTCCACCGTCTTAGCCATGTATTTAAGCGATCCAGCTGAGTTTGGATTATGCTGGACGCCACGATTGGGGACTTATCATTGGCTAAAAAGGCGGTGTCATCGGCATAAGTGGCAGGGAGCATTCTAGGGTCGCTGACGGTTGGCATATCTGCTGTATACATTGTGTATAGCGTCGGGCCCAGGACACTTCCCTGTGGGACTCCAGCTCTGACTTCTCTTATTGCTGAGCTATCCTCGCCGCATTTAACGTAGAAAGATCTACCAGTTAGGTAAGATCTGAGCAGCAGATAGTGAGGGGCTGGTAGCGCTAGCTTCAGCTTGTAGAGCAATCCTATATGCCAAACCCTGTCGAAAGCTTGCCTGACATCTAGGAAGACGGCCGAGCAGTATTCCTTTTCCTCAAGAGCTTCCAGAATTTTGTGAACGATCCAATGGCACTGTTCCGATGTGCCATGCAGCTCCCTGAAGCCAAACTGGTGATGTGGAATCAAACCTCTTCCAGTATTGGTCGAACTCTACGCAAAAGTAGTCTCTCAACTACTTTGGAGAATAAGGCCAATAAGCTAATCAGGCGATAGGAGGCGAGATTGGCTGCAGGTTTCCCAGGTTTTCGGATCAGTATCACCTCGGCGCATTTCCACTGGGTGGAAAATGTCCTAGCTGGAAGCATTTGCTGGCGATTTTGAGGAGAAGGGAAATCCACTTTGGCGGTAGAGCTTTAATGGTTGGAACGTCGATACCGTCATATCCAGGCGATTTAGAGGACTTGAGCTGCTTTATTTCGCCAAGGGGTTCGTCATATTCTATCTCCGGGATGCGAAGAGACATTTGGAGGGGTATATCTAGGGAACGGATAGTGTCTTCCTCGTCTTCTGGAGAGCGCCTTGTGAAAGGGGAGAAAGAGCAGTAGAGGTGTTCGGCGAATGCTATGGCCCTTTCTTTTTCAGTTCTGCACCAGGAACCGGATACATCCTTCACAGGTTCCACTCTCCTTGCGGGTCTCTTGATCCCCTTAGTGATTTGCCATAGGTTGTGGTCAGGTTGGCAAGGTTCCACTTGTAGCAGGTACTGCTCAAGGGACTCTCTCCTCAGATTCTGGAGCAGCTCCTTCAAGGCCTTGGCTGCTCTGTTGTACTCCTTCTTGTCGCGCGGGTTACGAGAAATGTGCCATAGACGCCTCTTCTCAGCAACTATGGCAGCAACATTAGGAGACCAGAGATGCTTGTCTCTGTGTGGCACTGTGTTTCGCGGTCTCTGAGCAGAGGTGGCATAGCGGGTGGCGTTGTGGATTTCCATGTTTAGTTCCTCTACGGCATTGTCCAGATCGTCGCCGTTTTCGATGATAGCCCCAGGATCCAGTTTATGCTCCAGCCATCTTTGGTACCGCTCAAGATTGGTGTTTTGCTTAAACAGCCTGGTAGTTTTCGCCTTTGTATCTGCCGGTGAGTTAACCCAGAGTGTGACAGCGCTGTGATCGGAGTAGAGATCATTGGCAGTTGAGCTGGTGACATTGTGCCTGGCTATGCCTTTTGATATGGCAAAGTCGAGCACATCCGGAACCCTATTGCTGTCAGTGGGCCAGTACGTCGGCTCACCTGATGAATGGCATTCCATGTGTTTTTCCATGATGCGATTGAACAGCGCTTTGCCTTTGCGGTTTTTGAGCCTGGATCCCCTCCAGATGTGCTTGGCATTAAAGGCTCTTAACATAAAGAACAAGTGTTTAACATAACTTATGCTCTGAGAGGAAACAAAATACTGAGTTTGTTGGGGAGTTGCAGATGCATACTTTTAGGCATAAACATTCCGCCCCCCTTGCAATATAATTGCAAAAAAAGAGACTCGAGGGGGGAGCGGACTTTATGGGATGCACACTCCAGATAGGATCCACCCAAAAGCAGTATTTTGGGCCACTGGACCGTGGTCGCTCGGAATAACGCCCTGTTGGATCACCAAGCCGTAGATATCGGCGCCCAACACTATGCTGACTGTCGAAGGTCGAAACCAGGCGTCATCCGCTATTATAAACTTAAGGTCAAGGCTGTCTCCTGGAACTGTCTTTGCTCAATAATATGTCGAGGTGGACAGTACGCAGCAGCGATGATCAGGTTTCCACACGGACCCGATGCTCTAACCTTTGCACACTGAGCCCACTGTTGTTGGAATGCCGGTAGCTCAATAAATTTAATGCCGCTATCTGGGATCAAGCATGCTTTCGTTTATGAAAATGTGGAGGAGTCGAACTTTCCAAAAATAAAACTGCACTCGCGGTCTACGCGGGTAAATTACTATTTACCTTTGTTCGAAAAGACGGGGTTGAAAAATTAAAAACGCGCGGTTATGTGTTGAATGACTGCTTCGATTTATTGGCGAATTGGTACTAAAACCTATGTAGACGCTGAGCTTGCTCAGCGGCTCTTAACATAAAGAACAAGTGTTTAACATAACTTATGCTCTGAGAGGAAACAAAATACTGAGTTTGTTGGGGAGTTGCAGATGCATACTTTAAGGCATAAACATTCCGCCCCCCTTGCAATATAATTGCAAAAAAAGAGACTCGAGGGGGGAGCGGACTTTATGGGATGCACACTCCAGATAGGATCCACCCAAAAGCAGTATTTTGGGCCACTGGACCGTGGTCGCTCGGAATAACGCCCTGTTGGATCACCAAGCCGTAGATATCGGCGCCCAACACTATGCTGACCGTCGAAGGTCGAAACCAGGCGTCATCCGCTAGGATAATATTGGGAGCGCCCTTCCGTAAGCGTTCGTCAATCAGCGTTGAAGGGGTCCGGAAGTTCAGCTGGACCTCAATATGCAGGCGGACCTCCCTATCGAAATTTCCATTTGTGGATCGGATGCGAGCACTGACCCTCTCACCCGCATCGAGCCAGGTGGCGGAAAGGCCCAGAGCCTTTGCCAGTGAGGCATCAATGCGGCTGGTCGGGCTACATGGATCCACCAGTGCTTGCATCTGGAACGTTTTCCCCTTGATGAGGGTGTGATGCTCGCCTTCGCAAATGCGACATTTGTCGCCGCTCCTGTAGAATCACCCAGAGTGCTGGTGTGCCAGACAATTGGGGCAGTATTTGTTAATCAATACTGCCCGGAGCCGCTTCTCAGCATTGAGGTGCATGAAACGCTGGCAGCGGAAGGACGCCGTGCCACGCAGCTGCTGAGCTGCCCTTTGTGCCTTTTGTGCCTTGGTGGGTGCTATGTTGCTTCGTTCGGAAATTCTGGGAATACACAAAAAACAGAAATTAGCAAAATAACTCTTGTTGAATGAAACGGTTAGTCACGACTTCAACAAAGGAGTTGGATTGTTGGGCTCGGAATGGAATGGAAGTAGGATAAGTTTGGCCACGGGCCTTTTAATAAGTCGGCGGGTCGTGAGCACGTCGACCACTCGGACCCGGTCATCCTGTCCTGGGTGGGTTTCCTTGACGCGTCCTAAGCGCCATTCGTTCGATGGAAGATTATCCTCCTTGACAACTACCATGTCACCCTGTTGTAGGTTCCTCTCGGGTAGTTGCCACTTAGTCCTCTTGTGTAGCTCCTTCAAGTACTCTTCCTTCCAACGGAAACAGAAGTGTTGGTTGAAAGCCTTGAGCCGTTGCCATCTATTTAAAATTGACGCTGCATTCCCTTCTATCTCCGGCTCCGCTACAGAAAGAAGTGGGCCTCCTACTAGGAAGTGCCCTGGAGTAAGAGACAGCAGATCTGTCACGTCTTCGGATAACGGAGAGATTGGTCTCGAGTTCAAACAGGTTCCGATCTTGGAGAGCAGGGTGGAGAGCTCTTCACATGTATATTTGAAGGTTGAGGTCGACTTGTAAAACAGTGTCTTGAAGCTTTTGACACCGGCTTCCCACAGGCCACCCATATGTGGCACACCTGGTGGGTTGAAATGCCACGAGAGACAGTGGTGACTATATATTTTCTTGACGCGCGTCTTGGTAGCCTCCAAGAAGTCGCGAGTAATGACTCTAGAGGCTCCAAAGAACGTTTTCCCATTGTCGGAGTATACTACGGACGGGCAGCCACGTCTTGCTATGAAACGAGCAAACGCTGTCCGAAGTCAAGTCGGAGGTGGCTTCAAGATTGATAGCTTTTGTGCTGAAACACACAAAGACACATAATTAGCCCTTGGTTATGAGGCAGGCACGACCCGTGTAGTTCTTTATGTCAAACGGACCAGCAAAGTCGATGCCAGTATGTGTAAATCATTAATCGATTTCCGCCATGCATCGATATTTTATGCGTAAACTCAACGAGGAGACGACTGAACGAGCATGAATACGGAAGTATGATAGGATGCCGTTCATCATAATTATGATTGCAGGATTTGCTGATTCGAGCGGAAGCTCTCATGATTCATTGTGGATCAAGGAACGGATTAAAGTTAAGTATGTGGCTGGAAGCCGGCAAGCTATGCTTGTCAAGAAGGCATTTGTATTCCCTCGAATAAGAGGTTCGTTGAGTAAGGGCAACGAGTCGTTCTTGAACTTCTTGAAGTTCACTATTTTGGATTTGCTATGATGGAAACAGCACAGAGGGTTGACGACATCGTTTAGCAAATCGGAAAACGTGGGCGAGAACTCGTAACGCTCTGCCGAAATCGGAGAACCGTTCAAGTGGATCAGACAGAGACAGTTCAGAAATGTGGACCTTAACTGGACGCTGCTCTAGGTCAGTCTCCAGACTTGAGTCAGCTGGAACAGGCCGTTGCTCCTGAGGCAGACCCAGCCAGTCGGGTCCATTCCACCACAGATGGCTGTCTCTCAGCTCCTGTGGCGAGACTCCGCGGCTGGCTAAATCTGCTAGATTGTGTTCTGACCGCACGTGTGACCAGGTCCGACAATCAGTGATTTGGCCGATCTTGGAAACCCGGTTGGCGACAAACGTGGTCCAGGAGCAAGGAGATCTGCGAAGCCAGGCCAAAACGATGCTGGAATCCGTCCAGTAAAACGATTCGCACTTTCCTACGGGCATCTGCGGGATGAGGGCTGAGGATAGTTCTGCGAGAAGAACAGCTCCACACAGTTCGAGTCGAGGGAGCGACACTGTCTTGACTGGAGCTACTCTTGTCTTGGACGTCAGAAGGTGGAGGGATACGTGATGGTCTTTTTCCACGCGAACATACAGTGTTGCCCCGTAAGCCTTTTGAGAGGCGTCGCAGAAACCATGGATCTGGATGGATGCTTCCGGCTGAAAAGAGACCCAACGAGGTACTCGAATATCCAAGACGGAGATGATAGCAGAGAAAATCTTTCCAACGCTGAACCAGCTCGGATGGCAAGGGATCGTCCCACCCAAGCTCACGAAGCCAGATTTCCTGCATGAAAATCGTCGCACGAACGATGACAGGTGCCAGCCATCCCGCTGGATCAAAGAGCTTTGCTATTTCCGAAAGGACTTCACGTTTTGTGGTGGATTTCCTTGTTGGAATTTTGGAGGGCGCAAAGAAAAACTCATCTGTGTTGGCTTGCCATCGGCTCCCCAAAGTCTTCGCAACGCTGGCCTCTTCGAATTCCAAGAAATCTTCTATCAGAAGGTGGTCCTTGTCGTTCGATGTCCATTTTCCAAGCGGAAACCCCACTGAACCCATATCCCCTTGCAATTCCTTGATGCTGGAAATCGCGCATTGCCTGCTGTGAGCTCCTGCTAGTACATCGTCGACGTACATATAATTGGAAATGATGTCACTAGCACGCAGAAATTGTGCTAGCACATCTGCAGCAAGCTGCTGCAAAACGCGAATTGCCAGAAACGGTGCACAATTTACGTCAAACGCTCTCCATCCTTGTTCCGGTTGAGGATTCTTTGAAATGGCGTGTGTATTGGCTTTACTAGAATCTGTCGATACATCTTAGTAATATCGGCGTTGAAGCCGTAACGGAAAAAACGCCACTTCAAGATCTGAATAGTCAGATCGGACTGTAAGACGGGACCTGCATGAAGGACATCTTTCAGGCTCTAACCATTAGTGGATTGACTGGAGGCGTTCTGGTTTTCAGGTTTGAAATCCGCATGGTGTGGAAGATAAAAGCTCTCAGTCTCATGCGACCTAAGTCCAGATATTCCTGAATCACGGAGTCGTACTGCTCTTTTAATGAAGTGTTTTTGTATAATCGGTTCTCGTTTTTTAGAAACTGAGCCAGTGCGATTGACCTTGAATGTCCAAAGTTGATGTGATCAGGATCTTTGAAGGGGAGAGTGACTATATATTTGCCACTCTCATCTCTTGTTGTTGTGCTCATAAAGTAGTCTTCGCATATGGCTTCAGACTCCTTTACTGGCTTCATAGGGAAGTCATAACTTTGTGAGGAGATTTTCCAACCTTTGGTCATTCTTGACCGTGACTCGTGTTGAAAAAGCGGAGATAGAGGATGAGGCACAAGTAGTTATTGGGCCGTCAAGAATCCAACCGATAATGGTTTCTTGACCCAATAACGCGCCACAAATGTTAGGAATAGAGCCGCCTAGTAAGATGGATGGAAGAATATCTGCGCCTTATAGCACATCTATCTGCGAACTCTTGTAAAAATTAGGGTCAGCCAGCGGAATATTGGGAAGGTCTCGCAACGCACTTCCGGGAATCGGATGTGAAGGTAGAGTACCTACCACATTTGGAAGCACAAACGCCGAAGCTTCAATGTGAACTCTCGGCATTGTTGTGGATCCTATGTTGAAGTGACATAACTTCTTAGGATTGGCTGATGCAGCTTGGTCTGTTTCACGTTTAAACGGGAGATTGATGATTCTCAACATTCGATCTGAAATGAATATGGCTTTGGAGCCAGAATCGATCAACGCACGAGCCTTATAACACGTGCTAAGGTGGCATTTGTTTATAATAGCAGTGCCTAAAAGAACACCTTGCGTGTTCGACGGGAAATAGTTGTGGATGTTTGCCAAACTTTGCAGTGGACTGTATTGGAACATAGGAATACGAGCAAGCAATCACAATTTTCGATGCTGACCTTAGCTAGCTCAAAAGCTGTCAAACACCCCTGGATTGTGCTCTGGAGCTCTTTTAGCGCCTTACCAGACTCTTGGGAAACCGAAGGTAGATTGAAAAGGATTGTAAGCTGACTGCTTACTAACAGCCACTTACTTTCGAATCTTTCTGAAAGGTTGAGCCACGCTGAGTGGAAACCGTCATTTGTCAATGGAGATTTTGAAACAATAGCCTTTGCCTCGCCGCTTGTCTTAGCATTGAGGTGGAACAGTTTCTCGACTGGGGTCAATCTAGAATAAATATAAATCGCTGTAAAAAGATCGCGGAAGGATGCTGCGTCGATACTCTCGCATCGTTCATATACGTTCAAGCTCTACTTTTTCCCATAAGGATCGGATTTGATCCCGGCGCACCTGTAGCGTAAACACTTAATTGGAAAATCTAGCTTCGAATTGGCCTAGCCTGTCCGACACAGCAATGAAATCTTTAGACGCCATTTAGGAATGAGCTATGATTTTCTTTGATTCCTGTCTGGTTATACGGGCGCTGTCCTGCGGAATTGCTTAACTCTCTGCTTTGACCTTAGGTTGAGTACTAACTTGAGGTTTGGACGGGCCAGCGGACGGTTTTGATTCGAACTTATTACCAGTCTTAGACTTGTCACTTGCCGCTGAGGAGCTGCGAATGATTGACAAGGAAGAACGACGGACCTTTGAAAGGGAAGGACGATGTTTCGCTTGTTGCTTTTGGTCCTCGGATAAAATAGGCTCTCTACGGAGCCTATTATTATTATTATTATTATTATTATTATTATTATTATTATTATTATTATTATTGTTATTATTATTATTTTTATTATTAATATTATTATTATTATATAATTATATATAAAATTATAATAATATCATTCAATTTATATGAAATTTTTATTTTTTAATTTTTATATAATACACGATTTAACACAGCATTATTAAAAAGTGATACTAATTAGCATTATAAAAGTAACAGAAGTCAGTGCAATAATCAAAGCAGATATATGCAAATAAAGGTTAGAAACGTAAGTAGCGAACAAGTTGGGTGTGCGTTAGGAGGAGGGACAATCAATTAACATACCACCTGCATTTCATAGACGCTCGTGTATAGAATCGCATAAGGGAGTGTGTTTTAATATAATAATACAAGAAGGATCACTTTCCCCTATAACACTTTCCCCCTCAAACACTAACTCTCTCTAATACTAACTCTCTCTTTCGCCCTCTAACACTTTCCTCCTCTTACAACTTCCCCCTATTATATTTCAAACTAAATCTGCAAGTCTCAATACTCTTGTTTAAAAAAAATGTGTTGATCTTGCTGCTGCTGCTGCTAAAAAAATTCCCATCCCTTGCTTACATAACACTCACAAATGTTGTTGTTCTTGTTGTTGTTGGTGTTGCTTTTGATCATAACAATGCGGCCTACGAATGTACTGCCCTTTGACTAGCGTACTTCAAACAAGCACAATCTTGTCTCAATCCCTTTATCCTTTGATCACTGGTTTTCACAAACATTCATTGTTTATGTTTTGCCTGCAGGTGTGCAAGGCAACGCACGTCAAACAGGTGCCCTCTCGACTCTCTCTTATCTACTTATTCGTAACTAAGAATCCTGCTCTCACTTGACTCTCTCTCTCTCTCTTACCTACTAACTTGTAGCTAAGAAACCTGTGCACACATGACTCTAGCATATAATATTTTCATGGGCAATGTACTTTGCTCACTGATCCTCACGGACGGTGATACCTATACCACATTAGCCAACTAATGTTTTTGACCTTTGACTAGCGCACTTCAAGCATGCAAAAACTTGTCTCTAAGTCTTCCTCCCTCTAACACTTTCCCTCTCTAAATCTTTCCCCCTCTTACGCACAGTCTCTTTTTAACACTTTCCCCCTCTAACTCTTTCCACCTCTAACACTCCCCCTCTTACACCTTCTCCCTCTCACTCTTTATAATCTAAATAAACAAGTATCAATACTCTTGTTTAAAAACAATGTGTTGATCTTGCGGCTGCTGCTACTGCGAAAGAAAACTCCCATCCTTGCACCCATAACCCTCCACGAAGGTTGTCGTTGTTGTTGCTGTTGACAATAACAATGTACGTGTGTAGAGCAATGTATTTAAAACAGTAGCATACTTGACTCTAACACTAATTGGTTAAATAGCTAAAACTGATCCTGTCATTATCACAACCATAAAGCTCAACGTATTGATCTTGCTGCTGCTGCTGCTGCTGCTGCGTAGGAAAATTTCCATCCCTTGTTCAAAGAACCCCCCACGAAGGTTGTAGTTGTTGTTGCTGTTGACCATAACAATGCAACGTACATCGAACAAGCGCTAACTTTTCTCTATTCTCAATCCTTTCTTCCTTTGCACACTGCACCTCATGACCATAAGCAGGTTTACAATGCCACACACGTTAAAGAGGCACCCTATCGATACCAGATCCTTTGATCACTACTCATGACCATAAACAGGTTTACAATGCCACGCACGTTACACAAGCGCTCGCTTTTCTCTATTCTCTATCCTTTCTTCCTTTGCACACTGCATCTCATGACCATAAACAGGTTGATGTTTGACTGTTATTTAAAAATAACAGCTAACAGCAAGCTGTTTTTAAAACAGGTTGTTGATAGCTGTTAACTGGTGGGCTGTTATATCTGCATATTGCACATATAACAGCTCTCCGTTAAAACATATATCAACAAACTGTTTTTAAACCTGAAAAATCCCTGTTTTTTACAGCAAAATCTGCACCCCCTCCCCTTAACTGTTTTTAAACCGGAAAATAACCGTCAAAAACACCTGTTTCTTGAAAACCACAAAATAACAGCTTAACAGCCCCGGTATTCAAAACCAGAAAAATAACAGCGCTCTATTTTAAACAGTTAAGCAACAACCAGTTTCTAAAAGCGAAAAATAAACCTGTTTTTAACAGCTAAACTGCACATGTTTTTTTTTTCCACGGAAAAATAACCGCTCTCTGTTTTAAACAGCTAAATACAACCTGTTTCTTGAAAACAACAAAAATAACAGAAAAACAACAAGTTGTATCTGAACAACACTAAAAGTAACAGCTAAACAACAAGCTGTTTTTGAAAAACATGAAAAATACCAGCAAATCAGCAGCCGGTTTTTAAAACCGGAAAAAAGCAGCTCCCTGTTTTAAATAGTTAAACAACAACCGGTTTCTAAAACCGAAAAAAAGTGTTTTAACAGCAAAACTGCCACCAGTTCCATGTATTTTGGGCTTACCTCTTTTCAAGGTTATTGTATGAGTTCTAGAATTGGAGTTGAAAGAGAAAATATTTTCCTTGAAACGCCAGATGGCCACCGCTGCCTTACTTTGCAAGGAGTACTTTACTCTGTTCAACAGCGTACTTTTAAGTCCCGGTTTTTATCGACACGATTGTGGACTTATTCTTTCATTTCAATGTTAAATTAAAGTTATAGTACGAAACGCAGCAGTATTGCGTCCGTACTTTCGTTGGATTTTAGTGAAAAAAATAATAATAAAAACATTAAAAGCACTCTTTAAAAAATAGATTCGGTTCTCAGAAATTTTTTCGAAAAAAAAAAATCGAGAATTGACATTGCTGACAGATGTAAACTACTTTGTAAATGAAAGGGAAATTAAATTTCCGACAAATTAATAAAAAATTAATAAGAAAAACAATAAAAGTCAGTAAAATAGTAACAACTTTATTGAAATGTTCTTTTTTATTAAAAAAATTAATAAAATATATTAAGGGATTTTAATAATAGAATAATATATATCTCCTGCCTGTACAAACCTTAATCGTCGATGAATGATTTGGTAACTGAGAGGTCTGTTGTGCCACCCTTCTAGTTCTATGACTCTTCCACCGGACATGGAAACTGTACGAAATCAAGTATTTATGATGAGTTATATGTTGTTCAAAGACAATAAAATTTGTTCCTTGTTAAGGCTACGCATACTGCTATAATGTGAAAGGGGGATTCTTTCTCCCGATAAACATTTGTCTTGCCTGAGATCAGATGTCTTCGTTCAGCTCGCTTCCCTCTAAAGACTCTCGCTGTTCGTTAGCTCCTACCTTATTGTACCTTTTTCTACGTCACACTTCGGCTCAAAGCCTTTTAGGAGTGTCTCTGCCCTCAATCTTGTTTGCGTGCTTATTTTGATGTACTCTGCTATATTGACGTGACTCGGGTACGATCTAGAAAATTTTATAAGTTGTGATTACCGAAAACTCAATCAAAGATATGTTTAAAAGACATTATGGAGGTAGTGTTCAATCAATTGTTTAGTAAGAACAATCAGCGATATAATAGGACAGCTAAAATTCCATACATAAAAGTAAATCCTAAAATTTTTAAAAAATATTTTAAGACATTTTTATTAGTCAGATAAAAATCGAATTAAATGATTATGTGTGTATAAGCAAAAATAATACTTAAATGAGAAGGGCTACTCACCAAACCGGAAAAATTAAAATTTACAATAATAGAAATACAATATAAAATCCCTATAACATACATATTGAATGATTGTGAGGCTACCGAACTTAAAGACATTTTCTAGAAAGAGAAAATTGAAAAAAGAGGTACGCACTTACTTGGTTGAAAAAATAATCATAAGAAAAAACGGATAAATTGATAGGGGTTTTAGATGGGAACAACTTATGGAAAAATGTGTAGTACGTAGAAGACTCGACTATGACTTCGAGATTTAATGTAAACCATAATAAATATTTTGGGTGTTACATTGTTCGATCAAACTTCCTCCGAATGCTTAATGCATTTTTTTCATAGCTTTTGGTGCTTGATAGTCATTGTCTAATGTTTTTATGTCCAAATAATATGTTTTGTGGGCTGGTGTGTTAAAAGTTTAAGGTGTGAGCCTTGGAAAGTAGCTGGAAATAATATAAATCAGGGGACCCAAAATCGGTACAGAGTAGAACAGTACTATTCAAATAAGACGGCTATACGCAAACCGTACCTTATCTAGGTAAAAGTTAATTATGTGTGTACGAGTGATGGTCCAGGTGAGGATCGCTTCGTCGTATGGATGGTTGGGGTGGATGGGGGGAGGGGGTGGGGTGTCAAGTGATGATGGTGAGCGATTGAGTCTTTTTGCCAGGCTGCTGTAAACAGTGACAGTACTCAAATCGTAAGGGAAGTAATTTTCATCGTCGGGCAGCTAAATTGTGATAACGAGAAACGATATAGCGGCATCCCCGTTTACTTTACTGTCTGTAAACGACAGCTCACTATCGGATGTTGAGGGAGTTGAACTGATGTTACCTAAATGTGAAAATCTAAATATATGATATGATATGAGCTTAATATGTTCTTTAAAAAACTACATATTCGAAAAAAAGCCGGTTTATTAAAAATCAATTCAAATTTTAATTTAATATAAGTAAATATTTTGTGTACCCGTATAACAGCCTACTTTTATTTTTAAATGAAAAATAATCACAACTATTCCGTTCCATCAGTTTTATAGATTAATTGCCTTCCGTTTTTAACACCCCAGTTTTTGTCAATTAAAGGGCGATTGAATGTAAATTGTAGGAAACATATGATAAATTATTAAAGTAAGTATAGAAGTGGAGCGCAAAAAAAAAGAAACATAAGGGAACAATACTACATGAGATGCAAAAGAAATAAATAAACAAAATAATAATTAACAACAATAATCAGCAAACAATCAGGAACATAGAGCACATGCCATTATGTAATGTTATAATCTCAAAGTGCGTGATAACAAGCGATAGGGAAATAACCAACTAATAATGTTGAAGAAATTCTGTAAGACAGTTCCGTCTTTCCACTAATTGTTTTAACTGTATAACCTACCAAGCTCAGGCAAGCAAATTGTTCTTAAAAGCGTCAAATAGTAAACTCTTTAAAACAAAAAGATCTGATGCTCCTTAAGTGTGAAAGTTGTAACACTCATGTGTTTAAGTCAGCGATTAGATTCTGAGCAAAATTTAATCTCAAAAATCTCAAAAAAAAAAAAAATATAGATACAGACATATAGATCTAGGAAGCCTACGGTGTTGATCTAAGTATTGATTAAGAATAAACATATCTGGGATCAAGCATGCTTTCGTTTATGAAAATGTGGAGGGGTGGAACTTTCCAAAAATAAAACTGCACTCGCGGTCTACGCGGTTAAATTACTATTTACCTTTGTTCGAAAAGACGCTTATCGAATGCACATCTGTTAGCAACGGACGTGTTTAAGTGACGCAAGCGTTGAAAAATTACATTTTCGCCGCTTACATTTAAAGACAAGCCCACAATAGTGGCACAATTCGTGTTAAGTGATCATAAAGCATCTATTAGTAAAAACGTGAAAGTGCAACGTTCCTAATTAATTAAGAGTGCATTTTCGCAAAACGGGGCTCCGCTGCCCAGTGGCCACGTCATTCCAAACATTTAATAAAAGCTCATCGCAGTGAAGCTTCGAGCTTCTACCCTTCTTCAAGGTTCTAGTCTTAGCTAGGATTTAATCTTTACTAGGATCTTGGAAAATTATATGCATACTTTGTAACGAACCTAAAGTTACGTGGTTTTTAGCTGGGCTAACTCTCGCGGTGCTGAGGGTACGTGCCAACAAATTTGTATTTGTAGCGACTGCGGCAATAAGAACACAATTTGTTTTACTTTTAATACATATATTTTAAACTGCACTCTCTGCTAGTTTTCACGTTGATATTTCTTATTAGAGTTTAGTAAATCGTACGGCTCTTGGGTCGTGGTTTTATTTGCAATGCTGGCGCTCTCGTTGCACCAAATATTCAGAGTCAATGTTTCGCCTACTAAACGAGGTTTTAGCTAGCAACGCCCGAATTCGCCAGGCTCTACTATGGCCTCCTTGTTACCACAAGGATTTCGCCAATAGTGTCGCTTACTCGCAGGCTCTGGCTTTAGCTTCACCTGTCCTTCTCCAGGCTCACTTGTCTGATACTTGGTTTTAATTCGAGGTTGCTTTGCAAATGCAACGCACCCCAAGGCTGGCTTAATTTCGCGTATCGATTTCTTAGTAAAATGTTTGTTAATCGCTAAGGACACGATCTGCTTTGTCCTTATTGCGATATGAATCCTTTAAATTCTTAAATTATCCTTTCGCGTAGGATTTCTTTATGTTTTGCACTGATTTTCACTTATTTCGTATTGACTCCGTACTGACGTTTCGCTTCGCTGACTTCGCACTTTTTGTACTCAACTCACTTGTACTCAACTTATGGATTAACTTTTCAACTAACTTGCCGCTCTGTCAAAGGCGGCTCCTTTTATATCCTTGTGCTGTCTCGCTGGACCGGGGCCTGTCAGCGCTGCCAATGTCGCGCCAAGGGCAAAGGTGGCGTGATCGTTCCAGTGAGATTTGCCTAGCAACAACGGTTCCTCGTTGCTGATCTCGCCTGTCGTTGGTGTGACGGTGATCACTACATCTCGTGGGTGCACCGCTCGCACACCAACGGCACTTTGCCACGACTTTTACGGTACGTGTTTTTGTGGCTCCCATGTGCCAAACACGTACCTTAGCGCTGACATCCTGTGTCAGAGCGAGACAGCATGCGAATTCGCCGCAGCTCAGGTCCGGCTGCGGCTATAAATGCAATCGCCTGTTGTGAGGCGCTATACGTGAATATGGCTCCTCACACTCCCCTCTTTCTCCGGAAGTGGAAGCCTTCCACTTAATTGTTGCGACTTTCAAATCGCGTGCCTACGTTTTGAATTTTTGGCGTCCGTTAGCAGTGAATTTGGCGTCTTTCAAATCGCGCGCTTACGTTTTGAATTTTTGGCGTCCGTTAGCAGTGAATTTTGCGTCGTTCAAATCGCGCGCCTCCGCTTTGAACTTTGGCGCCCGTTAGCAGTGTCGCTGTAACGATCAGCTGGTGGTCGCGTAACGCCATCTAGCGGCTTTGCATCGCCCGGCCAGATCGATACGGCCAGATCGATATTTGCGATGTGGCCAGATCGATATGGCCACCCGCAACTATCCAACACTAATCGGCCATGACACACGATTTGCGCTTGCAATTGTTTTGTTGTTGCTGAAAAGAATCTAAAAAAACAAGGTAAGTAAAATAATTTCGCGCCTTGCGCCATTTCCACCATATCCTAAGTCATGTTCTCTTTTTTCCAGGCCATGCCATTTTGCCGCTCGCGCTGGATCACACACACATTTTATGTGAGTATGCTTCCAGCAGATTTCACCCCCCTCCTGCAGTTTAATCCACCTGTTTTCCTTATTTTTTTTCAGGTTAAACGAAATAAATATCTATATATATATTTTTTTTTATATATTTTTTTTTTATTGTGCGTGTTGGTGATATTCGCGTCGCGTCTTTTTTACTCTGGCACGAAGGCCCGCGTGCCTCTGGCCGAAATCCGCACGCGGTATCTTTGGCCGCGCGCCCAAACTATGCGCGATGTGCGCCTGTCGCTCCCTCCTGCTGCGGCTGCTATCACTTCTGGTGGCCAGTCCTCTAGTGCCACCTCTCTCCACCCTGAAGCCGCCAGTGGTGCGGACGTCTGCCGCTGTAGCACGAGCCGCATTGAGCGCCCATGTTGGTGGCGGAGGCGGTGTCCTGGGGCAAGGTGTCTTCCGGTTTGCATTGCTGGTGGTCGTGTTGCCTGGAGCTTGGGGTGGTGCCTCCAGTCTTCGGGGTCGTGACGGCGTTCGTGGTCGTGGTGGTGACGGCGTTCGGGATCGTGGCGGTGTCGGCGTTCGGGATCGTGGCGGTGACGGCGTTCGTGGTCGTGGTCGTGGCGGTGTGGTCTCCCTCAAGAAGTCTTTACGGGGCGGTGCCACCTCCTCTGTCCACTCGAGGACAACCGTCGCGATGTGGTGCCACCGCCCATCCACGAACCGTTTCTCGCGCGTGATGGTTGCCGTCGGTGGTGTCGACTCACCCGGATCGGTCGGCGGCATCTGCTCCTCGGCCTGCGGTGCTGCCTCCTCCTCGTCGGACGATAAGTAGATGACCTCCTCATCCTCATCCTCCTCATCCTCCGAGGCGCCCACCCCACGTGGGAATGGTGACGGTGGCCTAGCGGGGCGCCAGTCTGGCGGTGGCGTCTCCGGCAGCGGCGGTGTGGTGAACCGCTCCGGGCTGGCTGGGCCCACATGCTCATCCTCTGGTGTCGGTGGTGCCTCGGGGTGGCACATGCGTACCCATTCTGGGTTCATCTCCACGAAGTCCCTTGGCGGCGGCGACTCCTCATCAACTTCGCCCACTGGACCAGCGCTGTAGTCCATCTCCCAGTCGCTACTGTCCCAGTCATCGCCATATGCCCGGCGCACCCACTCTCGCTCTTCCTCCAGCTCCTGGCGGCGACAACGCTCGTGCTCGGCTGCCTCCCGCTCCTCAGGCGACTCCAAAATGGGCGACGCCCGCAGCTCCAACACGTCTGGCGACGCCTCCCGCTGCGGTCCGCCACGCGCATAGGGCTGTCCTGCCCAACGCCCTCGTCGAGCCACGTTTCTGCGCCCTCTGGCGCTGGCAACCCATGGCCGCCGCGTCGACCACGCGCACTTCCCCCGCTGGTGTGCGAGAGTGCCCACGTGGGTCACGGCCCGACACATGGGCTGCCCTCCTTCCCTCGTCCTTCTGGCTGTCGTCCTTCATTTTGGGTAAGTGCTCAGTTTTTCCGTAAAATATTGCAAAGTGACCGATTGCATGGTAGTCGGCACCTTATATACCTTTACTACATACGCATGTGCGACAGTGTGGGTGCGCATGTTACGGTATCCTTCCCGCATGCGACCGCCATGTTTTGTCAGCGCTCTCTTTGCGATATCGCTAACCCTTTCCATTAAACGTTTTACTAGCAGCGTTTGCTTCGCACACCTTTCGCCGCGTTCAGGTCCGGTTTTTGTAATGCCCTTGGTTGGGCCGTGGTTCTTATTATTATTATTTTTTTTTCTGACCTCCATTCTTCCCGCCCCAGCCATTCATTGTTGTCTGTTATTTTTAATAAACATGTAATACCTTACATATTTATTTTTATTATTTATATATATGTAATACCTTACATATTTATTTTTGTTATTGTTTAATACCTTACATATTTATTTTTGTTATTGTTTAATAAATATGTAATACCTTACATTTTTATTTTAAGGAAAATATTTAATATGTATTAATACATATGCACCCCTTTTTTTCAAAAAAAAAACCATATCAACAAATGATTTTTTTTTTTTTATTTATAGGAGGCAATGGAGATTCAGGTGAGTAAATGAGATACGTCCTTAACAAGGCCAATTATTAACCGATTTTTTCTTTTCCAGATGTTCATCAAAAAAAAATTACTTTTTTTTCAGGGTCTTAACTTATTTGTGTCCCCCTAACGTTTTTTTTTTTTTTTTTTATTATTGTCTCACCCGTTGTCCGATCCACCTCCGTGGGGTTTGATGTCGCCTATGTGCGCGGTCCGTTCCTTTTCACCAGTTTACAGATTACAGGTGACACAAAATTTGATATAGAATAGGGTCCTGCAAATTTAGGAGCAAGCTTCGCAGCGAAGCCTTCTGCTGCATTTGACAGGTGGTGTTGTTTCACCCACACCTTGTCTCCTACGGAGGGTTTCCACTGCCGTCTCCGTAGGTTGTAATGCCTTGCTTGGTCCTGAGCGGCCTTTTCCAAACTCCTGTGCACCAATTCAAAAACTTCTCTCAGTTTTTTCGCATTGTCGTTGGGTGTTCGTGTCGGCTGCCCTGTGCCGAGTGTAATGTTGTCGTACAGCGCATTTGGCAGCCTTGGTTCACGCCCTTGCGTGGTAAACGCTGCACTATAACCTGTAGACGCAGATACGCTGGTGTTAATGGCCAGTGACAACTCTGGCAAAAATTCATCCCAGCACCGCTGGTTATTTTTGGTAAACTGTGCGATCATTGTTTTTACCGTGCGGTTCGCACGTTCTGTGGGATTCTCCTGCGGTGTGTATGGTGCCGTCAATTGGTGTCGCACTCCCAATTCTTCGAGAGAGCGTTTGAAGACTTTACTCGTAAATTGTGTTCCATTGTCCGTTATGAGAACTTTTGGCACCCCAAATCGTGCCAAAATTCTATCTCTAAAGCCCTTCTGTAAGGTGGCTGTGGTTGCGCTCCTCAGCGGAACCACCTCAGTCCACTTAGAGAAACGGTCAAACATCACCAATAGCATTGTATTTCCGTGTTTTGATCTTGGCAGTGGGCCAACAAAGTCAGCACACACGGTACTCCAGGGCTCCTCAGGAATTTGTGTCAACATCTTTCCTGCCGCCGCCACTTGACTCGGCTTGTATTGTTGACACGTTTCGCAGTTGTGCACAAATGTGCGTACGCCCCTGTACAAGCCTGGCCAGTAGTAGCGTGTCGCTACTCTTGCTATCGTTTTCCGGCTTCCCAAATGACCGGCTGTGGCTGCGTCGTGGTTCTCCAATAATACCTTCTTCCTTTTCCCTTTGGGTACACAAAGCTTTCAAGCTTCCACATCTCCGCCTCCAGCGCGGTGTGGGATGTGTTTGTACAGGTTGCCATTTTCCTCCATGTAATCCAGATATTTCCTTGGATTTTGTGCGATTTCCTTTTTTTATTTCTGAATCCATTTGCAATTTGCGTTGTCTGCCTCCATCCCTTCTGTTGCGATTTTTCTTAGGCAGCATGTCTCCGGAAGTGGCTGTCTCGAAAGTGCATCGGCTACGATATTGAGGTTGCCTTTACGGTATTTGACTTCAAAGTCGTATTGTTGCAGTTCAAGCGCCCATCGCGCTATTCTGCCTGATGGACTCTCAATTGAGTTTAGCCACTTCAGCGCCATGTGGTCCGTTATGACCACAAAATGGTAGCCTTCCAGGTATGGCCGTAGCTTTCTGATTCCCCACACTATGGCTAGACACTCTTTTTCAGTTGCCGAATAGTTCCGTTCAGCACCGTTTAGTGTCCTACTGGCGTACGATACTACCCTTTCACCTTGCTCCGAAGGTTGGGTCAATATCGCACCCAGGCCATAGTTACTTGCATCCGTCTGCAAGCAAAATGTTTTTGAGAAATCCGGGCATGCCAATACTGGGGACTGAGTCAGCTTCTCTTTGACTGTGTCAAAAGCTGCTTGCCGCTCCTCAGTCCACTCCCATTTTGCGCCTTTCTTCATCAATGCGTTCAGAGGTGCTACTTTCGTCGCAAAATCTGGTACGAAGCGCCTGTACCATGATGCTACGCCTAGGTATTGTCGTAATTCCTTTACGTTGCTTGGCGGCTTCAATTCTGCGATTGCAGCAACTTTCTCTGAATCTGTGCGAATTCCTTCTTCTGTGACTTTGTGGCCCAAATATTTCAATTCATTTTTAAAGAAATCGCATTTGTCCACGTTTATACGCAGATTTGCTTCCCGCAGCCGCCGAAATACCTCTTTGAGATTTTCCATATGCTCTTCGCGCATTCTTCCGATGACTATAATGTCATCTAAATATGCAAACGCGTGTGGCATCATTTCTGGTCCAATACCGCGATCCAACGCCCTCTGAAAAGTTGCCGGTGCCGAGTGCAACCCAAATGGCATTACTTTCCACTGATACAATCCTTTGCCTGGGACTGTAAAGGCTGTCAGTGGTCGGCTCGCTTTCTCCATCGGGATCTGCCAGTACCCATCTTTCAGATCCAAGCTAGTGATGAAGTGGGCTTCACGTAGCTGGTCTAAAATGTGGTGCACTCTTGGTAATGGATACGCGTCCTTAATGGATCGGCTGTTGAGTTGCCTGAAATCCACGCACAGTCGCCATTTGCCATTCTTCTTTTTCACCATCACGATTGGTGCGCTGTGTGGGCTGTTGGATGGCTCTATGCAACCTTTCGCAAGGAGTTCCTCTACTTGCTGGTTAATTTCCGCTTGCATTTTTGGATTCTTTGGAAAATACCGCTGCTTTATAGGCCTGTCGTCGCTCATCACAATTTTGTGTTCCGTAATTTGTGATGTGCCCTTTAGTTGTTCGAAGGCTGCGACTTCTCGCAAAAGAAATTCATTAATTTCTTGATCCTCGCGTAGATTTTTGTTTTAATAGCTGGGATTCTGACATCATGTATTGCTTCGTCTTGTTCGGTTGTATTTTGGATAACTGCCACCGACAGTCTCTCTTCCAGCTTTCCAACCTTGTGCCGTCGTGCTGGGATGGTGACCACCAATCCCGCACACTGCAAGACTGTGCCCATGCCAGTCAGAAAATCCCAGCCCAGCACCAAATCGTCTATCACACCAGGCATAATTAGCAACGCTATTTCCAAACTGCGATGCCCGAGTCTAATTTCGACCGTTATTTGTTCTGTTTTCCTGCTGTTATGTCCGTCTGCTAACTTCACCTGTCTGCTTGCGACGCTTCTCCGGCCTACAGTGTTCAGTCTACAAGCCAGCTCTTCGCTAACAAAGCTGCTTGTAGCCCCTGTATCGACTGTAGCCTTATACTGACACTCACCGATCCATACGGTGGCAGTCAACTGCGTCCCTTCGTCCTTCAGGTGACCGACTAGCGTCTCGGGGCGGACCTTGGCGGCTCCCACTCGCCCCTTGTTGGCGGACGCCGCTGGCCGTTTCCCGACTGACAACATAGTGCTGTCCGCTGACCGATTCTGCCACAGACCCAGCAGAACTCCAGCATCGGGTTTCGGCACTCTATCGCCCAGTGTCCCTCCTGTCCACACACGCGACATGCCCTTCCTGGGTTGTTTATGTGTGTCCTGGCAGGATTTTGCTGGGTCCTAGGTGTTGGGGTTGGCTGTGTGTGCTGGTTCTGCTCCTCCATGGCCATAAATCGTGTACGATTTGCACGATTCTGATTGTGATCGCGTCCATTTTGCTGCGTATCTCGGTGTTGTTGAGGCTGTTGTTGTTGATGTTGGCTGTATTGTTGTTGGGCTGTAGCACTTTGTAACCTCAGTTTCAGCCTATCCTTTTCTAGTTCTTCGAACTCTTCTGCCAGTTGCATCAGCTGGGTCAAATTCGAGAACTGGTTTGGCCGTGCGTATCCGCGCAAGTCAGGAAGGCTGTTGGTGTAAATGGTGCGCACTTCCTTCTCTGTTGAGAGTCGTGGGGGTCTCATCAGAGTCTGCATCTCCACCATATAGACTTTAAAAGGCTCATCCAGAGCTTGCCGCCGTCTGCGTACTTCGTCGTACAAATTTTCAAAATAATCTCGAGGTAAGAAGTATTCTTGACAACTGTCGACAAAATCCACCCGTGTAGTCCAATGCCTGTTGTTAGCTATGTACCACTTAAGTGCCATTCCTTTTAGCAACTCCGGCATTGCTCTTGGAATTAAATTTAAGTTTAATCCATATGTGTCTGCCGACCATTCCACTTGCTCCAAGAATTCGAGAGGCTTCGATAGTCCATCGAATCGAAAGCTCCACTCTCGAACTTGTTTGGCTACTTTTTGGTATTCACTTGCCCTTGCATTGGTCTGATCATGTGTGTGGGTGTTGCTACGCTCTCCTGGCTGTTGGGTTGTACTCCAGGGCGATCGGCGAGATTCCTGTAAATCTCGTGCCCTAGCCGCCGCGCTGGTGCATGGGACGCTCAGCCTTGCTACGTCTATGCCGGCAAACTCATTTTCCTCTTCGTATTCCCCTTCCTCGCTTATGAATTCTGGTTCTTTATTCGGCGACTGTCGGCTGTATGTTTTCGCCAGTTCGCTAATGACTTACCCAGTCTCCGAATTGTTTTCTCATATTTTCGACAGTGCCTTCAAGCTCTAGACCGAATTCCACTCCGCATTTCACTAGTGCATCCTTTTTTAGATTGTACACCCACGAACGAACCATATTGTCAATTATTTATATGTAATTTATTAAAGAAAACTATGTTATATTAGCCGTAGATCCACAGTTGGGCGCCAGTTGTAACGAACCTAAAGTTACGCGGTTTTTAGCTGGGCTAACTCTCGCGGTGCTGAGGGTACGTGCCAACAAATTTGTATTTGTGGCGACTGCGGCAATAAGAACACAATTTGTTTTACTTTTAATACATATATTTTAAACTGCACTCTCTGCTAGTTTTCACGTTGATATTTCTTATTAGAGTTTAGTAAATCGTACGGCTCTTGGGTCGTGGTTTTATTTGCAATGCTGGCGCTCTCGTTGCACCAAATATTCAGAGTCAATGTTTCGCCTACTAAACGAGGTTTTAGCTAGCAACGCCCGAATTCGCCAGGCTCTACTATGGCCTCCTTGTTACCACAAGGATTTCGCCAATAGTGTCGCCTACTCGCAGGCTCTGGCTTAAGCTTACTTACTTGGTTTTAATTCGAGGTTGCTTTGCAAATGCAACGCACCCCAAGGCTGGCTAAATTTCGCGTATCGATTTCTTAGTAAAATGTTTGTTAATCGCTAAGGACACGATCTGCTTTGTCCTTATTGCGATATGAATCCTTTAAATTCTTAAATTATCCTTTCGCGTAGGATTTCTTTATGTTTTGCACTGATTTTCACTTATTTCGTATTGACTCCGTACTGACGTTTCGCTTCGCTGACTTCGCACTTTTTGTACTCAACTCACTTGTACTCAACTTATGGATTAACTTTTCAACTAACTTGCCGCTCTGTCAAAGGCGGCTCCTTTTATATCCTTGTGCTGTCTCGCTGGACCGGGGCCTGTCAGCGCTGCCAATGTCGCGCCAAGGGCAAAGGTGGCGTGATCGTTCCAAAGAGATTTGCCTAGCAACAACGGTTCCTCGTTGCTGTGTGTTCTACTTCTGCCAGCACGACTCACAGTAGTGCACCCGTCAGCTCAATTGCGAAGCCTCAATCTACTACTGCCTGGCAGGATGTCACATTTATATCACGTAAAGGAGGAATGAAAAAGAGAGCAGGCGTAGCCCTCTCCTCTAAAATGGCTAAGAAGGCGGCATCTGATCAGCCTGTGATCAACACAACAAACCGCTTCCAGCCCCTAAGTGACGAAGAAGATATGGACTTTGGCGATGTATCTTCGAGTGACGACGACGAGCCCTATTCGTCGAATACTGCTGTCAGTCGTGCCGCAAGGAAAGCGAGACCAAACCAGCAGCCGGCAAGTGCTAACCAAACTGCCCCCGCCGCCCCGAAACCAAGCCCTCACTCTAAGGTACCCAGAATGTTGTTGCCCAATGTGATAAATTTTACTGCATTTCGCAGCGAGCTAGACGCCCTTGTAGGTGACTCCTACACGATTAAGGCACTGAATTCGGGAGATTGCGCTGTTCAATGTAGCAGTTCAGATACCTACAGGCTGATGGCAAAGCATTTTTTGGAGACAGGAACCTTGTTCCATCATCATCAGCTACCGGAAGACCAGCCTTACAGAATTGTTATGCGCAACATCCACCACGGAGTTCCATCGGAGGATATCATCGATTCCCTTCAGAATAAAGGCCATAGCGTAGTACGGATATATATAAATATGAGGTTCATTGATTTCAAAAAGGCGGACAACAATAATCTTGTTAAGAACATTCTTGTTGTCTGCAAGCATAGAGTGACCTGGGAGAAACCCCAAAAGCAATCTGAGCCTGTACAATGCCACAGGTGTCAAGGCTACGGTCACACCAAGGCATACTGTTCTCGGCACTTTATATGCAGAGAATATGGAGACAATCACCCCACCCTGGAGTGCAAGCTCGAACAAGATGATGCCAGACGCTGCTATCATTGCAACGAGCCCCATGCAGCTAACTTTAAAGGTTGTAAAAAGTACCTACGAGAGGTTTCTAGCCGTAAGCGCCAACGGAAGGTCAACGAACCCACCGCTACTGCTCCCCCAAAAATCATCAACCTAGACCACCCACCTACAGCGTTAGAATGCCATCATATCCAAGCGTTACTAGAGGTAACCAGCCCGTTATTCAGCCTTTAAAAAGGCACAGACCCCCCCTGCCGCTACTGCCCCTAACGCAAGCGCCAACCTGGATTGCAAGCTGGAGCAGCTTTTTACTAGGTTGACAGGATGATGTCGTTAGTCGAAACGTTAATGCAACTGCTTCTGCAGACGCGCACATTCCCTTCTGCTGTTCAAAATGGGTCCTCTTAAGATAGCAGCCTGGAATGCCAATGGGGCTTCTTCTAAGACCAACGAGATCCTCGCCTTCATTGAGCTGCACGACATCGACATCCTCCTGCTGTCGGAAACCCACTTCTACTCTCGGTCCACTTTCAGGGTCTTCGGTTTTACCCTACATACTGCCAATCACCCGGATGACAGCCAACACGGAGGTGCGGTGATCCTTGTTAGATCAACCATCTCCCATCAACCTTATTCCACTCTGTCCGAAAATCATATTCAGGCAACAGTTATCCAGCTGACTGCAAGCAGAGGAAATTTTAACATTGCGTCAGTATACTGCCCTCCTGCCTTTAGGTGGACGGAAGCTTTCGTTGCGCCGTTCATCGCTCAATTCGGCACCAAGTTTCTTGCAGCAGGAGATTGGAACGCAAAACACAGATGGTGGGGAAACTACAGGATGTGTACCAGAGGCAGGGTGCTGTTCTCTGCACTGGCAGAAGAAGGAATTGACATCGTCACAACGGGAGCAGCTACTTGCCACCCCTATCGTGCAGGTGCCACTCCAAGTGCCATTGATTTCGGGATCTCCAAAGGCTTTTGACAGCAGAAAATCAAGGTGCAAGTGCTGACAGAGCTGTCATCCGACCCCCTGCCTTTGCTCTTTTAGCTAGACGAAGACGCCCAATCATTTAAAGGTGTCACAAAAATGCTGGCACCGCACGCAAACACTGCAGTTTTTAAGGATCATATTGAGACCACCGTTGAACTTAACATTCCCATCGATACTTGTAGTAGACTGGAAGCGTATGTCGACTACTTCGCATCTATAATTGCTAAAGCAGCTCGGCAGGCTACACCAACCCCTCACCAAGCTGGTCTCACGTCCGCAAGGAGAGCTCCCATCTTGAGCTTGGAGGCTAGGGAACTGCTCACTCATAATAGGCGCCTCAGAAGACAATACATTGCGACAGGAGATCTTAGTGTAAAGCAGCAATATTCAAGCGTTACTAATAGACTGCGCCGTTTGGTAGCCAAGAACCGACAAGCAAATCTGGATACTTTGCTAGAGGGTGCTGGCCCAGATAACAGCAGTGACTTCTCAATATGGAGGATCACGAGAGGCATCAGCCGTTGTTCCAATTACCAGAGTCAAAGTGGCCATTGGCTTAAGACGGATTATGAAAAAGCGAGCGCTTTCGCTTCACACTTGTCCTCTACCTTTATGCCCTTCAACATAACGGGTGTCTCCAACCGAGAAGCCATTGCAAGCTTCTTGGATACTCCGACTGCACCGGCCCGCCCCATAAGACATACCACACCACAGGAAGTCATGATGCAACTAAAGGTGCTCCAACCAAAAAAAACCCCTGGGTACGATGGCATTGACAACCGTGCTGCGAAATCTCTGCCACGCAAAGGAATTTTAGCTCTTGTCAAGATATTTAATGCCATGCTAAAACTAGGGCACTTCCCAAGACAGTGGAAGCGTGCGCGTATTGTAATGATCCCCAAAGCCGGAAAGTCACCAACACAGATTGATTCATACCGCCCAATCAGCTTGCTTACAACCTTCTCTAAGGTTTTTGAACGTGTTTTGCTAACCCGTTTGATGGAACTGCCACAGGTAGTGGATCATATTCCACTGCACCAATTTGGCTTCAGGAAGTCCCATGGTTGCCCTGAACAAATCCATCGCATCGTAAATCAGGTGATTCACGGCTTTGAGCATAAGCTATACACTGTCGGAGTCTTTTTAGACGTAAAATAAGCGTTTGATAGGGTGTGGCATGAGGGTCTTTTATACAAGATGAAAGATCTCCTCCCTGCACCTTATTACGCAATGCTGAGATCCTTCATTGCTGGTCGGACCTTCGAAGTTTCAGTACGAGATTCTCGGTCCTGCCTGGAACAGATACATGCCGGGGTTCCACAGGGAAGTGTGCTTGGACCCTTCTTGTACACTCTGTACACCGCGGATATCCCATACCCGGTAAACAACACCGATGAAGCCTCCCAGGCTCAGCTGCTCTTGGCCACTTACGCTGATGACACCGCCATGCTCGCGTCTCATTCATCACTGCAAACTGCCTCCAATGCGGTCCAAGAGTGGCTGCATTCCATTGAGCAATGGATTACAAAATGGAATGTGGCCATTAACTGCTCTAAATCAGCGTGTGTTACGTTTTCTTTGCGGCGCGGAACCTGCACAAGTCTTGTTTTTGACGGAAATAACATTAACAGCGTCATATCTCACTGCTACCTTGGAGTCCATCTAGATCGGACACTGACTTGGAGAGCCCATATTACGGCAGTCAAAACGAAATCCTTGGGTAAACTAAAAAAGCTCAGCTGGCTCTTCCGCTCCAGTAAGCTTCAGATGGCAACTAAGGCTCTTTTTATAAAAGCCATTTTAGCCCCAAGTTGGACCTACGCCATCCAAGTGTGGGGAACTACTGCTAAAAGCCAGCTCAACAGACTCAGAGTAGTCCAATCGCGAGCTGCACGTCACGCATCTGGGCTTCCCTGGTACGTGACAAATCGCGTCATTGAAAGGGACATGAAACTCATTCCATTTGGGGACCAAATTAACTTTCACAGCAGCCGATATGCTGACAGGCTTGTGGCCCACCCGAATCCGTTGGCGAATGATCTCGTTGACCCTATCTCCCTCCGAAGACTGAAGAGAACTCATCGCAGTGATCTCCCTACCCGCACGGTATCCTAATACTAATATACTTATTTATTCTATTCTTAAAGCATCATAACACGATCCCATACTAAATTTTTAAGCTACCCATTAGGTTATGTACAGAAGTAACTAAACGATTCCTCTTGACTTATAATAAATTGAAATCAAATGAAAAAAAAAGTTCGAAAAGACGGGGTTGAAAAATTAAAAACGCGCGGTTATGTGTTGTATGACTGCTTCGATTTATTGGCAAATTGGTACTAAAACCTATGTAGACGCTGAGCTTGCTCAGCGGCTCTTAACATAAAGAACAAGTGTTTAACATAACTTATGCTCTGAGAGGAAACAAAATACTGAGTTTGGTGGAGAGTTGCAGATGCATACTTTTAAAAACATACTATGTCTCGGTTCAAAAATTGAGAGGCACAACCCTTAAATTTAAAGGCAATATATAAAGTCATCTAACATAAAAGAATAAAATTCAAAATTAAATAACAATATAATAAAAACAGAATAATAATATTACTAGAATGGAATGATATACTTCTTTTAAATCTAACTCCCTGCCGTATAATATGTCAAGGAAAATGCACCAAGAAAATAGATTGTGAACCTAAACAAGAACAACTTTATCTCGCTCTTTCAATGTACGAATTATAACCCACAAGAATCATAATAGAATATAGCCTAACAAAACTACTTACGATGAAGTCTCAACGGTCTTAAGACCATGATTCCTAAGTTAGTGAATATTATTGTCAATGTCTTGCTCGCCCTCTTTTTATTAGTTTAACATACACACAACTAGTGCTCTAAAATACAACCACAAAAAAGAAAAATTAATCTTACCATACAATTACCAAATCAAATCTTATTATATGTAGCCTCCTCCACAAACAGTGTGCAATAAAATCAGACCCTTATCTGAAATCAAAAAACAGGATTAAGAGCTAGGGTGTATAAAACGACTAAAACATAGGAAAAAAAAAACAGTAAATACCAATATTTAGTGGGTATAAACCAATCAGGTGATAGTTGACGTACATTATTTTAAAAACACACTACGATTAAAAATTTTAAGTACTCTACCGCCCGTTTTGAAAAATACCGACTCTCAAGTCATCTCGAGCTTTAACCTTAACCTTATTTTGCCATCCAAATTCAAGATTAATGCAAAGGTTCAAGAAGAATAAAACACAATACAATGGTTTCATGAACTAACTAAATAACTTATATCAAGAAAAAAAAAACCCTTTAGCGACAATAAGTTTTGAGCACTAAAGAAAATAAGTCTCCTTAAGAAATAATTATAATAATTAAATGAATAAATACGCCATAATAACATGGCATCTAGAACAAAAAGGTTTTGTTCTCATTAAAATTAATAAAGCACCTACAAAAAAATAAATAAATAAATAAATAAAAATAAATATAAGAAAAAAATTGAAGTGATATGTAACAAAACTGCAACTATCACAGTAAAGGAACAGTAGTAGTAGATACTTAACCCTTCAATTAAAACACATAACGTATCCATACTTTTGGAAACAGTGTAAGACTCATATCTCGAACTGTTAAGCTAGTTCAATGCACTTCCTTAAAAAGAAAAGAAAAATGGGGAGAATAATGAAATAAAATATTACCATCCATCAATTTTAAGAAATTCGTAACGAAATTTTCTTAGTTCAAGCAATGAGTTTGGAAATATAAGAACCTAACATAGTCACTAAAAAAAGTAGAAAGGTATATAGGTTGACAGTTAAAATATATTAAAGCAATCAATTATAAAGTAAAAAATCAATGTCCGATCGATTTCACTGTTAAAATTAATTAAACTTGTTAAGGACATACATACAGTCTATCTCGTTTTAAGCGTAAAGCCTAGTCAAAATAGCTAACTACATAACATAAAATGTTTAAAAATCAGAAGAATACTAAGTTGAAGAAAACGATTAAATATAACACAAATTAAGATAGGGTATCAGACAACATCAATAGAAGAATTTTTGAAGTCAGACAATGAGTACAAAACACATTCTTTATACATTTTTATCGTAAGTAGCATACTGGGAAAGAGTATAGTAAAACCCGTTTATTAAAAAAAAAATCAAGCTGCTAAGAACATCTTACTGTTTTCATTTTCTTTATTTTAGAAATTGATTTGATATGTGAGTTTGATGAAATAATTTAAGTTGAGTATAAGAAATAGTTTGAAGGATATCTTAAATATGAAAAGTGTCATTTGATGAAAATCTTATAGCGAGCAGAGGGAAAGTTAAGGAAAAGATTATTTGATAAGCCTAAAAGATTACCTTAAAGAATTTAAAAAATGTATAAGCAAAATAAATCATAACTGAGATAGAACGGAATCCAATATATGGGGATTAAAAAAAAAATAATAATAATCTCAATAAACGATGAAGTATAAATATTAAGATCAAAATTATTTTGTTAAAACATGATTTATTATACCACCTATACAAACTTATTTATGCTTTCAAAATAATGACTTACATAAAAGCATTTTTAGATATGTATATAGTGAGTACTAGAACTTAGGCTTATAATATTGACTTAAAAAAGTATTTTTATATAGCCGAAACAAAATCATGGAGAATGACTTGTGTGTTCTACCGGCTATAACTATATGTCATTAATCTTAATGTTCGGTGTTTGTGTTTGCTTAATCCCTCAAAGAAATAAGCTTAATATAAATCTCAAATTTAACATACTTCAAAAATCTAAAAAAAAAAAATATTAAATAAAATTAATAAATTTAAAAAATTGTCATTGGTTTATTAAAAAACTATACTAATTAGCTCTATAAAAGTAACA
Organism: Scaptomyza flava; assembly: GCA_030179655.1. NCBI lineage: Eukaryota > Metazoa > Arthropoda > Insecta > Diptera > Drosophilidae > Scaptomyza > Scaptomyza flava. Next base: position 252,299 of record JARNME010000289.1, read on the forward strand.
GAAGGTAGTGCAATAATCGAAATAGATATATGCAAATAAAGGTTAGAAACGTAAGTAGCGAACAAGTTGGGTGTGCGTTAGAAGGAGGGACAATCATTTAACATACCACCTGCATTTCATAGACGCTCGTGTATAGAATCGCATAAGGGAGCGTGTTTTAATATAATAATACAAGAAGGATCACTTTCCCCTATAACACTTTCCCCCTCTAACACTAACTCTCTCTAATACTAACTCTCTCTTTCGCCCTCTAACACTTTCCTCCTCTTACAACTTCCCCCTATAATATTTCAAACTATAAAAACAATGTGTTGATCTTGCTGCTGCTGCTGCTAAAAAAATTCCCATCCCTTGCTTACATAACACTCACAAATGTTGTTGTTCTTGTTGTTGTTGGTGTTGCTTTTGATCATAACAATGCGGCCTACGAATGTACTGCCCTTTGACTAGCGTACTTCAAACAAGCACAATCTTGTCTCAATCCCTTTATCCTTTGATCACTGGTTTTCACAAACATTCATTGTTTATGTTTTGCCTGCAGGTGTGCAAGGCAACGCACGTCAAACAGGTGCCCTCTCGACTCTCTCCTATCTACTTATTCGTAACTAAGAATCCTGCTCTCACTTGACTCTCTCTCTCTCTTACCTACCAACTTGTAGCTAAGAAACCTGTGCACACATGACTCTAGCATATAATATTTTCATGGGCAATGTACTTTGCTCACTGATCCTCACGGACGGTGATACCTATAACACATTAGCCAACTAATGTACTTGACCTTTGACTAGCGCACTTCAAGCATGCACAAACTTGTCTCTAAGTCTTCCTCCCTCTAATACTTTCCCTCTCTAAATCTTTCCCCCTCTTACACACAGTCTCTTTCTAACACTTTCCCCCTCTAACTCTTTCCACCTCTAACACTTTCTCCCTCTAACACTTTCCCACTCTATCCTTTCCCCCTCTTACACCTTCTCCCTTTAACTCTTTATAATCTAAATGTACAAGTATCAATACTCTTGTTTAAAAACAATGTGTTGATCTTGCTGCTGCTGCTGCTGCGAAAGAAAACTCCCATCCTTGCACCCATAACCCCCCACGAAGGTTGTCGTTGTTGTTGCTGTTGACAATAACAATGTACGTGTGTAGAGCAATGTATTTAAAACAGTAGCATACTTGACTCTAACACTAATTGGTTAAATAGCTAAAACTGATCCTGTCATTATCACAACCATAAAGCTCAACGTATTGATCTTGCTGCTGCTGCTGCTGCTGCTGCGTAGGAAAATTTCCATCCCTTGTTCAAAGAACCCCCCACGAAGGTTGTAGTTGTTGTTGCTGTTGACCATAACAATGCAACGTACATCGAACAAGCGCTAACTTTTCTCTATTCTCAATCCTTTCTTCCTTTGCACACTGCACCTCATGACCATAAGCAGGTTTACAATGCCACACACGTTAAAGAGGCACCCTATCGATACCAGATCCTTTGATCACTACTCATGACCATAAACAGGTTTACAATGCCACGCACGTTACACAAGCGCTCGCTTTTCTCTATTCTCTATCCTTTCTTCCTTTGCACACTGCATCTCATGACCATAAACAGGTTGATGTTTGACTGTTATTTAAAAATAACAGCTAACAGCAAGCTGTTTTTAAAACAGGTTGTTGATAGCTGTTAAACTGGTGGGCTGTTATATCTGCATATTGCACATATAACAGCTCTCCGTTAAAACATATATCAACAAACTGTTTTTAAACCTGAAAAATCCCTGTTTTTTACAGCAAAATCTGCACCCCCTCCCCTTAACTGTTTTTAAACCGGAAAAATAACCGTCAAAAAAACCTGTTTCTTGAAAACCACAAAAATAACAGCTTAACAGCCCCGGTATTCAAAACCAGAAAAATAACAGCGCTCTATTTTAAACAGTTAAGCAACAACCAGTTTCTAAAAGCGAAAAATAAACCTGTTTTTAACAGCTAAACTGCACATGTTTTTTTTTTCCACGGAAAAATAACCGCTCTCTGTTTTAAACAGCTAAATACAACCTGTTTCTTGAAAACAACAAAAATAACAGAAAAACAACAAGTTGTATCTGAACAACACTAAAAGTAACAGCTAAACAACAAGCTGTTTTTGAAAAACATGAAAAATACCAGCAAATCAGCAGCCGGTTTTTAAAACCGGAAAAAAGCAGCTCCCTGTTTTAAATAGTTAAACAACAACCGGTTTCTAAAACCGAAAAAAAGTGTTTTAACAGCAAAACTGCCACCAGTTCCATGTATTTTGGGCTTACCTCTTTTCAAGGTTATTGTATGAGTTCTAGAATTGGAGTTGAAAGAGAAAATATTTTCCTTGAAACGCCAGATGGCCACCGCTGCCTTACTTTGCAAGGAGTACTTTACTCTGTTCAACAGCGTACTTTTAAGTCCCGGTTTTTATCGACACGATTGTGGACTTATTCTTTCATTTCAATGTTAATTAAAGTTATAGTACGAAACGCAGCAGTATTGCGTCCGTACTTTCGTTGGATTTTAGTGAAAAAAATAATAATAAAAACATTAAAAGCACTCTTTAAAAAATAGATTCGGTTCTCAGAAATTTTTTCGAAAAAAAAAAAATCGAGAATTGACATTGCTGACAGATGTAAACTACTTTGTAAATGAAAGGGAAATTAAATTTCCGACAAATTAATAAAAAATTAATAAGAAAAACAATAAAAGTCAGTAAAATAGTAACAACTTTATTGAAATGTTCTTTTTTATTAAAAAAATTAATAAAATATATTAAGGGATTTTAATAATAGAATAATATATATCTCCTGCCTGTACAAACCTTAATCGTCGATGAATGATTTGGTAACTGAGAGGTCTGTTGTGCCCCCCTTTTAGTTCTATGACTCTCCCACCGGACATGGAAACTGTACGAAATCAAGTATTTATTATGAGTTGAGGATTTCTTAGCCTTTAATACGGTTTATATGCTGTTCAAAGACAATAAAATTTGTTCCTTGTTAAGGCTACGCATACTGCTATAATGTGAAAGGAGGATTCTTTCTCCCGAAAAACATTTGTCTTGCCTGAGATCAGATGTCTTCGTTCAGCTCGCTTCCCTCTAAAGACTCTCGCTGTTCGTTAGCTCCTACCTTATTGTACCTTTTTCTACGTCACACTTCGGCTCAAAGGCTTTTAGGAGTGTCTCTGCCCTCAATCTTGTTTGCGTGCTTATTTTGATGTACTCTGCTATATTGACGTGACTCGGGTACGATTTAGAAAATTTTATAAGTTGTGATTATCGAAAACTCAATCAAAGATACGTTTAAAAGACATTATGGAGGTAGTGTTCAATCAATTGTTTAGTTAGAACAATCAGCGATATAATAGGACAGCTAAAATTCCATACATAAAAGTAAATCCTAAAATTTTTAAAAAATATTTTAAGACATTTTTATTAGTCAGATAAAAATCGAAGTAAATGATTATGTGTGTATAAGCAAAAATAATACTTAAATGAGAAGGGCTACTCACCAAACCGGAAAAATTAAAATTTACAATAATAGAAATACAATATAAAATCCCTATAACATACATATTGAATGATTGTGAGGCTACCGAACTTAAAGACATTTTCTAGAAAGAGAAAATTGAAAAAAGAGGTACGCACTTACTTGGTTGAAAAAATAATCATAAGAAAAAACGGATAAATTGATAGGGGTTTTAGATGGGAACAACTTATGGAAAAATGTGTAGTACGTAGAAGACTCGACTATGACTTCGAGATTTAATGTAAACCATAATAAATATTTTGGGTGTTACATTGTTCGATCAAACTTCCTCCGAATGCTTAATGCATTTTTTTCATAGCTTTTGGTGCTTGATAGTCATTGTCTAATGTTTTTATGTCCAAATAATATGTTTTGTGGGCTGGTGTGTTAAAAGTTTAAGGTGTGAGCCTTGGAAAGTAGCTGGAAATAATATAAATCAGGGGACCCAAAATCGGTACAGAGTAGAACAGTACTATTCAAATAAGACGGCTACACGCAAACCGTACCTTATCTAGGTAAAAGTTAATTATGTGTGTACGAGTGATGGTCCAGGTGAGGATCGCTTCGTCGTATGGGATGGTTGGGGGTGGATGGGGGGAGGGGGTGGGGTGTCAAGTGATGATGGTGAGCGATTGAGTCTTTTTGCCAGGCTGCTGTAAACAGTGACAGTACTCAAATCGTAAGGGAAGTAATTTTCATCGTCGGGCAGCTAAATTGTGATAACGAGAAACGATATAGCGGCATCCCCGTTTACTTTACTGTCTGTAAACGACAGCTCACTATCGGATGTTGAGGGAGTTGAACTGATGTTACCTAAATGTGAAAATCTAAATATATGATATGATATGAGCTTAATATGTTCTTTAAAAAACTACATATTCGAAAAAAAGCCGGTTTATTAAAAATCAATTCAAATTTTAATTTAATATAAGTAAATATTTTGTGTACCCGTATAACAGCCTACTTTTATTTTTAAATGAAAAATAATCACAACTATTCCGTTCCATCAGTTTTATAGATTAATTGCCTTCCGTTTTTAACACCCCAGTTTTTGTCAATTAAAGGGCGATTGAATGTAAATTGTAGGAAACATATGATAAATTATTAAAGTAAGTATAGAAGTGGAGCGCAAAAAAAAAGAAACATAAGGGAACAATACTACATGAGATGCAAAAGAAATAAATAAACAAAATAATAATTAACAACAATAATCAGCAAACAATCAGGAACATAGAGCACATGCCATTATGTAATGTTATAATCTCAAAGTGCGTGATAACAAGCGATAGGGAAATAACCAACTAATAATGTTGAAGAAATTCTGTAAGACAGTTCCGTCTTTCCACTAATTGTTTTAACTGTATAACCTACCAAGCTCAGGCAAGCAAATTGTTCTTAAAAGCGTCAAATAGTAAACTCTTTAAAACAAAAAGATCTGATGCTCCTTAAGTGTGAAAGTTGTAACACTCATGTGTTTAAGTCAGCGATTAGATTCTGAGCAAAATTTAATCTCAAAAATCTCAAAAAAAAAAAAAATATAGATACAGACATATAGATCTAGGAAGCCTACGGTGTTGATCTAAGTATTGATTAAGAATAAACATATCTGGGATCAAGCATGCTTTCGTTTATGAAAATGTGGAGGGGTGGAACTTTCCAAAAATAAAACTGCACTCGCGGTCCACGCGGTTAAATTACTATTTACCTTTGTTCGAAAAGACGGAGTTGAAAAATTAAAAACGCGCGGTTATGTGTTGTATGACTGCTTCGATTTATTGGCGAATTGTACTAAAACCTATGTAGACGCTGAGCTTGCTCAGCGGCTCTTAACATAAAGAACAAGTGTTTAACATAACTTATGCTCTGAGAGGAAACAAAATACTGAGTTTGTTGGTGAGTTGCAGATGCATACTTTTAGGCATAAACATTCCGGCCCCCTTGCAATAAAATTGCAAAAAAGAGACTCGAGGGGGGAGCGGACCTTATGGGCTGTACATTCCAGATAGGATCCACCCAAAAGCAGTATTTTGGGCCACTGGACCGTGGTCGCTCGGAATAACGCCCTGTTGGTTCACCAAGCCGTAGATGTCGGCGCCCAACACTATGCTGACCGTCGAAGGTCGAAACCAGGCGTCATCCGCTAGGATAATATTGGGAGCGCCCTTCCGTAAGCGTTCGTCAATCAGCGTTGAAGGGGTCCGGTAGTTTAGCTGGGCCTCAATACGCAGGCGGACTTCCCGATCAAAACTTCCATTTGTGGATCGGATGCGAGCACTGACCCTCTCACCCGCATCGAGCCAGGTGGCGGAAAGGCCCAGTGCCTTTGCCAGTGAGGCATCAATGCGGCTGGTCGGGCTACATGAATCCACCAGTGCTTGCATCTGGAACGTTTTCCCCTTCGCGACGATGGCAACGCTCACGGTGGGCAGGAGTGTGACGCCTTCGGGGATGGGTGAGCGAGAACGTGGACTGCGTTGCTGGATTGGCGATGGGCTCCTTGATGGACTCTTGCTCATCCAGGTGGAGCAGGGTGTGATGCTTGCCATCGCAAATGCGACATTTGTCGCTGCTCCTGCAGGATCACCCAGAGTGCTGGTGTGCCAGACAGTTGGGGCAGTATTTGTTAATCAATACTGCCCGGAGCCGCTTCTCAGCATTGAGGTGCATGAACCGCTGGCACTTTTTCAACGCGTGAACGCCCCGGCACACACGGCAGCGGAAGGACGCCGTGCCACGCAGCTGCTGAGCTGCCCTTTGTACCTTTTGTGCCTTGGTGGGTGCCATGTTGCTTCGTTCGGAAATTCTGGGAATGCACAAAAAACAGAAATTAGAAAAATAACTCTTGTTGAATGAAACGGTTAGTCACGACTTCAACAAAGGAGTTGGATTGTTGGGCTCGGAATGGAGTGGAAGGAGGATAAGTTTGGCCACGGGCCTTTTAATAAGTCCGCGGGTCGTGAGCACGTCGACCACTCGGACCCGGTCATCCTGTCCTGGGTGGGTTTCCTTGACGCGTCCTAAGCGCCATTCGTTCGATGGCAGATTATCCTCCTTGACAACTACCATGTCACCCTGTTGTAGGTTCCTCTCGGGTAGTTGCCACTTAGTCCTCTTGTGTAGCTCCTTCAAGTACTCTTCCTTCCAACGGAAACAGAAGTGTTGGTTGAAAGCCTTGAGCCGTTGCCATCTATTTAAAAGTGACGCTGCATTCCCTTCTATCTCCGGCTCCGCTACAGAAAGAAGTGGGCCTCCTACTAGGAAGTGCCCTGGAGTAAGAGACAGCAGATCTGTCACGTCTTCGGATAACGGAGAGATTGGTCTCGAGTTCAAACAGGCTCCGATCTTGGAGAGCAGGGTGGAGAGCTCTTCACATGTATATTTGAAGGTTGAGGTCGACTTGTAAAACAGTGTCTTGAAGCTTTTGACACCGGCTTCCCACAGGCCACCCATATGTGGCACACCTGGTGGGTTGAAATGCCACGAGAGACAGTGGTGACTATATATTTCTTGACGCGCGTCTTGGTAGCCTCCAAGAAGTCGCGAGTAATGACTCTAGAGGCTCCAAAGAACGTTTTCCCATTGTCGGAGTATACTACGGACGGGCAGCCACGTCTTGCTATGAAACGAGCAAACGCTGTCCGAAGTCAAGTCGAAGGTGGCTTCAAGATTGATAGCTTTTGTGCTGAAACACACAAAGACATATAATTAGCCCTTGGTTATGAGGCAGGCACGACCCGTGTAGTTCTTTATGTCAAACGGACCAGCAAAGTCGATGCCAGTATGTGTAAATCATTAATCGATTTCCGCCATGCATCGATATTTTATGCGTAAACTCAACGAGGAGACGACTGAACGAGCATGAATACGGAAGTATGATAGGATGCCGTTCATCATAATTATGATTGCAGGATTTGCTGATTCGAGCGGAAGCTCTCATGATTCGTTGTGGATCAAGGAACGGATTAAAGTTAAGTATGTGGCTGGAAGCCGGCAAGCTATGCTTGTCAAGTATTCCCTCGAATAAGAGGTTCGTTGAGTAAGGGCAACGAGTCGTTCTTGAACTTCTTGAAGTTCACTATTTTGGATTAGCTGTGATGGAAACAGCAGAGAGGATAACGACATCGTTTAGCAAATCGGAAAACATAAGCGAGTACTCGTAACGCTCTGCCGAAATCGGAGAACCGTTCAAGTGGATCAGACAGAGACAGTTCAGAAATGTGGACCTTAACTGGACGCTGCTCTAGGTCAGTCTCCAGACTTGAGTCAGCTGGAACAGGCCGTTGCTCCTGAGGCAGACCCAGCCAGTCGGGTCCATTCCACCACAGATGGCTGTCTCTCAGCTCCTGTGGCGAGACTCCGCAGCTGGCTAAATCTGCTAGATTGTGTTCTGACCGCACATGTGACCAGGTCCGACAATCAGTGACTTGGCCGATCTTGCTGACGCGGTTGGCGACAAACGTGGTCCAGGAGCAAGGAGATCTGCGAAACCAGGCCAAAACGATGCTGGAGTCCGTCCAGTAAAACGATGCGCACTTTCCTACGGGCATCTGCGGGATGAGGGCTGAGGATAGTTCTGCGAGAAGAACAGCTCCACACAGTTCGAGTCGAGGGAGCGACACTGTCTTGACTGGAGCTACTCTTGTCTTGGACGTCAGAAGGTGGAGGGATACGTGATGGTCTTTTTCCACGCGAACATACAGTGTTGCCCCGTAAGCCTTTTGAGAGGCGTCGCAGAAACCATGGATCTGGATGGATGCTTCCGGCTGAAAAGAGACCCAACGAGGTACTCGAATATCTCCAAGACGGAGATGATAGCAGAGAAAATCTTTCCAACGCTGAACCAGCTCGGATGGCAAGGGATCGTCCCACCCAAGCTCACGAAGCCAGATTTCCTGCATGAAAATCGTCGCACGAACGATGACAGGTGCCAGCCATCCCGCTGGATCAAAGAGCTTTGCTATTTCCGAAAGGACTTCACGTTTTGTGGTGGATTTCCTTGTTGGAATTTTGGAGGGCGCAAAGAAAAACTCATCTGTGTTGGCTTGCCATCGGCTCCCCAAAGTCTTCGCAACGCTGGCCTCTTCGAATTCCAAGAAATCTTCTATCAGAAGGTGGTCCTTGTCGTTCGATGTCCATTTTCCAAGCGGAAACCCCACTGAACCCATATCCCCTTGCAATTCCTTGATGCTGGAAATCGCGCATTGCCTGCTGTGAGCTCCTGCTAGTACATCGTCGACGTACATATAATTGGAAATGATGTCACTAGCACGCAGAAATTGTGCTAGCACATCTGCAGCAAGCTGCTGCAAAACGCGAATTGCCAGAAACGGTGCACAATTTACATCAAACGCTCTCCATCCTTGTTCCGGTTGAGGATTCTTTGAAATGGCGTGTGTATTGGCTTTACTAGAATCTGACGATACATCTTAGTAATATCGGCGTTGAAGCCGTAACGGAAAAAACGCCACTTCAAGATCTGAATAGTCAGATCGGACTGTAAGACGGGACCTGCATGAAGGACATCTTTCAGGCTCTAATGATTAGTGGATTGACTGGAGGCGTTCAGGTTTTCAGGTTTGAAAACCGCATGGTGTGGAAGATAAAAGTTCTCAGTCTCATGCGACCTAAGTCCAGATATTCCTGGATCACGGAGTCGTACTGCTCTTTTAATGGAGTGTTTTTGTATAATCGGTTCTCGTTTTTTAGAAACTGAGCCAGTGCGATTGACCTTGAATGTCCAAAGTTGATGTGATCAGGATCTTTGAAGGGGAGAGTGACTATATATTTGCCACTTTCATCGCTTGTTGTTGTGCGCATAAAGTAGTCTTCGCATATGGTATCAGACTCCTTTACTATCTTCATAGGGAGATCCTCCACCTCCCATAACTTTGTGAGGAGATTTTCCAACCTTTGGTTTGTTTGGTTGATAAAGCGGAGATAGAGGATGAGGCACAAGTAGTTATTGGGCCGGCAAGAATCCAACCGATAGTGGTTTCTTGACCCAATAACGCGCCACGAATGTTAGGAATAGAGCCGCCTAGTAAGATAGATGGAAGAATATCTGCGCCTTATAGCACATCTATCTGCGAACTCTTGTAAAAATTAGGGTCAGCCAGCGGAATATTGGGAAGGTCTCGCAACGCACTTCCGGGAATCGGATGTGAAGGTAGAGTACCTACCACATTTGGAAGCACAAACGCCGAAGCTTCAATGTGAACTCTCGGCATTGTTGTGGATCCTATGTTGAAGTGACATAACTTCTTAGGATTGGCTGATACAGCTTGGTCTGTTTCACGTTCAAACGGGAGTTTGATGATTCTCAACATTCGTTCCGAAATGAATATGGCTTTGGAGCCAGAATCGATCAACGCACGAGCCTTATAACACGTGCCAAGGTGGCATTTGTTTATAATAGCAGTGCCTAAAAGAACACCTTGCGTGTTCGACGTGAAATAGTTGTGGATGTTTGCCAAACTTTGCAGTGGGCTGTATTGGAACATAGGAATACGAGCAAGCAATCCCAATTTTCGATGCTGACCTTAGACCTTAGCTAGCTCAAAAGCTGTTTAACACCCCTGGTTTGTGCTCTGGAGCTCTTTTAGCGCCTTACCAGACTCTTGGGAAACCGAAGGTAGATTGAAAAGGATTCTAAGCTGACTGCTAACTAACAGCCACTTACTTGCGAATCTTTCTGAAAGGTTGAGCCACGCTGAGTGGAAACCGTCATTTGTCAATGGAGATTTTGAAACAATACCCTTTGCCTCGCCGCTTGTCTCAGCATTGAGGTGGAACAGTTTCTCGACTGGGGTCAATCTAGAATAAATATAAATCGCTGTAAAAAGATCGCGGAAGGATGCTGCGTCAATACTCTCGCATCGTTCATATACGTTCAAGCTCTACTTTTTCCCATAAGGATCGGATTTGATCCCGGCGCACCTGTAGCGTAAACAGTGAATTGGAAAATCTAGCTTCGAATTGGCCTAGCCTGTCCGACACAGCAATGAAATCTTTAGACGCCATTTTGGAATGAGCTATGATTTTCTATGATTCCTGTCTGGTTATACGGGCGCTGTCCTGCGGAATTGCTTAACTCTCTGCTTTGACCTTAGGCTGAGTACTAACTTGAGGTTTGGACGGCCCAGCGGACGGTTTTGATTCGAACTTATTACCAGACTTAGACTTGTCACTTGCCGCTGAGGAGCTGCGAATGATTGACAAGGAAGAACGACGGACCTTTAAAAGGGAAGGACGATGTTTCGCTTGTTGCTTTTGGTCCTCGGATAAAATAGGCTCTCTACGGAGCCGGAAACAACTATACGAAGACCAAAGAAATTACATAAAAAAAATAAAAAAAATACAACAAAAAATATACCAAAATGTGCATATTTTTTACCAACGGAAAGTATATATTTTACTTGAACAGAAAAAAAAACACAAGAAAACTAAAAATACCAAGAAATCTGATGGTATTTTTCACCAACAGAAAGTGTATATTTTATTTAAAAAGGAAAAACATATACAAAAAGGACTAAAATATAACAATATGTGGGAGTTTTTCACCAACTGCAAGCGTATTTTTTATTTAAAAAGGAGAAAAATATACCAAAAATATATGCAATATATAAATAATTTTATTTATTATTTGTTTTTATAACGTGCTCTTAACTTTTATTTATAATTCATATTATTCTAAAAATATTATATATATTATTTTAATATTATTATTATTATTATTATTATTATTATTATTATTATTATTATTATTATTATTATTATTATTATTATTATTATTATTATTATTATTATTATAATTATTATTATTATTATTATTATTATTATTATTATTATTATTATTATTATTATTATTATTATTATTATTATTATTATTATTATTATTATTATTATTATTATAATTATTATTATTATTATTATTATTATTATTATTATGGAGTCGGGAGTTCTGCCGGTATGGTAAAGCGTCTGATTGGTTTTATCTGGAAAAGCCCAGCGTGATCCATATTCGACAAACTCCAAGCATCTCACCGCCTCCACGTGGCGACTCCGAAAACAGCTTCTTTATCTATCCAGATAAAGAGCTGGCTAAGGTTAGAAGGCGCTCCGCAGCTCAGCCATATTCGTGGCTAAGGCTGTCGGAGAAAATCCAGGACGCGACTGCACCCGGATCGGGCGGCATCCTGGTTAGCGTCTGACCCATAGTGGGCGGCTACTTTCTACGTCTTTCTCCGAATCGGTAGACAAAAAATAAGATCCCTCGCCGATGACTAAGGCAATCCAACACCTGAGTACCCAGATTGAACCCCTGACGAAATGGCTGTTGGGCTAATGTTGCATTCACCGCCGTCCTACTAAAACCTAGCGAGTCTTCAAGTACGTTCAAATCGCAACACCACTGAATTGGTGGTACAGGTGCAGTTGAGAGAACTCCTGCTTAGCGTCCGTCCTGGCTCTGAACAAAGGCACTCATAAGGTTTTTTGTCAACCCTTGCGTGGACCTCACTGCTTGCAAAGGGACCCACGGGGACATTACGGACGACTGTACATGTGCGACGAGATAGCGGCTTTAAGTTTGGACCCATATAGCATGAACAATAATGAAAACAACAAACTAAACGAAGAAACAGGAAAGAGTGAAGAAGGAGGAGCATTCAACAGAAGCAGCATGATAGCAAGGTCGCCTATACAAAGTGCAACGCGGGCAGAACCTCTGCCGCAGGGTACACCGCATGCGTTACAAGCGCTTGGGAGCCAGATTACATCCAGTGCAATGCTAGTAGATGTGCAATCGCCTTCGCGTAGCCAAAGTGAGATGCCAATTCACAGCTCACCCCGGCACGCGCTGATAAGCAAGATGAGAGCGCTAGAGGATGAGACACTGGCACAGTGCAGATCAGTTCTGAGGAAGATGAAACACGCCATGCTCAGACAGCGAAACATAAGCATGGATGTCAAGGACGGCGCTTCGGAACTAAGTGAGCTTTTTGACGTGATGCAAAATTACAGGAAAAGCTGGATTATTGCCGAAAAGAAGAGATTGGTGGAGGCATACAAGGCTTCTACGCAGAAACCAGTTGAGGGAAACGAAACTCCGGTGTCGGTACCTAAGAGAGCCGCTACTAGCCCAGCAGCGCTAGACTCCAGCAGAAAAAAGAAAAATAAGAAGGATGACGTCAGTTTTCAAATTGTCTCACACAAAAAAGGAAAGCCGAAGAGCGACAAACAAAAGGAGACCGCACTATCAAGCACTAGGGCATCTGCTAAAAGTGGGGTTAACCAAAGGACAAGGACACGGCCCAGGCCCGACGCACTACTAGTTAAACCTGCAGAAGGCAAAAGCTACGCTGACGTACTTAAAAAACTACGAGAAAACATGAAGACAGAAGAAGCCGACAACGCCATACGCTCGGTAAGAAAAATAATGAAGGGGGACATGCTAGTAGAACTAGCAAAAGGAAGCAAAACGGACACCCTGTGTCAAACAATAAGAGACACAATCAAAGAGAATGGGTCAGTAAGGGTTATCAAACCAAAGACTAAGGTAGAAATCCGCGACTTGGACAGTCTGACAGAGGAGGAGAAAATCATTGTGGCAATAAAAGCGTCGGTAGGCGACGTATGTCAGGATTTTGAAGTACATCTGACAAAGGTCAACAGTTCGGAGCAAAAACGCGCCTTCGTCACCATGGCAACGGAAGACGCATTAAAATTACTAAAGGATCAGAGGATCAAAGTTGGGTGGACAAGATGCCGAATTAAATCATGCCTCGACATCAAACGTTGCTTTAAATGCCTTGGAGTGGGACACCTACAGAAGGATTGCAGGGGACCAGACCGGAGAGATGTATGCATGAGATGCTCGGAAAGAGGACATAAAATGAAGGACTGCACGAAAACGCCAAAGTGTTGTTTATGCACACAGGAAGGCCACAAAGAGACGAACCACATACCAGGAACGACCTACTGCAAAGCCGGACCCGGAAAGACCAAAAAGTGATCATTCTGCAAGCAAACCTACACAGAAGCCGGACAGCAGATGCTCTGCTATCCCAATAGTCCTCGAACAGCAAGCAGATTTAGTTATAATCAGCGAGCAGTACAGGAACAAATCAAATGGATGCTGGCTAGAAGACGAATCGAAGACGGCCGCAATATGGTTCCCGGGCACAAGCAAGGCTGTTGTTCACAACTCAACGAAAGGAAGATGCTTCGTTCATGCACGCATAGAGAAGTACAACATAATGAGCTGTTACCTAACGCCAAACGATGACATCAACACTTTCAAAGAGAAACTAAATGACATCGAGGACGCGGCGTTGCAAATGAACGGAAACCTTATCATAGCAGGTGATTTTAACTCAAGAGCAGAAGAGTGGGGCATGCCCTCGACAAACTCAAGAGGCCGTAAGGTTGTCGATATGGCGGCAAGATTGGGACTTGTGGTCGCAAACGTCGGCTCAGCACCGACATTCAGACGGCCAGGAACCATTGGTACAATCCCGGATATAACGCTCGTCTCAGAAGGACTCGCAGGCCAAATCATAGACTGGAAGGTCTTAGATACCTACAATGGAAGCGATCATAAGTACATCTCGTTCGAACTCAAAGAAACGCGACCACCCGACGTCAATAAAACAACTGGGATACGCAGATGGAATGTAAATCGGCTCAACAGGACGATCCTTATCCACGAAATAGACCGGCAAGCAAGGGTAGAACGCGAGGGAGACATCGTCAACAAAACCATGACGATAATAAGAAAAGCCTGCGATGCCGCAATGCCTAGAACAGGCAACCCACACAGAGCAGGAAAAGAGGTCTATTGGTGGACGGATGAAATAAAAGCACTCAGGGAGACATGCATTAAGAATAGGCGCAAGCTTACCAGGGCAAGACGGAGAGGAAATTTCGCGATACAGGAAGCCCAGTTTAAGATATCCAAGAAAAACCTTAGCATTGCCATTCGCAACAGCAAAAAGGAAAAATGGAAAGCACTATGCGATGACGTGAACATCGACCCTTGGGGGCTGGGATACAAAATCGTGATGAAAAAACTACGAAAGAGGAGTGCTACGCCAGACATTGAGGAAGAACAGATGGACAACATAGTCAAAACACTGTTTCCCACGCATGTCCCAAGATTCGCCAGGACAACACGTCGTACGACGGAAGCGCAAATAGAGCTTTTCACCAACGAGGAACTGACGAGGGCAGCTTATAGCCTAAAGAATAAGAAAGCCCCAGGACCCGATAACATCCCTTCGGAAGTTCTGAAAGTTATTGCAGAAAGTCGGCCAAATGTACTGCTCGACATGTACAACGCGTGTATACTTAATGGGAGCTTTCACGATACCTGGAAAGTACAGCGACTAGTACTGATAGGGAAAGGAAAAGGAGACCCTACGACGCCATCCGCATACCGCCCTCTTTGCATGCTAGACACAGCAGGGAAACTCTTAGAAAAGATGATTAAGCCCCGATTAGCAGTGGCAGTAGAACGTGCTGGAGGTCTCTCTCCCAGGCAGTACGGCTTTAGACCAGGCAGGTCTACACTAGGAGCTATCCAAGAGGTGGTGAATGAGGCGCTCAAGACAAAACGAGGAAACCACTACTCGAGACCCATAACCCTGTTAGCAACGCTGGATGTAAAAAACGCGTTCAACAGCGTCAGATGGACAGATATGTTGGCAGCACTTGAGAGACGATCGCACATACCGGAATACCTAATGTGCATAATTGACAGCTACCTCAGCAACAGGAAATTAATATACAAGACCAGCTCAGGCGAAAAGTGTATAAATATAAACTCAGGAGCTGCACAAGGTTCCATTCTTGGGCCGGAACTCTGGAACATAAGCTATGATGAAATCCTCCGCATAGAAATGCCTGAAGACACTTTTCTAGTGGGGTACGCAGACGACATAGTAGCAGTGATCACGGCGCGGAACACAGAATACGCACAGAGGCTACTTACTCGGGTGATGGTACGAGTCAAGGACTGGCTGGACGCACACGGTTTGCAGCTAGCGACTGAAAAAACAGAGCTGATTGTAATAGCCGGTAGAAGAATCCCTCTAGAAGTGGATATGAGAGTCAACGACAGTCATATAAGGACACAAAAGGTGATCAAATATCTGGGCGTTAGACTAGATACCAAATTGACATTCGAGCCACATCTTCAGTACGTTAAAAAAAAGAGCAGCCGAGGCAACGAGAAACCTCAGCAGGCTCATGGCAAATATCGGCGGACCAACTCAAGCAAGGAGAAAACTCTTGATGGAGATCAACAACTCCATTCTGCTATATGGAAGCGAAATCTGGGCAGAGACTTTGGAAACCAAAAGTAGGCTGAAGCCACAATTCGCTATTCAGAGAACGAGCGCACTGAGGATAAACAGTGCATACAGAACGGTGTCCGGCGCTGTCGCACTAGCCATCGCAGGTGTGATACCGATAGACCTCTTAGCTAAGGAACGAAAGACAATCTACGAGCAACGACAACTAGGACAATATTCTAGGCAAACCGCAGACACATGTAGACAGGCAACGTTAGCATTATGGCAAGAAAGATGGGCAGGCGAGAGCACAGGAAGATGGACAGCCAGGCTCATACCTAACCTTAAGGCATGGGTCGAACGTCAGAATGGGGACGTAGATTACTACATCACCCAAGCGCTTACAGGACATGGATATTTTAGTGCCTTTCTACACAAGATAGAGAAAAGCGCAGTAGCCAGCTGCGTGTATGGCGACGCCGAGATCGACAATGCTGAGCACACAATTTTTCACTGTGTGCGTTTCACATTAGAAATAAGACGACTTATACAAGCGATCGGTCAAATAACACCGGACAACCTTGTGTCAAAGATGATCATCAGAGACGACAACTGGAAGAAAGTAGCGGCCTTCATCAGTCAAATCTTAAGAAGCAAGAAAAAGACCTAGATGAGAGGTCGTAATAGGGTGTCTGGACGCAGATAAGAGCTTAGTGCTTAGATGTCTCATCTAATAACTAAGGCTCATGCTTCTATAAGAAAACGGCGCTTGGCGCATAAAGGCCCCACTTCGAAGTATTGCGAAAGCGTTTCCGAAGTGGAGAAAGGCCCAACGGGGAGGGGTTGTTTAGTGGGTATTCTACTATGTAGCGAGCCCCACACTCCCTAACTAAGACGTTAGTTGGAAGTGCGTAAATGCATTTTCCCCTCCCAACCCAAAAAAAAAAAAAAATTATTATTATTATTATTATATTTTATATTATAATATTATCATTCAATTTATATGAAATTTTTATTTTTTTATTTTTATATAATACACGATTTGACACAGCAGGTCGGATATGTCCCACATGCGGAAGGGTGTGTTAATTATTTGCAAGTTAACTCTGAAAAAGGGTAAGCCCCACTTGTAACAAAAAACAAGTGGAAACGTTGCAGCCGGACGCAACCGACTGCTGCATACTCGTATCCAGTATTAAAACCGGTAAAAAGAAGCCTGTTTGCAAAGGGGTACAGATGCGGCAGGGGTGTACGCTGCCTTAAAGATTCTCCGATGCAGATGGGGATGCCACCAGCTATCTTCCTTCCAAATTTGGTGACTCCAGCTCAAAAATTGTAAAAGCTTTGGAAAGAGGAGCTGGGGGCGGATTGGGTGGGTGTGCCTCGAAATTTTTGCTGCAGATCTTTGTGAAATGTCAATTGCTATCTTCATACCAAATTTGGTGACTCTAGCTCGAAGTTTGTAAAAGTTGGGGAAAAGGGGGCAGAATGGGTGGGCGTGGTTTCAAAACTTTGATGCAATTTTTGGGGGGTTGCTAGTAGCTATCTTTTCGCCGAATTTCGTAGTTCTAGCTGTAAGGATGTGCGAAATATGTGGACTTATCGGTTTTGAATCATCGAACACATCGATTTGCCAGCCCCCCAGTTATCGTAGAACCCAATTCTTGACAATTTAATTTACTATCCCGAAGATAAAAATAATTGAAAGGTTTCAAGTCTATAGCTTGAAGGGTGTGAAAAAAGTTGTGAACATACAGACGGACGGACCCCATGACCTTCTCTTGACCTTCGGTAACGAGTATAAAAAGCATATATCTCCCACAGTTTTTTAGCTATGCCCACCAAATTTAGTACCAAGATGGATGATGATGGCCCCCAAAAATCTGCATCAAAGTTTTGGGACCACGCCCACCCATTCTGCCCCCCTTTCCACACATTTTACAAACTTTGACCTAGAGTCACCAAATGTGGTATGAAGGCAGCACTTGTCATTCCACATAGATCTGCAACAAAAATTTGGATGCCGCGCCCAGCTCCCCTTTCCCTATCTTTTACAAACTTTGACCTAGAGTCACCAAATTTTGTATGAAGATAGCTATTGACATCCCAGAAAGATAGGCTTCAAAAATTTGTATTCAATGCCCTCCCAAACCACCACCAGCCCCCCTTTCACCATCTATTACAAACTTTGAGCTAGAGTCACCAAATTTGGTATGAATATAGCAATTGACATTCCACAAAGCTCTGCAGCAAAAATGTGGATGCCACAACCACACATACCACCCCCAGCCCCCCTTTCGACACCTTTTACAAACATTGAGCTAGAGTCACACAATTTGGTGTGAAGATAGCAATTGACATTCCACAAAGATCTACAGCAAAAATTTGGATGCCACACCCAGCCAGAGTCACCAAATTTGGACCGAAGACAGCTGGTGGCATCCCCAACTGCATCGGAGAATCTTTACGACAGCGTACACCCCTGCCGCATCCGTACCCCTTCGCAATCAGGCCTCTTTTACCGGTGTTAATACTGGTAACGAGTATACCGGTTATATGTCAAAGAACTTCAAGCCTACACTACAATAATGCAAATTTTAAAGGAAAAAAACATCAGTTCACACTCGTTCTCTCCACCTGAAAAAAAGCAACTCTCGCTTATTATTCGTGGTTTACATTGTCACACCTTGCCTGAAGAAATCAAGACAGATCTTGATTCGCGTATTCCGGGCACAATCTCTGACGTGAAAATCTTTACTACTCCTTACATGAAAAAAAAATAAAATCAATTCGAATCTTTTCCTTGTAACATTACTACCGGGCAAAACTCATAGTGATGTTACCAATGTCAAGTTTTTACTTCTACAGAAAATTAATTGGGAAAAGCCTCATTCGTCAACAAAAGAGTTACAGTGCAAGCGCTGTCAGCGGTGGGGCCACATCGCCAAAAACTGTAATCACTGCTTTCAATGCGTGAAATGCGATAAGCCACGTGAGCCAGGTCTCTGCGAGCTTACACAAAACGAGGATTCGCGAGCTTTCTGTATAAATCGTAAGAAGTGGGGTCATCCTGCGAACTTTAAAGGCTGCGAAAGTTATAAAACCTTACTAGCAAATAAAATGGCTAAGGCTCGCAACTCAAGTAAAACTAAAGCAACAACTCCTAATTTCTCGCTTGTTTCTCCTAACAAATCTTATGCTAATATATTGCGTCAAAACAACTCGACTACAGCCCCTGGATCAAAGAGCTCAAAATTAAAAAACGATTTCATTATAATTGCCAGAGAAATACTAAATGCTGAACCTCTGCCCCTGGAGGTGCGTTTACAAAACTTCATTATTAATTTTAAAACCTTATCTCCATCAGATAGAAAAGGGGAGCAGAACCAGTATATTAATAGTTTGTAGACATAGCTTAAGTTAGTTTAAGAGAAACAATGAATTCGCTCGTAAGCTATGAAAGCTTTTAGGCCGATCGGCAATCTGCCGACGGCGAATTTGTGTTGCGTGTGGCCGTCTGTGGCCCACGCAATTGTATTAGGCGAAGCTAATTTTAATTGTCGAAAATCACTTGAAGCCACCACATTAAACTCGTTGTCAATTTAAATAAATAACCGCGTCTCAATTTTTGTAGTTTGTACACATATAAATCTAAAAACTATTAGATTTTTCATTGGCGCCCGAGCAGGGACTTCGGTTATTAATTTGTTGTTTGTTTTGCGGTGGTGGCTCAAGTCTCGCGTGTGATAAAGAATCACACATTTGCGCTGATTTGGATTTGCTGCTTTACCCTTTGGACTGTGTCATTTTCGACGCTGCTTATTTTGGATTTTGTTGCTTTGCCCCTTTGGACTTTGCAATCTTGGACGCTGCAAAATCAGGATTGTCCATGGAGAATAAAGGACGAACACTTTCTATTGAATCGCTAGAAAGTCTCCAGGTATTCTGTGCCAAAAATTGAGCTTAAAAATTTTACTTCGTTGTGTCGCTGCCATCGACAAAAAATATCAAAAATATCAAAATTTGTGATACTTATGTGTATGTACATACGTTCATACACGTAGAAACAGCTCAATTTCTGGCACTTTGTGTATTTGATTTAAGTAAACAAAACGGCAACATATTTTCATACATATATATAAAAGTGAATAAATAAAAATTCAAAACAAGAAACAAAATTAAAGTTTCAAACGGTGGTCTATTATTGCGTTTCATATAGTTCGTGTGTTTGTGCAACTGCAAAGTGTTTTTTTTTTTTTTTCGTTTCTCAACTAATCGCTACGTAACAATAAATCTACATACATTAAAACATATGTTTGCACTCGCACATACGCACAAACTTTTGTTAAACATTTTTGTGCATTAACCTCTGATTGTTCGCTCGTTCGTTAACCTTTCTTCGCTCTTTGCTTGCGCTTGCATTTATTCTATACATTGGTTTGTCCAAGGCGTATTTAACAAGGTGGCAGCAGCGTCGACGTCGCGTTGCCTTGCGAAAATGAGAGCAATCGAGAGAAAGAGAGCGAGAGCAAGAGAGTAATAAACTCAAAGAAATTTGTTCTCGCATGCACATGTATACACACCATTCCACACGCACATATGAATTTTTCTTTTTTGCTGCGCATATACACATCTGTACATATTTTTTTGCTGCAATTAAAACCAAACTGACTAAATAAATGTTACAAAATAAATTAAAAATTTTAACAATATATTTATTTACTATTTTCTTATAATAAAATTTTTAACAACTTTTTATTGCCTACAATTCTTTGGTTTTGTTTTTGGCGGCATTTTGAAAAGTCTCGCATAAAATCCCAAAGCAGCTAAAAATTCGTCCGTAGTCGTGCGTCGCTTGCTATGTTCGAATCGAGACTGAAACCCTAAGGCAACAGCAAAGAGGGCGACGTCTCTGCCACCTTGTTAAATACGCCTTGGGTTTGTCTATGCGTGCGCTCGCGCCAAATTTTGCCGCTTGTTCTTTTTATCCCCGCTTTGCTTGCGGATCAAGCTTGGCTTGATCGTCTGTTCGTTTTTGTGCGCGCGTTCGCTCCAAATTATCTCTTAACTTTGTTTAACCCCCCGCACCCCGCATATTTTACAGCTGTACCCACAAAGTGGCTGCTTGACTTGCTTATTCTCGGTCGCTTGGACCGTTTTCGTTTGTTTGTTCACATATCACCAAGAGTGCGTGTGTGTGTTCAATAAGCAAGCTTGGCGTTTTGTTAAATATTCACAGTGCGTGCGTTAGGGTAGCTCACAAAGTATGCCGAACTTTTTTCTGCGTTTGTTAAAGGTTGTTTTTAGTCAGCTTAAATATGTCTGAATCAGATAAACTGTCACTCGAAAAGCCAGCAGCATCTAAGTCTAATGTTAAGTTAACATTATGTTTGCAGAAGTTTGATAAAGTTAGTGCTGACATTGCTCGCATGCAAACCGCCTTTAAATTAAAACAAGTAAGAAGGCTCTAGTTGGGAGAGCCCGACTAGAAGATACCCTGAACCCAGTTGCAATAAATATATTTAATTAATATAAGACTTTGGTATACTGGCTTAGCTTCCATCGATTAAGTTCAATATCTCCGGTGTTTCTCAACCGATTTGGACGAAATTTTCAGAAAAGTTCTATCATTATCCATTACTTCAACCCTCATTTTTAGATTTTCCAAATTCGATATTTTATTGTTATCGATATTATGTGTATATCGGAAACCAGAATAGTTATCGATAATTTGAAGCAAACTTGTTCTGATCATGGTATAGGAGAACTTAAATACAAAATCAGAAGTCTCTAGCTCTTGTAGTCTCTGAGATCCACGCGTTCATACAGACGGACAGACGGACAAACAGACGGACAGACGGACATGGCTATATCGTCTCGGCTGTTGATGCTGATCAAGAATGTATATACTTTATAGGGTCGGAGATGCTTCCTTCTGCCTGTTACATACTTTTGCACAAAACCATTATACCCTTATTTACCCATTTTATGGGTTAAGGGTATAAAAAATCTCATCAGACAAAACAGAGTTAGCATGTCGATTAGAATTATTAGAAGGGTATGTTGAAAAGGCTATG
Source organism: Scaptomyza flava (assembly GCA_030179655.1). NCBI lineage: Eukaryota > Metazoa > Arthropoda > Insecta > Diptera > Drosophilidae > Scaptomyza > Scaptomyza flava. The sequence goes on from JARNME010000289.1 coordinate 274,211, forward strand.
AATTTACAGGCGGAGCTGGACAGTTTAATCCAGCTAACGAAGCAGAGGCCGCTAGAGGATTTGTGTCATTACAAAGCGTTGTTTATGAATGCAATTAAGCCACGATTCGACACACAGCGATCTCAACTGCCTAAAATGCGTCTACCGAAATTTAGTGGTAAACATTCGGAGTTAGAACTTATGTGCCTTTTCCAGTGTCTCGTGGATGACGATGCTCATTAACAAACGTTGAAAAATTTAACCATTTAGTTTCTTGTTTGTCAGATGAAGCATTGGGTGTAGTTAAGCCATATCAGCTAACAGATTGTAACTACCCTAAGGCCATTGCTAGTATAAAGTCAGTTTACGACAATAAATGCCTTATATTTTTTGATACAGTTTCTCAATTGTTTGATTTGCCAAGCATGACCAAACCATCTGCGTCGATTTTAAGATCGATAATAGATACAGTGTCTGCTATATATGCATCGCTGTCGTCTTTGGGTGACGACAAAGACATTGCTAATGCAATGATTATTCATATGGTCATGGCTAAGGTAGACCATGTGACCAAATCTCGTTTTGAGGAGCAGCTTGATTATGATAAGCTGCCATCTTGGGAAGATTGTGCTAAACAGTTGAATAGGAGGTATCAATACTTGACAGCAGAGGAGTCCACTCGTGACAAGTCAAAAGTGCGCAATGAAGTGAGAAAGCCTCAACAAAAATCTTCATTTGCATGTGCTAGCCCAGCGCATAAGTCGTCGTCTGCATGCACTTATTGCAAGTCTGCAGATCACAATATATATTCTTGTCCGTCATTCAGTGCTATTTCTGTGATGCAAAGATTTGAGTACGTCAAAACTCAAAAGATGTGTCTTAACTGCTTAACCGTGGGACACATAGTTTCGAACTGCAAGGCGTCGAAGTGTCGTGTGTGTTCAAAGCCTCATCACTCTTTGCTTCATAGGTATAACACACCAGTACAAAGTGAGGCAGCTGCACTTCAAGCCTCAACTTCAGAGGCATACGTTGGTCACATGCGTAATGCAGATCAAGTCGTTCTTGCTACCGCCGTGGTAAATATAAAAGATAGATTCGGACAGTTGCATCCAGCACGAGTGTTGCTGGACAGTGGCTCGGAGATAAATTTGATGTCTGAGAGCATGACCCAGAGGCTACGGCTTAAACGCGAGCCAACTTCCCTTGCCATGTCAATGGTAGGTGGGGCAACCACTAATAGCAACAATAAGGTTTGTGCATCAGTTCAATCTCGTTTGAATTCCCACACGTTTTCCGCTGAGTGCTGGGTACTGAAATCGATCTCCACATCTCAGCCTGGACAGGCTCTATCCATATTGAATTGGAAAATTCCAAAAGATATTAAGTTGGCAGATCCCGAATTCTATAAGCCAGCGAAGGTAGATGTGCTATTGGGAGCGGAATTGTTTTATGGATTATTGTGCGTTGGGCAAATAAAACTACATTCCGAGCTGCCCATCATGCAAAAAACATTGCTCGGCTGGATTGTAGCGGGCAAATATACTGGACTAGTGCCTCGGCAACAGTATAGTAATAGTGCAGTAGCTCAAGTTTCTATCTGATCACTCGACTCTTTAGTTAATCGTTTTTGGGAATTGGATCAATGTCCAATCGAGTCGAAGGCAATCCGACAAACAGCTGAACAGCAGGCCTGTGAATTGCACTTCACAAAAACTGTGCAACGGTTAACTACCGGTCGCTTTCAAGTTAATCTTCCATTTAAGACCGATCCCAAGGTTCTTGGCCTGTCCTTTCAAACTGCTGAAAGGCGTTTTTTGCAACTTGAGCGCAAACTGTCAAGGGATGAAACCCTCAAAAATATGTATCATGACTTCATGAAAGAGTATTTGGATTTGGGACATATGTCCATTCTGAAGTCTGCTCCTCCAGAACAGCATTACTACATTCCTCATCAATGCGTTCTGCGACCTGAAAGTGCCTCAACCAAGCTTCGAGTTGTTTTTGACGCGTCTAGCAAAACATCAACAGCAGTTTCGCTCAACGAAACACTTATGGTGAGGCCAACGATTCAGAGGGAGTTGTATTCAACGTTGGTCAACTTTCGGTTGATCAAATATGCCGTAACCGCCGATATTTCAAAAATGTATAGGCTGATAAATGTTTCTGAGCAAGACAGAAACTTTCAACTTGTCTTGTGGAGAGAAAATACATCGCAAGGTCTACAGGCATACAGGTTGAATACTGTTACATATGGTACAGCGTCAGCACCCTTTCGGGCTGTACGTTGTTTATTCGAATTGGCAAATATATACACACAATCACATCCCATTTGTGCGAAAGTGATTGAAAATTGTTTTTATGTCGACGATATGCTGGCAGGTGCAGACAGTTTACAAGAACTGGACACCATTTGCAGCCAGGTTAGTGACATATTGTCCGAAGAAGGATTTCCACTGGCCAAGTGGGCTTCCAATTGCCAGAATCGGTCTGGTGACAGGAACGCCAGTGGCAAAAATTTGTATAAAAATTGATGAGCAAAGCTCGGTTAAGACGCTTGGATTCCGTTGAGCACCACAAGAGGATGTTTTTAAATATCATCTTGACGTGGATAGTTTTGCCTCTTTTAAACCAACCAAACGTAACATCTTGTCTATAACCTCTCGTTTGTTTGACCCTCTTGGATTATTGTGTCCAATTGTCACTAAGGCAAACATGTTGTTGCAGGAGTTATGGAGGCTCAAGGTAGATTGGAATGAGGCAATCCCTATGAATCTACACACTGCGTGGAACAAGTTTACCACGACTTTGCGTGATTTGCACAAAATTTCGATCCCTCGGTACGTGTGTCTGTCTTTGTACCAAAGTATTCAAGTCCACGGCTTTGCTGACGCCTCCAGTCAAGCCTATGGTTGTTGCATTTACGTGCGAACAGTCAACAATGAAGGCGTTGGCGTTTCTTTGCTCACGGCAAAATCTAGGGTAGCTCCACTTAGTGCAAAAACAATACCCCAGTTAGAGCTTTGTGCAGCACTTTTGCTGGCCAAACTTTGGCAACAAGTGTCGATCACGATGACCAAATTCACGATAGAAAGCGTGAATTTCTGGTCAGACTCGCAAGTCACACTATATTGGTTAGAGCGTGATTCGGGTACGTTGGGTACATTTGTCGCGAATCGAGTTGCAGAAACCCAAGAGTTGTCAACTGGAGTTATGTGGCGTCACGTTCCAACGGATTCAAATCCAGCAGACTTAGTTTCACGAGGAACGGATATTAACGAAATTGTGAGTTCCTTGTGGTTCAATGGACCAAGTTTTTTAATGGCAGAAAAGGATCGATGGCCTCAACTGCATCAGTTTGAGATAGCGTCAGAAGTTAAAACTTCTGAGGATAAAAAAAGTGCACTTGTGTGTGCTCTGAGGGTATCTGACGCTGACTCTAAAGTACGTCCAAAGCACAACTTACGGCAGTGAGTTTAGCTTGTTAAAAAAATCGGCAGTATTAGCTCCAATGCTGCAAGCATTAAATCCATTTATTCATGAGACTGTGGAAAATGGTATTAAATGTGAATTAATTCGAGTAGGAGGGCGTTTGCTACATGGCCCTATTTCGTACGACGCTAAATTCCCTTTGTTGTTACCAAAGAGTTCTTAATTCGTCAGTCTTTTCATTAGGAATTTGCACCTTAGGCACTACCATGCTGGTGCCAAGGTCCTCGTTGGATTATTGAGGCAGCAAATTTGGGTGGTCAATGCCAGTAGCGTGTGTACTGCAACTGTTAGAAGTTGCGTACACTGTTTTCGCTATAAGCCAAAATTATTGGGGCAAATCATGGGAAATCTGCCAGCAGATCGCCTCCGTGAAGGTCGGCCATTCAAGGTATCTGGTGTAGATTTCTGTGGGCCTTTTCATGTGAGCTACAGGATTAGAGGTAGACCACCCGTAAAAATGTACGTTGCCGTTTTTGTTTGTTTCGCCTCAAAGGCAGTCCACTTGGAATTGGTAACAGATCTGTCCACTGACGCTTTTTTAAATTTTTTTAAAAGGTTCATTGGGAGACGAGGGCTGCCGGAGACGATGTACAGCGACAACGCGACAAATTTTGTCGGAGCGAGCAACGTGCTGAGGCAGCTGCAAGCAGCGTTCCACCAGAGCGAGGAGAAGCTGCCGGAGTACGCAGCACAGAGAGCGGTGCCATGGAGGTTTATCCCTCCGAGGGCAACGCACTTCGGCGGGCTGTGGGAGGCAGCAGTGAAAGCTGCCAAACACAGGCTGGTGCGAGGAGCAGGCGACGCCAAGCTGACACCGGACGAGTTGAGCACGCATCTGGTGGATGTCGAAGCGTTGCTCAATTCCAGGCCGCTCGTGGCAAACACCAGCGATCCCAACGACGGGGAAGCAGTAACCCCAGGGCACTTGCTCATCGGGCAGCCTTTGCTGGGGCTGCCCACAGGATTCACGCCCGAGTAGCCCAACAACAAGCGCACACCCGCATTCTTGAATCGGTGGCAACAGTTGTTGGAGCTCAAACTGCACTTCTGGCGCAAGTGGTCCAGAGACTACCTGCTCAGCCTGCAGCAGCGAGCCCAATTGAGCAGAGGCGAGGCCAATCTGGTCGAAGGGGCGGTCGTTCTGGTGCACGAAGACAGCACCCCCCCGCAACGATGGATCACCGGGCGCGTGACACGCGCAATCGCAGGCGAGGACGGCAAGGTGCGGGTGGCCGAAATTAGGACTCCGGCCGGCTTCATAAAACGACCGGTACACAGGCTGGCACCACTTCCTTTAGATGGATGTTGAAGACCGGAGCTCGTCAACGGGGCTGGAATGTTGGAGCAGAACAAGTATATTAATAGTTTGTAGACATAGGTTAAGTTAGTTTAAGAGAAACAATGAATTCGCTCGTAAGCTATGAAAGCTTTTAGGCCGATCGGCAATCTGCCGACGGCGAATTTGTGTTGCGTGTGGCCGTCTGTGGCCCACGCAATTGTATTAGGCGAAGCTAATTTTAATTGTCGAAAATCACTTGAAGCCACCACATTAAACTCGTTGTCAATTTAAAGAAATAACCGCGTCTCAATTTTTGTAGTTTGTACAAATATAAATCTAAAAATTATTAGATTTTTCACATAGCTTACCATCGTTCTGCTTTTTCCGTGAGCAGTCAAAATGGCAACTTTAGAACAATTAAAGCAGCAACGTTCGAATACTCGCAGAAATATAACTCGCATCAAGAATGGAGGAACTGTTCATTGAAACCAAAGTTTGCATTCAGGAGCAACTTGGACCGGATGCTCACAGCACTACTGTTGAAGCCAAGGTATGCTGTCGTCCATTGAGAAGGTTAACCAGTTGATGAATTGCCTTCGAGGTGCAGCGTTAGAAACCGTCAAAGTATTTCAGATAACTGCTGATAATTACCCAAAGGCTCTCGAGCGTTTAAAGTAGCGCTATGATAATCCTACGCTCATATTTCTGGACAATATCGCTTCGCTTTTTGCATTGCCCAATGTAGCCAAATCAAATGGAACACAGTTACGTAGCCCAGTCGACAATGCATGGGCATTCTACAACTCGCTTCAGTCGTTAGGAACTGAATCACAAATCACTCAGATGATGCTTATTTCCGAAGTCCTCATCAAGCCCGACCAGGAAGCCAAACGCAAGTGGGATGAATCGCTGGATTTACGACACTACCGTCGTGGGCTGATTGCGTCAAAATTTAAGAGCGCCATTGTCAATTCTTGGAATCTGTTGCCAAGCCCATTTCTGACGGCAATGTTAATCCTCAAAATGGCAAGCCAAAACCATCAAGGCCACACCCTGGCATGAGCTTTAACGTATCCTCGCAATCGTGTCATGTCTGCTCCAGCACGGAGCACAGAAATTTCAAATGTTCTCAACTCTCTTATTCGCCAGTTGATCATCGTATCAACGTCATAAAGCGCTTAGGACTCTGCCTTAACTGCCTCAATAAAGGCCACTTCATTTCGACGGCCACGGCTTTGGTTTTGGTCAAATATGCCCCAGGCTGCTACAAGGTTGGACGTGCCTTTGCTAGACTCTTGCTCGCAAGTTAACTTTATGTCGGAGGATTGCATGTGAATGTTCTGAAAGGGTCTTGTCACCCATAATGGCGGACATATGTCATAGCATCTTGAGCCTTTTCATGCATATATCGTGCAGAGCTTGTAAAAGAAGATGGTCAAATTATCATCTGACCAAGTTGAGCTGCGATAACATATTGTTGGCCTATTGAATCTTGTAGATGTATATAGCTATCTGCTCTGAGTTTCTCTAGATTGTAGCGAATATAATTTAACCTTTCTGTTTCAATTTAAGCATACCTTCAACCAAAAATTGACTATAAAGGGAACGACAATTAATGAAATGATTTATCTCAGATTGACGAAACATTATTTTATAGCTGTAAAGCTTAACGCAGATATAATTTTTTCTGTTTTATTCTTCCTGTTTTAATAACGGACTCCATTGTGGTATATCCACTGAGGAAATAGCAAAGGATACTGTAAGGCATCGTATGATCGATGCACCTCTCTTAAACGTTGTAATTTATTATTATGGCTTTCAACAATACTTAATAACGCGCTTTTCAAATTGCTGACCAACAATAAATAAAGCTACTTCGCTTGAAAGAGGTGCATTGTAAAGCCATTAATTTTGGGAAAGTTTAAGTTTTCCTGCCTTGCAACAGATACCCAGAGGCTCATATTTCCATTTAAAAGCTTTATAGTGTCTGCATATCAAATTCATACTACAAAGTTGAGTAATTTAATCTGACTTGTAAGCTATTTCAAAATAATAGTTTAAGCCAGACATGGCTTTAACACTCCATGCACGCAAACGCCTTTCTTGAAGTGCATCAGGATTATTAACCTGATGTCTTCCCACTGCAACTCTATGAGCTTCAGGGTTAAAAACCTGAAATCTTTTGCTTCTAAGCGCTTACCCCTATTGATATCACGATTTTTTTCAAATTAATTTTTTAGTACCTTTTTTCTGCTTTGTCGGCGAACCGACTGCGTCTTATAACAGGATTTTTAACATTTTCAGTTTTACATTTACTTGACGTATCAGAATCTTGAGTTAATACTTCCTCTTAAGGAATATAAGCCAGGGAACCAAAATAACCATTATTTTTGAGAAGTGAACCGAAAAAGTCTCAGTAAATCAAGCAAAAAAATAATAATAATGCATTTAACCATTATAATTGAGATGAAAAATTTTGGTCATATTTAACCATTATTCTGACCAAAAACGTATATTGGTCATATTTAACCATTACTTTGACCAAAAAATTGTATTGGTCAATTTTAACCATTATTCTGACCAAAAAATTGTATTGGTCATATTAAACCATTACTTTGACCAAAAAATTATATTGGGCAACAAAGACCTTTATAAATTTATTTTCATTTTTTTTGGTCAGCCAAGACCTTTATATAATTTTAATTTTTTTTTTTTGTCTTTTTTTTTTTTTTTTTTAAATTGCTGGTCTTATTTATTGAATCTTTTCTAGTGAATTAGAAAACTAACAATAAGTATACAAATCTTATTAATAAATCTTAGCTAACAGTTCATTTTATTTTTATTTTTTTTTGACTGTATTCTGAGTCCCTAAAAATCATCGCTGGGTTGGTAAGTCGTTACGACGAAGACGGGATCGGCTGCGCAGCCTTGTGAGACCTCTCGCGAGATGATTTGTGTGCGATGAGAGCTTACTAAGATATTTTACTTTTTGTTCCGCTATTTCCTCCTTGACTGTTGAGATGTTTAAGTCTTTAGGAATGTTTTCGTTTCGAACATACCACGGTGCCCCAGTAATGGTTCTCAAGATTTTTGACTGGGCTCTCTGGACAATGTCAATGCTGCTGTTGCTAGCGTTCCCCCATTACTGGGAACCGTAGGTCCAGATTGGTTTTAGAACAGAGTTGTAAAGCAGGACCTTGTAGTCCAAACTAATGGAAGAGCGAGCATTGATGAGCCAATGGAGGCTATTGGCTTTCAGTTTGAGATGTGTTCTTTTAGCTTCAATGTGTCGCCGCCATGTTAGTCTTCTGTCTAAGTGTACGCCCAGATACGTTACATCGTTTGCTTTTGGAAGTGTGGTGTTGTTTAACGTGAGCGGTGGACAATCTTGCCTGTTAATGGTGAAAGTTACTTGCTTACATTTTTGTTCGTTTACCTTAATTCGCCAATCTGATAACCATTTTTCTACGTTGACCAGATGAAGTGCTAGTTGCGCTGTTGCTTGTATTGGGCATCTGGAGCGGCTGAGAATAGCTGTATCATCAGCAAAGGTAGATGTTGTCAATCGGCTGCTTATTGGGATGTCTGCTGTGAAAAGCACGTACAGTGTTGGTCCAAGTACGCTGCCCTGTGGAACACCAGCTTCGATACTGTGTTCGTCAGACATTGCAGTGTTACATCTTACTGCGAACTTCCTTTCGTATAGGTACGACTTAAGCAGCTTATGTGTGTTGTTTGGGAGCATTGTTTTGATCTTATGCATTAGACCTTCCAACCAAACTTTGTCGAATGCTTGAGAAACATCCAGAAATATTGCAGTGCAGTATTCTCTATTTTCGAACGCGCTTCGTATCTCTGATGTTATTCTGTTAACCTGCTCAATTGTTCCGTGCTTTTCACGAAAGCCAAATTGGTGTGACGGGATTATGTTATGAAGATTCAGGAATGGATTTATCCGGGACAGCAAACATTTCTCAAAAAGTTTTGATAGACATGGTAATAAGCTTATAGGTCTATACGACGTGGGAACTGTGTGATCTTTTCCAGGCTTTGGTATCATAATGATAATTGACTTTTTCCATCTGTCTGGATAGTGGCCAAGTTTGGTGATAGCACTGAAGAGCTGGGCAATTATGCAGATTGCACAGTAAGGAAGCTCAATAATCATCTTTGGGGTTATTTGGTCACCTCCTGGAGATTTTTTTTGGGTTTAGTTGCTCTTTAATGATTCTAACGATTTTATTAGGGCGAAATTCGGTTGGATCATGTTGAAGCTGAGAGCCGTTTGAAGCAGTCAGTAGTGCAAACGTATTTGTTGCAGGGTTAGGTTGCCGATGAACTAGTGAGATGGTTCTGAGGTGGGCAAGCTGAGGCCACCGGACGGGTCGCAGGTTGCGGATAGCGCAAGGCCTCTAGTAGAGGTTAGCTGCGAATAGCGACTTGTCGTGAATAAGCAGTCCCGGACAACAGCGGGTACCACACCGTTGTGTGGGACCGACAAGGCGCTTGTCTGACCGCCTTCTTAACATAGTCTTACACACACCCTTCTCCTACACATGTTTTTCCTACCAAACTCCTACCCCCCACATCTCACAACGGGCAGTGGTGACGTCCTGAGGAAAGGGTGCCACTTCACCCCCCTAAGCCAGAGTGTTATGTGGTCCGTGCTCATTGGCTGGTTTGCAGTCAGGGGTAACCGACTGTATTTGTACGGAGCCTCACCGATACCTGGCCGCCTCGGTGAGTATACCTGGCCCCGGCGTGTTAGTGGGGGCTATGACACGCCGGTACTACTTTCCCCTACACTCGTAGGATTTATATGGAAAATAATAAATTTTTGAATGATATGCGGGGCTTAACCGCAACCCAAACAGCAGAGCGGATGTAAGAGGTGGCTCTGGACAAAGGCGGCAAGCTGACGCCGCTTGGGGGCCAGGCCCCAAAAAGCACGGCCAAGCAGGCCGCTAAACGGACGGACGTAGGGGGTGGGTCTGCAGTGCCCGGCACTGCGCCGGCGGCTGCCCCGCGGGCTAATGCAGCAAGCGGGGGAGACGCCGCAGCACCCTCTTCTGTTCCACAGGAAAGGCTGCAAAAGAAGCCGCCTCTACCGGCACCGGGTCAGCCTGGCGGCTCTGGCGACCCGCTAAGGCAAGGCCTCAGCGGATCCGGTTGCAAATGGTACCTTCGGTACCTCGAGCGTGGCTTGAAGCCGGAAGAGGCTCGCAAGAGAGCGCTGGAGCATTGGGCCCCGACCGCATCTCCAGCTGGGCGTATCGACGGTCAGGCCGTGGCGGGGAAGAAGCGACCTCTCCAGCATACGTCGCCTACGGAAATCCCCATCGACCCCAAGAGGCCGAAAAGTAGAGGCAACGCAACTCCGGAGGGCCAAGGTACCTCAAGCGGTTCTAAGCGACCGAAGGCGGCCACGTATGCCAGTGTAGCTAAGGGCACGAACCTTGCTATACTGGCTCGTGAATTCTTGAGGAAGCGGCTGACCAAGGAGGAGTTGTCGGCGGTGGAGTCAGCTCTGGTAGAGGAGATGAGGAAGGGCTGGACCGCCAGCCTCAACTTTAATGGCATCCTTTTCCGGGATGGTCTGGTCCTAGTGGACTGTCTGGACGAGGATGCCAGGAAGTGGCTGGAGCTGAAGGTGCCCAGCATCACTGCCGCAGTGGGTGTGGAACTCCGCACATGCCCGCAAGGTGAGATACCGGAGACCAATATCGTCACGGTGTACCTGCCACGCACGGCTGGTGAGACGGTGGAGAAATCCCTTGGACTGCTCATTGAGCAGAATAAGGGTCTTCTCACTGAGACGTGGCGTATTCTCAGGCGCCTTGAAACCAAGGGCGGAAAGGTGCTGACCTTTGGTTTGGAGGATGAAGCTCTAACACTCCTCAGTAATAGGGGAATGATGGTGAGCTTCAGATTTGGTCAGCTGAGGTGCCGGCTGCACAAAAACAAGCCGTGAAAGAGACGGCTGTGAAGGTGCAAGCAGACGATGTGCCTGGCACCTATTCTGCTGCAGCACCCTCCGATGAGGCAGCCGATGCAGAAGCGATTGCAGCCTGGGAAGCCGAGTTGGACTCGGACTTGTCACGGCTACACGTGCGCAGCGATGTAGGCTCTGGGAGCGATGAGAAGCCATCCGATGATGAGCAGCCACCCACCGGGACGTTGTCAGAGGCTTATCTGACACTCTCGGAAGGGAAACCTGAGCTCTAAGGATGCTGACCACCAGCGTGGCACAGATCAACCTGCATCACGCGAGGGCAGCTTCGGTTGTCATCAGCAGGTTGATCTCCAGGTCTGACCTGGGGCTGGTGCTCATCCAGGAGCCATGGGTCGTCAGAGGTAGGATCTGCGGCCTTGACCAAGTAAGTTCACAGCTAGTTGTAGATATGAGGAAGACATCGCCAAGAGCATGCATCTTGGTCCGAAAGAACACTAACTTTCTTTGTCTCTCCAAATTTCTCAGCAGGGACCTTGTAGCAGTGCTAATCACTGGCGAGTTCGGGAGTATGGTGGTGGCGTCAGCATACTTCCCGGGAGATAATGCGGAAGCCCCCCCAACAGAGGTTCAGGATCTGGTGGCACACTGCAGCAGCAATAAACTCCCACTGCTGCTGGGATGCGACGCAAACGCGCATAGCGTTGCGTGGGGCAGCACGGACAACAACAGTAGAGGTGAGTGCTTGCTTGACTATCTCGTAGCTAATGATCTTATGGTGTTCAATATGGGGGCTGAACCCACTTTTTTCACCAAAAATAGAGCCGAAGTACTTGATATTACTTTCGGCAATGGGAGGGCCTCTGGGCTGGTTTACAACTGAAGGGTCTCAACAAAACCGTCAATGTCGGATCACAGGATCATCCTCTTCTACATTAGTAGTAATTTCAGGATTAGTAAAGTCATCAGGAATCCCCGGCGGACAGACTGGCCGCTCTACCAGTCACACCTGGGGTTAAATCTGAGCAGACTAAACCATAGTAGGAGGGTCTTTTCTCAGAAAGAGCTAGAGCAACTCTCGACAGAAGTTGGCGAGACGATTTTGCATGCCTATCATGCAAGTTGTCCAACCAACTCCATAGAGTCCAACAGGGATAACCCTAGGTGGAATAAAAAGCTTGGTATGCTTCGAGCAGAGGTCAGGAGGCTGTTTAATACAGCCAAAAAGAATACTGACAGATGGGACTTATACACCAAGAAACTAACAGAATACAATAAAGAAATCCGTTACAGCAAACGTGCTCATTTCCGGAGATTTTGCTCCAACCTAGAGCAGGCCACACCTGCTGTGAGAGTCTTTAAGTCGATCTCGAAAGGCAAAGTGTTGTCTGAACTCTGCTTAAAGAGGTCAGATGGTTCCTTCACGGAAAATGAGGTGGAAAAGGCAGAACTTCTCCTGCAAACTCACTTTCCACTTTGTAAAACCATCACCAACACCGACAGCTGTTACGAAACGGTTCCCATCAGGAAACCGGACTGGAGCCTGGCTGCAGCCATAGTAACAGAGCAAAGAATAAGATGGGCCATTGGTACGCTTAATCCCTAAAAGGCCCCAGGTACGGACGGTATCCTCCCCCTCCATCTACAGAAAGGGATGGAACAGCTTATGGTGTTCCTCATTCGTATTTTCCGGGGTAGCCTAGCTATGGGCTACATACCTAGGGCATGGAGGACGGCCAGGGTGATCTTTATCCCGAAAGTGGGGAAAAAGGACCCCTTTCACCACAAATCTTTCAGGCCGATCAGCCTGACATCCTTCTTGCTAAAAACCCTTGAAAAGATAGTTGATAATCACATCAGGATCTCGTACCTAGTGTCCAGTCCCCTGCATGATCACCAACATGCCTAAAGAGAAGGAAAGTCGACAGAATCGGCTCTCCTTGACCTAGTTAACAGTCTTCAGTGCTCAGTGAAGGCCAAAGACGTTGCTCTCTGTGCTTTCATGGTTATAGAGGGCGCTTTTGATAACACAGCACATGATGTTGTGGTTAGGGCGCTTCAGGGAAAAGGGGTTGAGCCAGGACTTACTCTCTGGCTAGGCAAGCTCCTTGACTCTAGAATTGCGGAAGTCACTGTCAACCATTTGATGGTCAGGGCCCAAACCACCAGAGGTTGTCCACAGGGGGGTGTCCTATCACCTCTCCTCTGGAGTCTCGTGGTGGACGAGCTACTAGTCAAACTTACAGATAATGGGTTTGAATGCCAAGGCTACGCTGATGACATTACCATTGTCTGTAAAGGCAACTTCGAGAACACGCTTTGTGATAGAATAACTCTGGGTCTTAAACTCTGCTTGGACTGGTGCAAGGACGTGGGGCTGAATATCAATCCAGCAAAAACCACAATTGTCGCCTTCACCAATCGTTACAAGTTAAAGTCCATAAGTCCATAATTCCACTCTACGGAGACAAAGTATCTGGGGGTACTCTTGGACAAGAGACTACTGTGGAAACAGCATATTGAGCATGCGGTACGCAAGGCCACAATAGCCCAAATGTGCTGTAGGTCTCTCGCAGGGAAAAACTGGGGTGTGTCCCCAAAAATCCTTCTGTGGATGTACACAGCAATGGTGAGGCCCATAGTCAGCTACGGCGCTGCGGTATGGGCGGGACGTGTTGACCTGGATGTCACCAAACGGCAACTGGGCAAACTCCAGAGACTTGCCTGCACGTGCATCTCGGGCGCAATGCGTACCTGCCCGTCCTCAGCACTGGACGTACTGCTAGGACTTCCGCCTTTGCATGTCTACATCAAACACAGTGCGCACAGATCTATTATGAGATTGACAGAAGCGAACGCAATCACCTCTGTCACTAGTGCAACTGGCACACTGTTGGCCTTTCCGCAAGATGCGCAGATGGGCCTTTTTAGTTTTGAGAAGCTCTTTAAAACGGAGCTTAGCAATAAAGCAGAATGGACTAGTCTGTCAACCACCTATAATGTGAAACCACATGCTATTAGATGGTACACGGACGGATCATTAACAGATGAGGGTGCTGGAGCTGGAGTCTGCGGACCCCGACTCAAGTATCATGAGCCCCTGGGCAAATTCTACAGCATTTTCCAAGCGGAAGTGCACGCGATTGAAAGGTGTGCTACCTTTAACTTTGAGAGGGGATACGTTCATAGAGACATAGCCATTTTCTCAGACAGCCAGGCAGCGATAAAAGCACTTAGTGCTTATAAAATCGTCTCCAAACTGGTTTGGCAATGTATCGAAGCACTCAATAGGTTGGGCAGTAAGAACAAAGTCACCATCTATTGGGTACCGGGACATGCGGGTGTTCCCGGTAATGAGGTCGCCGATATTTTGGCCAGGAGAGGAGCTAGCACTCCTTTCCAGGGCCCTGAACCTTTCTGTGGGCTAGGACCAGGGTTTATCAGTCAGAGCAGTCGCATCGATCTGCTCAACGCATGCGAGGACGCTTGGCGGCTTTCACATGGGGCAAGACAGAGCAAGCGACTACTAGGTAGCTACAACAAGAAGAGAACTGAGGACTGTCTGAAGTTGAGCAAAAGATCTCTTCGTATAGTCACGGGTTTCTTGACCGGGCACTGCAGACTGCGCAAGCATCTGCATAATCTCAGGTTAGGGGAAGAAAGTCTTTGCAGACTGTGTCTGGAGGGAGATGAGACTCCAAAGCACCTGCTTGAGGAGTGTCCCGCCATCAGCCGACTGAGGCTCTCTCTTCTGGGGAGCCTCTTTCTGTCTACAGAGAAAATGAGGGCTCTCCGACCATGCCACACCGTCGCGTTCCTGCGATCGATCGGGCTGTTTGAGGAGCTGTAACTCACAAAATAGTAAGAGGGCACAATAGATCCTAGTGGTCGCAGTGCATGATCCTCGTTCCAATAATAATAATAATAATAGGTTGGAACACTTTTTGGAGATGAGTAGCAAATGTGTTAGCTCTTTCTTCATCACTGCAAGCCCAGCCGCCTGCGAAGTTTCTTATAGGCATTACTGTTTTTGTTGGTGAGCTTAGAGTTGGGTGACCTCTCCACAATGAGTTTTTCGTACTGGTGGTTGATAATTGCTCGATGTAACGGCACACAGTGGGGCCTTTGCTCATTTAGCTTATCAAAAATCATATCTTCTAAACTAATGAAGCGATTTCAAACATTTAAAAAGCAATTAATAGATGACTTTTCAAGCTTTAAAATGAATGTTCGCCAAGAGTGCTAGGTATCCGTGGTGCTTAAATATTCAATATATATATAATATTTCCAGCACATTTTACCTGTAAAATTCCAATTAAAAACGTTTGTTTTTAATCATAACTGAAAATTTTTTATAACTTCAATGACTATTTCGCATTTTTTGTTGTTTTTATTCGATTTTCTAACTTAAATACATAAAATTTAAATTCTTATTTTTGGGTGCTTTTTTGAGGTTAATTTTTAATATTTTCTATCGATGGCTGATTTTCAACCAAATAATCATCAACATTAATGCTAGTAAGGTTAACATCTAATAAACTCAACATTTCGGAACTATAGTTGCTATCTTCCAAATCCTTTCGTGATCGCACATGTCTCAGCGATGCAAGAAGTGGATCCGATGAGGCTGCCAGCATGTTGAAAAGGTCTCCATTTTGTCGCACCCGAGAAATTTTGCACGTATTAGTGTATCTGAACCTCTTGTAGTCCTTGTTTTTACATTCCTGTGCTTCTTCGGACAGCTCTCCAATAGGTAAGCACTGATTTTCTATTAAGTCCTTTCCATGAGCCAAAATCCTAGTTTTTTCTGAGGATACAATCCAGTCAAAAGTTGAGCTGTTTTTGATGCGTATTCGCCAAATTTTGCACCATCTATCATTTATTTGCAGTTTATAACATTTAGGATAACAGCAAACCTTTTAATGATCTCATTATGAACACCTGTTATCAAAGTTGTTATTTGATCATTTTCAAAAAATCTCCTCGAAGTATTTCCATCATTCGTATTCCCGTATCCGTGCTTTGGACAGTCAACTTTTATTCCTAGCTTCCGAGAGAACTCAGCTTGTATAACTTCCTTTCTTCTCTGTATAGCCTCACGAGGCGTATTATCCGTTTTTGTTTCTCCTGGCCGAGGAAGTGTGTACGCGAGCTTCAGAATAAATTCCATACACTTTATTCTGCAATGCAACGGAGAAATTCCATATTCGTAGCAGTTCTCCTCACCCGTTGAGTCGTCTAAACTGTGAAAGTATTTTTGAGTTTTTTACAAATGGGACACCTCAATGTTGAGGAGGTGTTTGTAATTTCATTTAAGACTTTTCCATCAATCATTGTCAGGAAGAAATCAAACTTCACCGTGAATGTTTTTCCACTCTTGGTTTGAAAAACAGTAGGCTTCAGTTGGCTAATTTGATTTTGTATGTCGGTTACAGTTGATTTAATCAATTCAGACGACTCCTTCGCATATTTGAAGAAAATAGGGCGACAATAATGAATCGATGATGGTCGGCGATTTTTCCAATGTTCAGAAGTTTCACTCCTAAGGCGTAAGGGAACTACAGAAGCCATAAACATATTTTCATCAGAAATAGTTTCGTCATCTGTCTGTATAATTTGTTTGTATATGCTTTGTCCAGACGATCCATCACATCCCCACTTATTGAGTAGAGTCAGATTTTCAGGAAGAAGCTCGACCTCTCCATCAGGCAAACTTTCAACTATACGCCTAGCAGTGTGATCCATTAAATCCTGGAGTTTTACTTCTACAGATGTCTCTGTTATTATTGTATTAGGTGGCACTGCTTCCTTTTTGGCAAATACAATTTTTTTATATCCGGGAAGAACTTTGACGTTATGTTTTTTTAAGGAGCTGTGTAAAATATCATATTTCTCCTTAGTCAGTCCCAAGTCCATAAATAGGGAAAACGCTTCTTCGTGAGTGTACATAATTCCGACTGAGTTTGGAGGCGTGGGAATACTTTCCTTAATCCTATACAGCCGTAAAGGACTGAATACCTGCACAGCTTTCGTAATTGTCGCTCTTGTCCTCTCTTGTTCCTTCATATACTTGGATGAAAGTGCTTCCGACAGATGTTCAGCTGTTAAGCTATCCGTAGCATCCTCAAGCTTACGTTTCCTTGTAACACATGAACACTCCTCCATACTTTTTTGCGGCCTTTCTCTTCCTCGGCTAGTCGATGGGTAAACTTCTTCCTGTTCTGAATATCCGAATGTTGTACATTCCTCCAACCAATTTTCATGCTTTTTTATGAAAGCCGACATGGTTCTATGGACCAAGTTCCATTTTCGCTTCAAGTTAGCGTGAATGAATTTAAATGAAAATCGTTAATATTTTCAGAAGCACGAAAAAGTTCAAAAATCTTTTAATTTGTTAAATCCATTATTGCGCTTATTTATCAAAATTTCCTGAATTATATTGAAAAATACTATTCAATCTGAAAATTTCTTATTGTTCGCAGCAATAAACAACAAGTTTTTCCTCTTATGAAGTTATGAAATAACTGTTGCCTCAAGTGACATATTTTGCACTTTATACCATATTTTTGAGTTAGCTAGGTAAGCAAGCAAAATTGGTATAACCCTTTTCCAATTAGCTAGGTAAAAAACAATATATACCTAAGGTATTGATTTACATTAAAATAGGTAAACGGGAAATACAGAAATTAAAAAAAAAAAATAACCTGTAGTACCGCAACTTTCCATCAACTACAATTATATTTACCTGCCACCTCAGACCTTTTCCATTCAGGTAATTATTTCAGCTATATGTAAACTGTATACAGAAAAACACTGAGATTGAACAGACTTTTCAGATAAAGAAAAAAGATCGAAGATCGGTTGTGTACGTCGCCCAATATTCAGTTCGAAAGTGGTAAATTTCTGTAAAAATTGTCATTTTTTCGTACTCACGTAAAATTTCTCAACTTTGAGGAGCTCTACCACCCATAATTATTAACCGATTTAAAAAATCTTTTGGATCCATAATCTTTGAAGTATTCTCTATCAATTACATATTTCACTTTTGCCAAACGCGTTCATGAAAAAAATGATTTTTGATAAGCTATCCGAGAAAAGGCCCCACTGTGCGGCGTTGAGCGCGCTCGTCCTCGATTTTTAACGCTTTGGTGAGTTTACGTGTGGCGTCTTTTAGTTTTTGCTTTGCTGATGGCGATCTGTTCGATTGCCAGTCACGTCGCACAGTGGGGCCATTTGAGTTTTTTCATATCAAAAATCATAACTTTTGAACCAAATGAGATAATCGAACAATTTAAAAAGCATATGATAGATAATTAATCAACCTATAAAATGAGCGTTTGAAATTCTACGATTTTTCTGTGCCTATTTATGGGTATGCAAAGTTGAAATTTGTGGAAAAATCAACTTTACGGGAAGGAAAAAAAATATTTTTTAAATTTTATGATTTTTATTGTTTCGTTTTAATGGTTTTTATAATCTAAAATTAATATTAAAATAATTCAAAATAATTTTTTTTTTTTTTTTTATTAATTTTTGTAAAATATTCATCACAATCCGTAAAAGATGGTATATCTAAAAGAGAAATCATCTCTGAACTATAAGTATTTTCTAATTCTTTTCGTGACTTAGCATGCCTCAGTGATGAAATTAGTGGATCTGAAGATGCTGCTAACATGTTGAAGAGGTCCTCATTTTGTCTCACCCTTGAAGCTTTGAAAGTGTTTAGCAATCTGTATTTTTTAAAGAACTTATTAAGGGACTCTTGTGCTTCTTCAGAGAGCTCTCCAATTGGCAAAGACTGATACTCAATTATATCCTTGCCATGCGCCAATATTTTATGGACTGTCGGGGTCAACTTTTTCTGCGGATATAATTCTGCTAAAAGTGATGCAGTTTTTGAAGCATATTCTCCATATTTGGCAGAATCAACTTTTTCCTTGCAGTTCAAAACATTTAAGATCGTTCCCAATCTCTTAACGATTTGGTTGTTTATCCCTGTGATTTGAGTTACAGCTTCATCATTTTCAAAAAATCTCCTTGAAGTGTTTCCATCGTTTGAGTTTCCGTATCCGTACTTGGGGCAGTCTACTTTAAGTCCAGGTTGTTTGAAAAACGCATCCTGTATTCGCTTCTTTCTGATATTTTCCTTATCTTTGTTTGATGTGTTTTCGTCAAAGTTTTCAACCTCTTGTGGAAGCGTATACGCTAATTTTAACAAGAACTCCAAACATCTTATTCTTGCGTGCAATGGTGAGATCCCAAATTCATAATTCTCTTCATTTATAGAATCATTTAAATCGTCGAAGTTTTTTTTGCGTCTTTTTGCAAATTGGGCATGACAAAGTTGACCTTGTGCTTGTCAGTTCGTTGACCACTTTTCCGTCAACCATGGTTAGGTGGAACTCGTAATTACATTCAATGTATTTTCCTTCTCTGATTTCGAGCTTTGTTGGCTTAATCTTGCTTATTTGGTCTTCAATATCATTTACTGTGTTTCGTATGAGTTCCGGCGATTCCCTTGCATACCTGAAACATTATTGGTCGGCAATAATGTACAGATGACGGCCGTTCATTTTTCCAGTGTAAAGAATCATCACATTTTAGCCGCAAAGGAACAACGGATACTATAAACATGTTTCCGTCCGATATTAAAGCGTCATCGGATGATATTCTTTGCTTATACACGCTTTGTCCAGATGATCCATTGCAGACCCATTTACTGATCAATGTCAGATTCTCAGGAAGAGCT
Source organism: Scaptomyza flava (assembly GCA_030179655.1). Classification (NCBI taxonomy): domain Eukaryota; kingdom Metazoa; phylum Arthropoda; class Insecta; order Diptera; family Drosophilidae; genus Scaptomyza; species Scaptomyza flava. The sequence goes on from JARNME010000289.1 coordinate 293,660, forward strand.
TCAACCACATTTTCAGCAAGACTCTCCAACAGCCGTTTTGTTGTATGGTCCATTAGATCCTGCATGTTAGTTTTTACAGAGACTTCAGTAAACTCCGTATGCAGTGGTCGTGAATCTAATTTTGCTTTCGAAACATGTTTGTATCCCGGTAAAATGTCAGCTCCATGTTGCCTCAAAGACGCCCGTAGTATCTCATATTTCTCTTTAGAAAGTTCCAAGTCCATAAACAAAGCCAAAGCTTCTTCGGAACCATACTTCTTAAGGTTTGAGTTTGGAGGCGTGGGAATGCTTTTCTTGATTCTTTGTAGTCGCGGTGGGCTTGCAATAGCAACTGCTTTTGTAATGTGTGACCTTACTTTTTCAACATCCTTTGTATATCTAATAGACAGCGCTTCCGATAAATGTTCCGTGGATAAATCATTTGTTGAATCAGCAAGTTTCCTTTTTCTTGTTAAATTTGAACACTCTTCCATACCTTTAGGCGGCCTTCCTCTTGCTCGTCTGGTGGATGTGCTGGGTTCATCTTCTGTTAATGTATCCTGGATGGTATCACTATTAAGCCAGTCCTGGTGTTTGTTGTTGAATCTCTCAGTCATTCTGTTTGTTTTTATCCATCTTGAGTTTAGACTGGCATACATCATGCAGAGTTCATTTTTTATATCTTCGCTTCTCTGTATATTGCCGTATAAACTATCAAGTTCTTCGAAGGCAGCTTCCGTGAAACTTTTTAATGTGGTTGACTTCCTAAACAGGTCAAATAATTTATGGTTGCTCAACGACATGTTTGAAGTGTAAAACAGTACTTGTCTCGCCAACTTTCAGTCGTAGACTAATCCAGGATTATAGTTTTTTTTTCATTATATAGTCTAATCTATTACCTGATATATACCGTTTGGATTAAGGGTTCAAGAAAAGAGTTAGCTTTCATGCCTAACAAATTTACCTATTGTTTGTATAAGTCCAGGTCAATAAGGTCAATTTATGCAATTTGGGTACTTGGCACGTGTCCGAATAAGATTTGTGCCTACCTGAATGGGATGTGTGACTAGTTGTACGCCAACGCAATTTCTGTATTCGGTGCGTACCTGGTAATTTATTTGTATATCCTGTAACTGCACCTGAATTTAGAAACCAGGATTTGACAAATGATCTCAGGTAAGCATTACAGAATGAAAAACAAAAGTGAAGTATCTTCACAATAACGAACGTAACAACAACAACAAAAATGGGTTTTCACTGTTATATGTCATAAATTGCCCAAAAATGCATGCAACACATTTTTTCCTATGACTTTTTTCACTTCTTTTACATTTAAAAACAAGTAAGAAGAAGATACCCTGAACCCAGTTGCAATAAATATATTAAATTTATATAAGTCTTTGGTATACTGACTTAACTTCAATCGATAAAATTAGATATCTCCGGTGTTTCTTAACCGATTTGGACGAAATTTTCAGAAAAACTCTATCGTTACCCATTCTTTCAACCCTCATTTTTACATTTTCCAAATTCGATATTTTTGTTATCGATATTATGTGTATATCGGAAACCAGAATAGTTATCGATAATTTGAAGCAAACTTGTTCTGCTCATGGTATAGGAGAACTTATATACAAAATCTGAAGTCTCTAGCTTTTGTAGTCTCTGAGATCCACGCGTTCATACAGACGGACAGACGGACAGACAGACGGACAGACGGACATGGCTAAATCGACTCGGCTATTGATGCTGATCAAGAATATATATACTTTAAAAGGTCGGAGATGCTTCCTTCTGCCTGTTACATACTTTTGCACAAAACCATTATACCCTTATTTACCCATTTTGTGGGTTAAGGGTATAAAAAAGGGGCAAAAACGGGCACATGAAACTTTTTGCATTTAATAGAGGAATAATCAAAGAAATTAATTTAAAAAAATTGCCGATATAATGTGATATAATTTTTTTTTATTTTCCATCAAAGTTGAGAAATAGTGAAAAAGTGGATAGTTGGTAAATATTGAATTGCCTGGCCAAACGCAAAGCAAACAGTATAATTTTTTTTTATTCTTTTCTTAATAAATAGATCTATCAATAGAACCAAAAATAATGACGATCCGTAACTTAGTTTTTGAGATATTGTATCTCAAAGCCGACCAAATTACCTTAAAATTGTGATTTTTATGTAACACAAAAAATCAGACAACTTTGAAATGCTATGTCTTCTAAACAAAAAATTCGGTTACATTATGGATTGCAGATTTGAAATCGCTGGAAAATTTCCTATAAAGTAGGTTCATTCAAAATTTTATAGAGTCACATGCAATTTTTGATTTTTGACACTTGACTTGTTCTACGGGCGCCACTGTGCGTCGTAAGCGCCGCTTTTCAAGAACGAGCTGTTCAATTTGTAGATTTGTTGTCCTTTGGTTGTGTATTGTTTTTGGTATTTGAGGCGTAGCGGCGCGAGCTGCGGCGACGAAGCCAGTCTCCAGAGTGTTAACAAAACTATCGATGTCAGCTACATCAGCGAGACGTGGCTTAAGCTCAATGTGTGAGCTTATATATTTTTTGTGTCTGAGCCAGTTAGTTTTATGTGATGTTAACTTACCGGGTCGATTTATGAATTCAGGGTGTCGTTGCAGATTTATTAGGACTGGCGAGTGATCGGATGAAAGATCCGAAAGGCACTCTGCACTTATCAGTCTACGCGAAATGTTTTTGGTAACTGCAAAGTCAATCAAATCGGGTAGTTTTTTGGGATCTGTCGGCCAGTATGTTGGTCTGCCAGGAGAGGCGTGGTCGAGCTTGTTGTTAGCTTTTATAATTGCATTGTAGAGCTGCATTCCTTTTGGATTCACTAGACGAGATCCCCAGTGTGTGTGCTTGGCATTGTAGTCTCCTGCTGCTATAAAGCATTCTCCTAGTGAGTTAAAAAATTCCATAAATTGGTCTTCAGATATGGTATAACGCGGAGAGCAGTATACAGCGGCAAGAGTAAGTTGGTTCCCACTGTCCAAATGTATTTTTAACCCTGGAAGATCATCGTTATTTTTATAACGTAAAGGTCATCGTTCGTCGAATCGACGACGTCATTTTTAAAAATCCTTTAAAAAAATCCTATGCATGAAAACTCACAAAACATGTTAGTTTTGTATTATTTAATTCATATATTTATAGAAAAAAACGAATTCAAGTCGCTTTCTTGCAATCTTTAGTTTATAAATACAAATTTCACAGTTCTTTTTCATTTGGCTTGTTTAACAAAACATTAACAAAAAATCATAAAAAATAACCAAATTAATGCAACATTGCTTATGAAAAGTATTTTTTCTTAAAATTAATGCTTTAAACTAAAATAAGAACACGTTTTAAGGAACATAACTTTTCATTTTGAGCAAGAGGCACAAAGCACAATTTGATGCTCCCCACATAGGTGTTTTCCACATTTTTTGCAGGATGTTTTTGTCATACGTCGCTTAGCGGAAGGGCAAATAGCACAGATCTTGCGTTTTTTTACATTCGTTTCACGATTTTCAACTTCAGCGTTCTCATCAGTAGCAATTAAATTTTCAATATTTGATAGCAGCGGCGTAGACAATTGTGGTACATCAAGCCTGTCTGCCACATGACTTTTGACAAGGGCAGAATACAATTGTTTCATAAAAGCCGCGCGACTGAGGGGTGTTTGATTTGTTTGAAACAAATTATGTGAGTAAATTATATAACAGTTTATGAAATTCATATTCAATATCCCAAAAAAGAAGCATACTGGCCATCTATTTGTTTTGCGTGAACAGCTCATGACACTACACATTTGGTCAAAACAGTCAACACCACCTTTTGTTTTGTTGTAGAATTCGATCATTTAAGGTTTATTAGATTTCGGATTGACTACTCCTTCTTCATTACAAGATGACAATAAATATATTATATTGCTCAGTTTCGGTTTGTATGAGAGCAGTGGTGCGTATAAAAGTGATTTCTCAAGAGGGACTGACGTAAACTAGTTGTCCATGGTAACGTTTCTAATTGAGCCATGTATAGTTTTTGTCAATTCCTCGTCGGTGAATTTTTTTGTATCATCATCTTTTGTTTTCACTGCACAAACCCAAAATAGAAGTAATAAGAAAAATTTTTATGTTTCCTGTCAAACGAAAAACTGACACAAAGTTCATCCTTCGTCGTTTTGACTAAGCATATTTAAAAATTATATACTTACACGCAGCGCATGGAGCCAAACCAACTGCGCATAGCAACAACACAACAGCAGCTGATGCTATACCAAAAATCAGCACAAAGCAAACAAAAATAAACGAGAAAAACAGCAAAATGTTAACAAGCGTCGTTGGAACGACGATCGATGACCGACCAGGGTTAAAGATGTGGCCTGTAGAAAGTTTTCAGCAAACTCTTTATAGTAGTGGTGCTTGAGGCGGCTTCTGATCAAAATACCAGTTCCACCGTGTGCTTTACCATCGGGATGATTTGTACCATAGAATAAGTATCCACTTATGTTAAAGTTATATTTGTTTGTAAGGTGTGTTTCGGAAAGTAGCATTACGTCGATGTGCTTATCGAGAAGGAATTGAGCTAATTCAAGTTTATGCTGTGAGACGCCATTAGCGTTCTACGTAGATATTCGTAGCTCAGCCATTGATTACTTTGACTGTTGTGATACAAGCATTTGTATCAAGAGATTTTGATTACGCATTAGTTCCTGCATAGTTGTTTTCATGAATGACATAAACTCGTTCATGCTCTGCTGCAGGGTACATACGAGTGCTTCGAGGTTACTTTGGTGCTGCTCCTGTGCAGCGTTTGTGCTCACTTGTTTTGGTTGTAAGTACGGTGTGTTAGAGGCAGGAAGAGCCAGTCCAGATCTTAGGGCGCTTGCATAAGTTGCGTTATTGGTTGAGAACGCGGGGCCAAGTGAGGATCTGGCTGCAGATGAAAAGAAGACGTCTGGGTTGTGTTTCGATGGAGTGAAGGTAGTCGGTGCGTGTTGTTAGCGTACAGTGGTACAGCGCTGATGGATACGATGATTTTTAAGTTCCTTGTAGACTTGGCAGCCTCTGTAGTTGGCTGTATGCTTGCCTTCGCAGTTGTTGCAGAATCTTTTGCTAGAGTCTTCTTTGCTTACTGGGCAACTTGCGGAGCTATGCAGTTCCCCACAGTATACGCATACCGAGCGCAGTGTACAGTAGGCTTTTGTATGGCCGTACTCTTGGCAGTTCATACATTGTACCGGACCGTTTCGTTTGTGCGGTTCTTCTACTGTGATTCTTCGGTGAAGTAAAAGCTGAAGTTTGTATATTGAGTGCACCTCGTTTTTTTTAAGCATCTTCGTTTCTGGTTCAAGTTCTATTTTAAAAAGTGGTTGCGGCATCCTGTTCCTGTTTAAGATGTTTATGACGGTTTTTGCTCGAAATCCTTTCTCCTGGAGCGCTTTTTTTTCTCTGGTGTTACATCAGGTTCTATGCCTTTTATTACGACCTGCAGGCCCTTGCAGCTTTTTAATTGATACGTATAATAATTAATTTTTTTTCGTTTAGAAACTTTATGAGAACTCTGTAATTATCTTCCGACTTTTTCTGGACTTTAATTTCTTGAATTTTACCCTGTACGAGAGGAACTATGTAGAAACTATCTTTGCCTATGAGCTCGATAACTTTGTTAACAAAAGCACTGGAGCTTTTCTCGCGTATATATATTGGGGGTGGCTTTGGCTTTTTCGTGACAACCCCAACGGCTTCAGAAGGCAGATCATCTGTGTTTTCTGCCAAGATGTGAATTCTATTGCTATTGTATGTAGTACCATTCGAGGGTATATTTAAATTGCTACGGGTCATTTTTGGTTTATTCGTAGAATTTTGCGGACTTAGCTTTCTTTTGATAAAAATGTAGCGAGCCATACCAGTCTGCGTAGCCTGCTTAACATTTTTGCTGTTTGCAGTTTGATTTGCTGACGGCGCAGCAGTCGTTGTGCTTGTTGAACGGGAAGTAGGTATCGGTGCAGTTGTGGTTGTAGTCGCTGTTGCGGAGAGTTCGCTGTTTAAGAGAGTTCGATTTGCGGGTTGGGGGTAATTGGCCGCTCGGGCTGCTCTGAAACTACGGAAAAGTAAGCGTTGCTCAGCCGACGACGCTCGTCTTGCTCGCGTTGTCGCTGGCCACAATTCTCGCGTTGACTCATTGTCTTAAGCGAGGTGAAGAATTTGTTAGCGCCTTTTGTTTTATATGTTTTTATTTGTTAAAAGTCAATTGTTTTGTTTGAATTGCAGATTTTCAAATAGCAATTTGTGCAGATACATTGCACTTAGCGCCTTTTCGCATAAAATATATATTTTATAAGCTTCTATATCACTGCACTTTTGCGTTTGGGAATTAATTAACCGGACCACGATGAGAACACACGTCTGCATTCGACGACAGTTGACGATCTTGTGATACAGTTTCTTTCTAATACAGTTTCTTTAAAAATTCTTTATAAGCTCGTTGTGGCTAAAAATGATAAAACAATTTTACATTGAAACAGAAACTCTAACGTATCAGATTTTTTATTTTATTTATTTTTACAGTTTACTATGTTTGACGAGCATTATATTCTGCAAAGTTTCCTCAGAAATTTTGCACCGAAGATCACTTAAAACAAGCTTCAGACCGGATAAAGCTTTCTCGACTCTTACTTGTGTAGCAGGAGTTGCATGAACAATCTTAGCTAATTTATATAAATAGAGTAATGAATATTTTTTTGTTTACCAATAACTCATTAAGTTGTCTTCGATATCAATAAATCTACATTCTTTATAACTATCAATTTCGGCATACGCTCTTATTAGCTCATCTGAGCTACAGTTCTCATCATCTGACGATGACTCAACCTCTAAACTTCTAAGTTCAGCTCTCAAGAGTGATGTACAGCTCATGTTAGAGGACTCGTCAACAGATATATTTTGAAAATTTGACGTCTCTGTGGGTTGACTTACATTGAGCTCTTTTTTCTGTAATTATAAAACGAAATTTTCTATATTTAATACATACTTATTTTTAAAGATTTTTTTCTTCAACTGACGTTATATGAACCAACCTGATTTAAAAAAAGCATTTGGGAAACCAATTTTTTTAGATGCAGTTTGGCTCTTTCTTTTTTTACTCTTAGTACGCCTCACCCGTGAATCCACATAAATAGCTACATTTATAACGTCTGTATCAATTACTTGGGGTTCCCTTGCCAAAATATAATAAGGTGCGGCAAAAGACATTGTACTATCTATGGACTGCAATTTTATTTTCAAATAGAGCCATGAACGAAAGAAATCGCCCATTAAAAGTTTTTCTTCCTGCAATTTCAGAGTGGTTTCTTGAACTGGTCTCAAAACTGAAACCAACTCTTCAAGCTGCAATGTAAGTGCCGCACACTTCACATTAGATACGTGCAAATATTCTAAAGGAATTGAAGAAGCACAATTTTCAATTTCTTCAACGTTCAAGCTGTCGTTTTCTTCTTCAGGAATTATTTCTTGTTGGGAATCAAAGACTTCTACTGCTTTTAGCATGTTTCTTCCGTTATACGTTGTTATTGAATATACTTGTTGGTAACTCACGTCAAACTCATTCAAAACACTATTTATTTCGTTTTTTAGGTTTCCAGCAGTTTGGCGACTCTGCATTTCCTTCATACCCGACGTTAATATTTTTATTTGGTTGTCTTTTACGAATTGTACGTTTATTCCAAAAACAGAACGATCAGGACGAGAAGCACTATCAATTTTCAATGATATCATTTTTAATTATCTTTATTATTTTAAATTTCAATGTTTAATGAGTTTATAGGGTCCATTTCCAAACCACTCAAAATCTGTTCCATGAGCGTCTTAAATGGAGTTGAATTAAAAAAGGCTAGTGGCAAAGAGTGATCCGTGACGAATTGAACACATGCACTTTTTACAGTTTTCTTCGATATTTTGATGCTGATTTTTTTTTTTTTTCTTTGCTGTCATCTCCGTCTTCATCAATATCAAATGATTCTGCCTCATTTCGATAACATTCCATGTGCTTCGTTACCATATGCCTTTTCAATTTGGTGATATGATCACCTTTTACTTTGAAATTACATGCTTTGCAGGTACTTTCATTTTTTGTTTGATCGAAATAAAAAAATTCATGACAGAAAATGTTTCTTTTCCTGCCCATTTTCTCTAATTTATAATCTGAAATTATATTTTAATACTTTTAATTTTATAATTGAAATAATGTCGAATTAATTTCAAAAACTATTTTAATTTAAAAATATATACATACCTCTTTAGATATAAAAATATTTGATATTGTTCACTAGTAATTATAATTTTTTTAGCTTGGAATTCACTTACAATTCACTTAATGTGTAACCACTTGCACTTGTTGCTAAATAGTTAGGAAGAAGTTCTGTAACGGAATAAACCACCCGAAAATCCGTTATACAATTGTAAGACAAAAAGAAAAATTGTATATACCCTTAACCCATAAAATGGGTATATAAGGGTATAATGGTTTTGTGCAAAAGTATGTAACAGGCAGAAGGAAGCATCTCCGACCCCATAAAGTACATATATTCTTGATCAGCATCAACAGCCGAGACGATATAGCCATGTCCGTCTGTCCGTCTGTCTGTCTGTCCGTCTGTATGAACGCGTAGATCTGAGAGACTACAAGAGCTAGAGACTTCAGATTTTGTATTTAAGTTCTCCTATACCATGAGCAGAACAAGTTTGCTTCAAATTATCGATAACTATTCTAGTTTCGAGGGTTGAAGTAATGGGTAATGATAGAACTTTTCTGAAAATTTCGTCCAAATCGGTTGAGAAACACCGGAGATATCGAATTTAATCGATTGGAGTTACGTAAGTATACCTAAGTCAATTATTAATTTAATTTATGTATTGCAACTGGGTTCAGGGTATCTTCTAGTCGGGCTCTCCCGACTAGAGCCTTCTTACTTGTTTTTTTGTTGTTTTTAGTGTTTTTCATTAGTGTGAGCGATCGCAATAGCGGATAGCATGGCCAGGTGGATTTGTTTCAGTTGTACTTGCGCTCAGTGGCCCTTCTATCGTAAGATAAGCAGCGCACTATGGTCATTTTTCCAAAAAACTGGCATAAATTAACAACTGAAAAAAAGAAAAGGGGCTCGCCCATGCGATCTTGCAAGCGCAAACATGTGTTTTTGTGTTGTTATTATGTTTTAATTAATGTTGTTGTTTAAAATGAAAAAAATAGATTGTATATATATATCTATAAAGGTCTTGGCTGACCAAAAAATATGAAAATAAATTTATAAAGGTCTTTGTTGACCAATATAATTTGTTGGTCAAAGTAATGGTTAAATATGACCAATACAATTTTTTGGTCAGAATAATGGTTAAATATGACCAATACAATTTTTTGGTCAAAGTAATGGTTAAATATGACCAATATACGTTTTTGGTCAGAATAATGGTTAAATAAGACCAATATATTTTCATCTCAATTATAATGGTTATTTTCTACCAATACTGAAAAAAGTCAAATTATAATTGTTATAGAAGATTTTTCTTCAAAAGGTCGATAACCGTTACATCCCTGCTTCCAAGGCAGTAAAAAATCATTTTTGGTTCTGGTTGAGCATTTGCAGGAGCAGGGGAACAGGAAAATAAACAAACGTTTAGTAAAATAGGCAAACAAATATCAGTTTTGCATTGCTGGTCATTCATACTCTTTCTTGTTTTTAGATCTATGACACTTTCCAACAATTTTGCCATCGCCTCTATCACACAGCTATGCAGCGATGCGCAAAAATGCCGAAAGTGTATTGAATAGTGTATTTGTCGAAAAAACGTAAAAAGAAATACTAACAAAAATCTCAACGAGAAGGCCCAGCAACAATGAAGCAAACGCACATGCATACACATACTAACACATTTTTACCGTTCTGGCTTTCCGCTGGCCCGCCGCCTCTCCTTTAATGCACAGGCCACTGAACGCAAAGCGGACCTGAAACAAAACAAGCAACGTGCTGGCTTGTCGTAGATGAGACGCACAAACTGCGCAAAGTAAAAATACCCCTTGTCACAATATTCAGTTATAGTCAACAAAAACTTAAATTTATAATTTTAATATAATAATAGTTTATTTCACGTATACAAAGACAAAATACGTGTGTTAAAGTGTTAGTTAATTTAATTATATGCAACTTGTCTTATAAGTTGTGAAGGCCCAAACTAACTGTCATAATATAAATAAACGTATAAAACAGACATTATATTAAATTATCTCATGTTTTGCTCTACAATTGCACAAAGTTCATATGAAGTCTATACCACCCTTTCTTGGTGAGCAGCAGCAAGCCGAAAGAATCAAAAGTCTAAAATTGTCGATTTCAAATTTTGTGACAACAACAAGAGAAACGAAGTTCGGCAACATTCAATTATGTCTTGCGCTTTGCACACTTTGCAGTCACAACAAAAAGCTAAACAATGATGGCCGACTATGCACCAGCTGGCATTGTTGCGAGTAAAGTGTGGCAACAAGTAATGAAAAATACTGGCTATTCGCTGTTTCCCCAGTTGTCCGCTTTTTGGTTGCGACTCTGTTAATTAACATAGCATTCCAGCTCTTAAGACCCGTCTTATTACATTATTCGTCTATGACAGTAAGACGGAATAACAGAATTGTTAATGTTAACGCCCCTTGGAAATGGACGCAAGAACGAAGCGAAATAAGTAACGAGTAGAAAAGTCGGCTTCCCCTAACGACAAACAGCTGCGTTTGTTTTGATTATTGCTTTTTTGTTTAAAATACACTGCTGTCTTGTTGGTGTGCAGTGGTAGCTAGCTAGTTGCCTAGGCAACATGTATGCATGTGCGTGTGCCATTCGAGAATAGGCTAATCGCAACAACAACACGTGCTGGCTCGTCGTAGCCACGCAGTTTTGTAGGGCCTGGGCTTTGTAATAATTATACCCTTAACCCATAAAATGGGTAAATAAGGGTATAATGGTTTTGTGCAAAAGTATGTAACAGGCAGAAGGAAGCATCTCCGACCCTATAAAGTATATATATTCTTGATCAGCATCAACAGCCGAGACGATATGGCCATGTCCATCTGTTCGTCTGTCTGTCCGTCTGTCCGTCTGTCCGTCTGTATGAACGCGTGGATCTCAGAGACTGGAAGAGCTAGAGACTTCTGATTTTGTATTTAAGTTCTCCTATACCATGAGCAGAACAAGTTTGCTTCAAATTATCGATAACTATTCTGGTTTCCGATATACACATAATATCGATAACAATAATAATAATAATTTGGAAAATCTAAAAATGAGGGTTGAAGTAATGGATAATGATAGAACTTTTCTGAAAATTTCGTCCAAATCGGTTGAGAAACACCGGAGATATTGAACTTAATCGATGGAAGCTAAGCCAGTATACCAAAGTCTTATATAAATTAAATATATTTATTGCAACTGGGTTCAGGGTATCTTTAAGTCGGGCTCTCCCGACTAGAGCCTTCTTACTTGTTTTTGATTGAGATTGTGAGATTGTGTGTGCGTCCCTGTCCCTGCGGTACGGCTGGTGTCAAGGCAAACCAAATTCTAGTCCTGTGATGCATCACTAGTAGCTAGCATTACTCGTTAGCTTCGAGTAATGCAGAGGGCGTTAGGAAAATAAAACGAAAAACAAAACTAACCAGCCCTACGATGCATCACTAGTCGCTAGCTAAATCGTTAGGCACTAGTAATGCATATAGTCGCTAGGCAAATAAAACGAAAAACACAAAACAATCAAAGCGACAAAGTAACAGAACAAGACAAAGCGTGTGTGACAAAGTTAACTGTTAATTAACTGGTTATAACCAGAATTTTGTCAATTTTTGTCTTCAAATTTGCATTGTCGCGAGCGCATTTTTCGGTGCAGTCATTAGTGAAAAGTTATCAAGCTAGTGCGGGTCATCACATCATAATTTTACAACCAATCAGGTAATTAATTAATAAATCAATTACTGTACCATAATTGTAAGAACATAATTGAATATTATTTAAATAAACGTAGAATAAAGTTAAAAGCAAAACAAAAAAAAATATATAATAATAATAATGAAGGTCACAAAGAAATTTGTTTGTAAAAGACATCTGAGGCGTTTGGTAAATAATGAAAAAAAAAGTATTTAAACAAAATTATGAGCGCATGCCTGCAGGGTGCATCTGAGTTGCAAAGTTTTGACCATAGAAGTGATAGGGAAGCTGAAGTATCGTCCGATTCATTTACCATAGCTACAGACAATAACTTAGCTCACAGTTCCAAGTGCTTTTACAAGAGGTGGCTGAGCAAAAAGTTTTAACTCAGCAACTGCTCCGGGAGAGAATTACTTAAATTGGATAAATCTATTGAACTCGGCAACAAGAATATATATGTGAGTAAAGATGATTTATATTATTCTATAATGTTTTTTTTTTTTAAATCAAATTATACTTATTTCAGGTGAATATGATGGCAAGGTTACTTGGTCCTTCTGGGCCAAAATCAAATTTAAAATACATTTTAACGGATGAACTTTCAATGGAGTGCAACGTAGATGGTGTTTTGGGAAAAGAGCCATTAAAAAATATTAGTTTTTTCTTTACGTCGTTAAAAGGTAAAAAAAAGAATACAGTAAAAGACATACAATTCAAACTAAATATAATCTCTTTTTTACATTACAGACGCAATTTCTAAGTGCGATGTAGGGCCGCTGGAGCCGGAGCTGCGTAAGGCGATGCAGCTCCAAAAAAAAAAGAATAATTAAGAAAAATAATATTAAGCCTAAGTAATTTTTGTAATTTTATTTAAATTTTCCTAGTACTACAAGCTATACACTTTTAAATTAATTCACTACTTGGTCACAATCAGGTTTTAGATTTTAAACAGTTATGTATACTTAAATGTATGCGTAGCATTTGCCATGGCATTCATTGGCCTTTCTCAACTATTATGAATTTCAACAAACCCTAAACAACCAATATTTAGATTACAATTAAATAAATTACAATATTAGTATTTTGCCAAAGTGCACGCTGCAATTTAACGGTTACTCATTGTGGTTGTTTTTTATTAATAAATAATGCCATCTTGAAATATATTTAACATTTCGAAAAACAATGTTATTGCAAATCAAGCATTTTGCTCTGAAATCTTTATTTCTATGAAAAAAAATTCATTCTCCCATTCGGGCATAAACATTTTGGAGCGCACTGTAAAAAATATGTTTTCTTGCTAATGCGCTGCTTAGTGCCTGCCTGTCAATAGTTCGCCTTCAACTAAAAGTACAATGTTAAGTCTAATGCATGCTTCGGCACGACAACCGACGAAACCAAACCTGCTAGAAACGGCTAGATCAAATTCATAAATAGCCAGAAAAAATCCATTTTAGTCTTGATGAATATTTTTGAATTTATTGTTATTTGAAAACTGATAGACAATTATCGAGCTCAATGAAATCGATATTCTCCTCAGCAGTGTACGAGTCGTTTGTACCAATCATATTTAAATACTTTTGAGGCACTTCGAAGTTGTGGCAACATTTATTTGACCGTCTCAATCCATAACTGTGAATATAAATTAATTTAGGTTTAATAAGAAGTTAAAGTTTTTAATATTTTGTTAAAATTACTAATTACCGTATGTGTAAAATCACACTTAATTTGTAAATGTTCATTGAGTTCCTCAGCTTCGATTTTACAATGTTCATCTGACTAAACACTCGTTCGATGTTGTGTATGCGGAGAGTCATGTAGTGACTCGCTTGAGTATCGTTATAAGACTCTTTATTTCATTACTTTGATACATTTAATATGAGTAGTTGTCGGTTCTTAATGATATGCGATATATGCGATATTTGTGTGCAATCGATTTATAATGAATATATTAGTACATATATAACACATCTTCTCCCTGAATTTATAAACGGATAGTGGCTTTTAACTTTTTGAAGTTAGGAGGTGTGAACCGATTGACAGCTTGGCGTGCTCGGCTACTTCTGCGGACTGGAATACCCGAACTGCGTTGTCGGCGCTGAGATGAGACTGTAGGAGTGACGTTGGGTTGAGCAATACTTGTCGTATTTTGAGGAGTGCTTTTTGGCAGATTCCCATCATTGCTTGATGGTAGCGAGCTAACTGACGATTGGTTTGAGTCAGCTGTGAGCCAGAAAGGATTAAAGCCGTTATAGGTGCTGAATGATTCCTTGTGTGAGCAACCAAACAGCTGATATGCATTTTCAACCCGTTGGCAGTGCCAAACCAATGCCGATGCTATCGGACACGATACCGATAACGAGCGAGTCGAACAGCGACAAGAAGAACAAGAAGCGGCACGCGGCTCTCAAGAAAAAAACTTTGCTTTTCAATTAATTATGCTTTATCCAAAGCTTAAAGCCTACAAATAAAGTATTCAGAATTAAAATATAACCATCCTTACAGTTCAGAAGTGGGATAGGTATAATTGAAGCTGGATAGTTTTGAAATAGAGGTGGTCGCGAATGTTGTAAATTACGCAGCAGAGTGATCAGCAAGAATCGTCGGCGTCGAACATTGAAATGGGATGTGTTCCCAAGGTCTAAGTGACAAAGATATTCCGATGGTGGAAATGTTCATGTTCTTCGTAGCAGACGGATTCAACAGCCTGGATTAGTTCCAGGGAGCCAAGCAAGTTGTTACAGAAATCTTAGTGAACCTGTGCAACAACGCAGTAAGGCAAAGCGATCGTACATATGTAAGTTAACAACTAACATATAAGATACACTATAAATACACAATCATAAGTAATTTGGTTGCCCTCAGCAACAAAGTACATAACACACACAGCCTTAAGCATTCCAGTTGCCCTCAGCAACAAAGTACTATTGTGTAAACAATGTTGACTCGCCGATGAGAGTTCAGCGCACAGCAACTGAAAGCGGACACCCGCGTTGCTTGCGCAAGAATGCTGAGTCGGCTCGCCGACTCTAAAGAATGGCGCGATGCATTGGCTTCGCTGAAGCTTGAATATTGTTATAGTCTTCAGTCTCTATCTGCTTCGCAATAATATAAGACGAACCTTTGATTAAACTCCGGCATTGCCGATAACAAATATAACTTGTGTTATTATCAATAGTAGACCACGTCCAAGACGGGCTACTGGGAAAGTTCCCGCATCATAAACCTCATTGTTCCAGCACTCACCAGCTGGACTCATCACCACCCATAAAAGGAAGAAGAAGTCAACCTCGTTCTACTAGCTACGGATCGTCGCAGGACACCTGAGGGAACGACGGAAGATTTAATTGGCGCCCAACCAATAAACAAGAACCCATACCATGTAAGTTCATAAGTGATTTCAGTCCAAAAATTATTAACAAAAGGTTAAAAAGAAAAAACAAGTAAAGTACATATTGCGGCATTCTTGTGCCAGCATTTCACTTTTATAAACGTTGCATACTCTTAATAAAATAAAAAACTTTTTGCTGCATACTTTTACCGTTTCATTTCAATAAAGCATTGCATACTTTCAACAACATTATATTTTTTGCTGTATACAATTTTTTTTTGTAAAAATATTGCATACCCCAAGATACACTATATTCTATTATTGCCAACAGTTTTACCTGCCGATCATTCACGATCGGTCTAAGTTTTGAAAAGCGCCAACCATAAGCCAATGAGTTGGGCCTATAGGGAGGTAAAAGTTGAATATAATAGTGAAGATAGCTGGGAAGGGGAACTCAATTGCTCAGTAGATCCTGATCCTGCAGACACCGCGGTAACTGAAAAAATGGATCCAGCTCAAGTTCAGACTCTCGTTGACGGTGCCATCAAGAAAGTTCTAGCGCAACAACAAAATCAGTTTCAAGCACAAATTACTGCTTTAACTTCACAAGTAAAGAGTTTGCAGGTAGAAGCACCGCAAATCATCACTTACGAAAAAATATCCGTCGATACTAACGTTAAATGCGATATCCCCTTAGACATTATTAAGTCTGTGCCGGATTTCACCGGCGTTTTTTTATTTTTTTTGGGGTGCCATTTAATTTTTCTGTTATTATAATTTTTAACAACTTAAATTAAACTTAAAATTACGTGTGCTTAGCGACTTATAATACAAATTAACATAGCATTCCAGCTCTTAAGACCCGTCTTATTACATTATTCGTCTATGACAGTAAGACGGAATAACAGAATTGTTAATGTTAACGCCCCTTGGAAATGGACGCAAGAACGAAGCGAAATAAGTAACGAGTAGAAAAGTCGGCTTCCCCTAACGACAAACAGCTGCGTTTGTTTTGATTATTGCTTTTTTGTTTAAAATACACTGCTGTCTTGTTGGTGTGCAGTGGTAGCTAGCTAGTTGCCTAGGCAACATGTATGCATGTGCGTGTGCCATTCGAGAATAGGCTAATCGCAACAACAACACGTGCTGGCTCGTCGTAGCCACGCAGTTTTGTAGGGCCTGGGCTTTGTAATAATTATACCCTTAACCCATAAAATGGGTAAATAAGGGTATAATGGTTTTGTGCAAAAGTATGTAACAGGCAGAAGGAAGCATCTCCGACCCTATAAAGTATATATATTCTTGATCAGCATCAACAGCCGAGACGATATGGCCATGTCCATCTGTTCGTCTGTCTGTCCGTCTGTCCGTCTGTATGAACGCGTGGATCTCAGAGACTAGAAGAGCTAGAGACTTCTGATTTTGTATTTAAGTTCTCCTATACCATGAGCAGAACAAGTTTGCTTCAAATTATCGATAACTATTCTGGTTTCCGATATACACATAATATCGATAACAATAATAATAATAATTTGGAAAATCTAAAAATGAGGGTTGAAGTAATGGATAATGATAGAACTTTTCTGAAAATTTCGTCCAAATCGGTTGAGAAACACCGGAGATATTGAACTTAATCGATGGAAGCTAAGCCAGTATACCAAAGTCTTATATAAATTAAATATATTTATTGCAACTGGGTTCAGGGTATCTTCTAGTCGGGCTCTCCCGACTAGAGCCTTCTTACTTGTTTTTGATAGAGATTGTGAGATTGTGTGTGCGTCCCTGTCCCTGCGGTACGGCTGGTGTCAAGGCAAACCAAATTCTAGTCCTGTGATGCATCACTAGTAGCTAGCATTACTCGTTAGCTTCGAGTAATGCAGAGGGCGTTAGGAAAATAAAACGAAAAACAAAACTAACCAGCCCTACGATGCATCACTAGTCGCTAGCTAAATCGTTAGGCACTAGTAATGCATAGAGTCGCTAGGCAAATAAAACGAAAAACACAAAACAATCAAAGCGACAAAGTAACAGAACAAGACAAAGCGTGTGTGACAAAGTTAACTGTTAATTAACTGGTTATAACCAGAATTTTGTCAATTTTTGTCTTCAAATTTGCATTGTCGCGAGCGCATTTTTCGGTGCAGTCATTAGTGAAAAGTTATCAAGCTAGTGCGGGTCATCACATCATAATTTTACAACCAATCAGGTAATTAATTAATAAATCAATTACTGTACCATAATTGTAAGAACATAATTGAATATTATTTAAATAAACGTAGAATAAAGTTAAAAGCAAAACAAAAAAAAATATATAATAATAATAATGAAGGTCACAAAGAAATTTGTTTGTAAAAGACATCTGAGGCGTTTGGTATATAATGAAAAAAAAGTATTTAAACAAAATTATGAGCGCATGCCTGCAGGGTGCATCTGAGTTGCAAAGTTTTGACCATAGAAGTGATAGGGAAGCTGAAGTATCGTCCGATTCATTTACCATAGCTACAGACAATAACTTAGCTCACAGTTCCAAGTGCTTTTACAAGAGGTGGCTGAGCAAAAAGTTTTAACTCAGCAACTGCTCCGGGAGAGAATTACTTAAATTGGATAAATCTATTGAACTCGGCAACAAGAATATATATGTGAGTAAAGATGATTTATATTATTCTATAATGTTTTTTTTTTTTTAATCAAATTATACTTATTTCAGGTGAATATGATGGCAAGGTTACTTGGTCCTTCTGGGCCAAAATCAAATTTAAAATACATTTTAACGGATGAACTTTCAATGGAGTACAACGTAGATGGTGTTTTGGGAAAAGAGCCATTAAAAAATATTAGTTTTTTCTTTACGTCGTTAAAAGGTAAAAAAAAGAATACAGTAAAAGACATACAATTCAAACTAAATATAATCTCTTTTTTACATTACAGACGCAATTTCTAAGTGCGATGTAGGGCCGCTGGAGCCGGAGCTGCGTAAGGCGATGCAGCTCCAAAAAAAAAGAATAATTAAGAAAAATAATATTAAGCCTAAGTAATTTTTGTAATTTTATTTAAATTTTCCTAGTACTACAAGCTATACACTTTTAAATTAATTCACTACTTGGTCACAATCAGGTTTTAGATTTTAAACAGTTATGTATACTTAAATGTATGCGTAGCATTTGCCATGGCATTCATTGGCCTTTCTCAACTATTATGAATTTCAACAAACCCTAAACAACCAATATTTAGATTACAATTAAATAAATTACAATATTAGTATTTTGCCAAAGTGCACGCTGCAATTTAACGGTTACTCATTGTGGTTGTTTTTTATTAATAAATAATGCCATCTTGAAATATATTTAACATTTCGAAAAACAATGTTATTGCAAATCAAGCATTTTGCTCTGAAATCTTTATTTTCTATGAAAAAAAATTCATTCTCCCATTCGGGCATAAACATTTTGGAGCGCACTGTAAAAAATATGTTTTCTTGCTAATGCGCTGCTTAGTGCCTGCCTGTCAATAGTTCGCCTTCAACTAAAAGTACAATGTTAAGTCTAATGCATGCTTCGGCACGACAACCGACGAAACCAAACCTGCTAGAAACGGCTAGATCAAATTCATAAATAGCCAGAAAAAATCCATTTTAGTCTTGATGAATATTTTTGAATTTATTGTTATTTGAAAACTGATAGACAATTATCGAGCTCAATGAAATCGATATTCTCCTCAGCAGTGTACGAGTCGTTTGTACCAATCATATTTAAGTACTTTTGAGGCACTTCGAAGTTGTGGCAACATTTATTTGACCGTCTCAATCCATAACTGTGAATATAAATTAATTTAGGTTTAATAAGAAGTTAAAGTTTTTAATATTTTGTTAAAATTACTAATTACCGTATGTGTAAAATCACACTTAATTTGTAAATGCTCATTGAGTTCCTCAGCTTCGATTTTACAATGTTCATCTGACTAAACACTCGTTCGATGTTGTGTATGCGGAGAGTCATGTAGTGACTCGCTTGAGTATCGTTATAAGACTCTTTATTTCATTACTTTGATACATTTAATATGAGTAGTTGTCGGTTCTTAATGATATGCGATATATGCGATATTTGTGTGCAATCGATTTATAATGAATATATTAGTACATATATAACACATCTTCTCCCTGAATTTATAAACGGATAGTGGCTTTTAACTTTTTGAAGTTAGGAGGTGTGAACCGATTGACAGCTTGGCGTGCTCGGCTACTTCTGCGGACTGGAATACCCGAACTGCGTTGTCGGCGCTGAGATGAGACTGTAGGAGTGACGTTGGGTTGAGCAATACTTGTCGTATTTTGAGGAGTGCTTTTTGGCAGATTCCCATCATTGCTTGATGGTAGCGAGCTAACTGACGATTGGTTTGAGTCAGCTGTGAGCCAGAAAGGATTAAAGCCGTTATAGGTGCTGAATGATTCCTTGTGTGAGCAACCAAACAGCTGATATGCATTTTCAACCCGTTGGCAGTGCCAAACCAATGCCGATGCTATCGGACACGATACCGATAACGAGCGAGTCGAACAGCGACAAGAAGAACAAGAAGCGGCACGCGGCTCTCAAGAAAAAAACTTTGCTTTTCAATTAATTATGCTTTATCCAAAGCTTAAAGCCTACAAATAAAGTTTTTTTTTTTTTTTTTTTTTTTTTTTTTTTTTTTTTTATCTTGTTATTTATTAAGGCATACAGGGCAATCCAGGAGCCCCTTTGTGTCCTTGGTGTCTATTCATTCAGCCCATTTGGGCGCGCCGGCTAACATAAGTTAGCTGTAACAATTATAATAACAGTAACAATATAATAACAATAACAATAAAATAACAAATATCACAGATATACAAATGCTGCAAAGATGCGTCAGCTTCTTCTGACCCTCGTCACAGGAGATCGAAGTATTAGGTCCCTCGGTTGTCGCCGGTTGAGCCTCCTAGGTGGGCGATATCTGGTGAGTCCGTTTGCTAGCCGATTTCGGTGTCGCTCTAGCCTATCATGGTAACGACTCGAGTGCTGGTTGATTGTGTCGAAGACAGTGGTCAGTTTCAGGTCTCTGTGTAGCGTGGTGTTCCGGATAAACCACTCGCAACCAGTAACTATCCTCAATGCTTTATTCTGGACGACCTGCACTCTTTGGATTTGGCTGTCGCATGCCAGGCCCCAGATTTGGCACCCGTATTTCCAGATTGGTGCCACGATCTGCTTATAAATTGTCATTTTATTGGAGAGTGACAATTTACTTCGCGAGCAGAGAAGCCAATAATGCTTTTTTACTGAAGCACGTATGCGCGTTTTGATGGCAGTCACTTGCTTAGAGAAAGTGAGTCTGCGATCCAGGATTACTCCAAGATATTTTGCTGTATTCGACTGCGGTACAGGGGCCCCTTCCACAGACACGGCCGGTGGCGTTCTCCTCTTGAGGGTGTAGCAAACATTGCTCGATTTGTCGCTATTGATGCCAATATTCCAGCGCCTTGCCCATTCCGCAAACTTTGATGCGTAGTCCTGGATGCCATCGGCTGCATCGTATTCGCATCGGGACGTGTAGGTGACGCACACATCATCAGCAAATGTGGCTAGCATTGATGTCCCGTACAGGCTATAATCTGGTATCGGCATATCGTAGCTATACAAGCAGTAAAGCAGGGGGCCAAGGACACTTCCCTGTGGTACTCCAGCTGCCACATCATGTTGGGTAGAGAGTGCCGAATGAAAACGGACCGCGAATCTCCTTCCCTCGAGGTATGACTTAAGAAGGCCGAAATATGGCGCAGGCAGCGTATGCTTAATTTTTAGCAGAATTCCGGTGTGCCAAACTCGGTCAAACGCTTCCCGGATATCCAGATAGAGGGCGTTGCAGTATTCCTTATTGTCGTAGGCCGTCAGAATTTGCTCGACAACCCGATGAAGCTGTTCGACAGTACTATGGCCAGCGCGGAACCCGAACTGATGCTCAGGAATAATCCCCTTAGCTTCCATGATCCTGGCCATCCGGGCGGCAATCAGTCTTTCAAACACCTTGGAAATCGAAGGGAGGAGGCTTATCGGCCTGTAGGAAGCGGGTTCCCTTTCCGGTTTGCCTGATTTGTGGATCATGGAGATTATCCCGAGCTTCCACTGAGGAGGGAAGTATTGCAGCCTCACAATAGCGTTGAACACCATCGCTATGTAGCGAATCGCACGGCTGGGCAGTGCCTTCAAAGTAGCATTGCAGATGGCGTCATGACCTGGCGCTCTTTTTATGTTCTGGCTTGCAATGACATCAGCTATCTCACTAGGGGCAAATGGCTTGATAGGCAGGTCCATTTGAAGAGCTTGAGTCAGCTGGTCGTGTGTCTCCTCAACATGCTGCAGACTTGCAAGATTAAACGGCTGAAAGCGCTCGGCAAGGTGCACAGCAAACACCTCCGCTTGCTCCAAGTCAGTACGACACCATGTCCCGTTACTGTCCACCAGTGGCGCTTTTCTTGCGCAACGCCTTTTAATAGCGCGCGTGGCTTTCCAGAGTGAGTGCGTCGCTTCGCTTGCAACCCCAGTGTTGGCTAGCCTTTCGTCAAACCATGCAGATTTGTGCTCCACTAGTGCACGACGGAGCCTACTCTGCGCTCTGTTCCAATCGGCTTTGTCCAACGGATGGCGAGACCTCATCCACCTCGCGCGTAAGCGCCTCTTCTCAGTGATGAGAAGAAGAATCTCCCCGGTTAACGGTATCCTATCTGCTGCGGGCCTCCGAGATGCAGTGCGAGTAGCCATTCTAGCTGCTGCCTGGACTGAGTGGGTGAACGAGTCGATAGCGTCATCGATGTCCTTTTCGGTGTGAATCGCAGAGTTAAGTTGCAGTGAGGATTCGAGGTGCTCTTGGAACCATTCCAAGTTAGTACGCCTGGTGATTAGCCGCTCCGTCTTGGGGTAAGATATTGCTGACGCATTCAGCGTAATGACAAGGGGTAGATGGTCGGAGCTGAGCTCAACAACCGGCCGTATATCAGCATGAATGCCCATGATCCCCTAGTCAACGCAAAATCAATATAGCCTGGTGAGCCTCTGCTGCCGTACGGGTATCTCGTTGGGCCACCTGTTGCTAGCGAGTTTATCTCCGAATTCAGGACGAGATTTGCAAGCGCATGACCTCTTTGGTTGCACCTTCCTGCTCCCCATAGCCAGTGGGACGCATTCCAGTCGCCCGCAACGATGAATTTGGAACGATGCTGTTCCAAAATCGACTTAAATTCATCCGTTGTCCATATAAACCTCGGGGGACAGTATACCGCTCCAAAATTTATATATCCGAGTGCCGTCTCGATAGCTGCTGACGCTAGTTGCACTTTGTTAGTGGCTGTTGGTTCTAGCGGGAAGTGGACCAGGCTTGACCTGATCATGATCGCTGCACCACCTTTAGCGTTGCCAGCGCTGGGATCATTGGCAGTATAGGCCTCATACCCAAATAGTTTGGGTGCCTCTGACCCTTTGCAGTGTGTCTCGCTGAGAAGCAAGACATCTATATCATGTCGCCGCACAAAGCACTCTACTTCGGGCAGCTTCGTGGAAACGCCGTCGGCGTTCCACACAAGGATGCGCAGCGGCATCATTATGGTGTCTTCTGCGCTTGGAGAGCAGTGAGCAGATTAAGAATCTGCCCCTGCTGCTGTGTCTGTTGTTGTTGCTGCTTCAGCATCATCATCATTAATTCCATCTGCTTCTCTTGGAACGAGCGCAGAGAGTTAATGCTTTCACTAAGCGATTGCAGAATTGTTTTCGATGGTGCTGCTGGCTCCCATCGACTGCTGATGTGGATCCCTCATCGTCCTTTGACGGCTGCGGCTCCTGTTGTTAGACTGTTGCTGATGTTGGTGTTGTTGTTGGTCCTGCTGCTGTTGCTGCTTTGCTACATCCGCATAGGAGACGCCGCTTCGAAGAGTGGCAATCGGCCTACCACCAGAGGTACTCCGTAGCATAGAGCGCTCGTTGCTCATGCTTCTACCGCCCAGTCCGCTTCTGGGCCTGGAGCGTTGTAGGAACGCTTGATATTTATTGCAGCCTGAGTAGTTGGCAGGGTGCTGTTCACCACAGTTATAGCAAGTGCATAGCTCGTTGCGTGGTCGAGTACAATCTCTGGCAGGGTGTTCTCCGGCACATTTAACACAAATGTGCGCCTTGCGACAATATTTAGCAGTGTGACCAAACTGCTGGCATCTATGGCATTGCACGATAGCAGTGCGCTTGCGGAGTGGTTCAATAACAACTCTCATATGGCATAATGTTTTGACAGCCAGGATCGCCTTGTTGTTGGCCGCTGCAGCAATATTCAGGAAAAACATATTGACTGGATTGTCTTTTGGGGTGCCTGGCTCGCTGCGCCTCTTGGGCGTATGGGCATCGATCACCTTGTGGCCAATTTTCTCCAGTTCGGCTTTGATCTGGCTAAGCAACGTGCTGTGGTGCAAGCCTTTTACGCAGACTCTGTATGGTCTGTCTTCTTTTAGCTGGTAGCAGTGAAACTCATACTGCTCAGACTCGAGCCAGTTGACAATACTGCGGAATGTGGCAGCATCGGCCGTGTAAAGCCTCATGACACCACCCAGAGAAGCCCTTGCCTCTACCTTGCTCACGTCAGTAATTCTTTTAATGCTTTCCATTAGCAAATTACATCATTTATTCCCTCCATCACTATTGGTGGTGGCTTGGGCTGTGTTTTGACGGGAGTATCAGAGCTCCCAGCTATGTCAGCAGTAGCAGCTTGGTGGCTGGTGCTTGGCTGCTCGCACAGCACGTCAATTTCGTTTTCGGCGTCCATGTCAGCAGGAGTTTGCGCAAGTGATCCGAAGCGGTTTGAGCTGCCGTTGTAACTAGCTTGAAGTGAGGGAAAGTTACCACCATTCTGGACAAGGTTCGATTTTTCCTCAATAGCTTCGGAGAAGCGGCTAAGCCCATCTTGCGCTTAATTTAATTTTTTGAAAACGCAAAGCTACGTCACCTGAGGCAGAGTTTTGGTTGCTTGTGGGGGTCTCAGCTGAGGCTCCGTTGACGCTTGAGAAGGCACCTGGTGCAAATGTCGATGTAGTTGCGGCAATTCCAGCTGCACCGTTCATCTCATTAGCTGTGGGTTCATTGACGGCTTTGCTTAGTGCCTCGCCAAGAATCGCTTTGTTCTTAATCTTAGTTGTTGTTGCAGTTGTTGTGGTGGGGCTACTGCTTTCGGTCGTATTGCATGAAATGCGCTTAATTTCATAAGGTGATTTACCTGCTATTGAGAATATTTTTCCGCGAGCAATCTGCTTATTTCTGAACTGAGAGTTCATTTTGCGCACTAAGGTGATGTGCTGCCCAGACGGGCAAAGAAACAAGTCTGGCCGCACTACAGATATATTTTGTTGTTTTCCAACTGCCGACACTGTACGAGACAGTATCCAAAGACTTAGAATATGAAATCACTGCACACAGAAAATAAAACAAATTTATTTGTTCTGAATTAAAAAAAAAAAAAAAAAAATTTTTTGATAAATTTTTGATGTTGCCTGTCAGACGACCTGACAGAGACACAAATAAAGTATTCAGAATTAAAATATAACCATCCTTACAGTTCAGAAGTGGGATAGGTATAATTGAAGCTGGATAGTTTTGAAATAGAGGTGGTCGCGAATGTTGTAAATTACGCAGCAGAGTGATCAGCAAGAATCGTCGGCGTCGAACATTGAAATGGGATGTGTTCCCAAGGTCTAAGTGACAAAGATATTCCGATGGTGGAAATGTTCATGTTCTTCGTAGCAGACGGATTCAACAGCCTGGATTAGTTCCAGGGAGCCAAGCAAGTTGTTACAGAAATCTTAGTGAACCTGTGCAACAACGCAGTAAGGCAAAGCGATCGTACATATGTAAGTTAACAACTAACATATAAGATACACTATAAATACACAATCATAAGTAATTTGGTTGCCCTCAGCAACAAAGTACATAACACACACAGCCTTAAGCATTCCAGTTGCCCTCAGCAACAAAGTACTATTGTGTAAACAATGTTGACTCGCCGATGAGAGTTCAGCGCACAGCAACTGAAAGCGGACACCCGCGTTGCTTGCGCAAGAATGCTGAGTCGGCTCGCCGACTCTAAAGAATGGCGCGATGCATTGGCTTCGCTGAAGCTTGAATATTGTTATAGTCTTCAGTCTCTATCTGCTTCGCAATAATATAAGACGAACCTTTGATTAAACTCCGGCATTGCCGATAACAAATATAACTTGTGTTATTATCAATAGTAGACCACGTCCAAGACGGGCTACTGGGAAAGTTCCCGCATCATAAACCTCATTGTTCCAGCACTCACCAGCTGGACTCATCACCACCCATAAAAGGAAGAAGAAGTCAACCTCGTTCTACTAGCTACGGATCGTCGCAGGACACCTGAGGGAACGACGGAAGATTTAATTGGCGCCCAACCAATAAACAAGAACCCATACCATGTAAGTTCATAAGTGATTTCAGTCCAAAAATTATTAACAAAAGGTTAAAAAGAAAAAACAAGTAAAGTACATATTGCGGCATTCTTGTGCCAGCATTTCACTTTTATAAACGTTGCATACTCTTAATAAAATAAAAAACTTTTTGCTGCATACTTTTACCAACGTTCCATTTCAATAAAGCATTGCATACTTTCAACAACATTATATTTTTTGCTGTATACAATTTTTTTTTGTAAAAATATTGCATACCCCAAGATACACTATATTCTATTATTGCCAACAGTTTTACCTGCCGATCATTCACGATCGGTCTAAGTTTTGAAAAGCGCCAACCATAAGCCAATGAGTTGGGCCTATAGGGAGGTAAAAGTTGAATATAATAGTGAAGATAGCTGGGAAGGGGAACTCAATTGCTCAGTAGATCCTGATCCTGCAGACACCGCGGTAACTGAAAAAATGGATCCAGCTCAAGTTCAGACTCTCGTTGACGGTGCCATCAAGAAAGTTCTAGCGCAACAACAAAATCAGTTTCAAGCACAAATTACTGCTTTAACTTCACAAGTAAAGAGTTTGCAGGTAGAAGCACCGCAAATCATCACTTACGAAAAAATATCCGTCGATACTAACGTTAAATGCGATATCCCCTTAGACATTATTAAGTCTGTGCCGGATTTCACCGGCGTTTTTTTATTTTTTTTGGGGTGCCATTTAATTTTTCTGTTATTATAATTTTTAACAACTTAAATTAAACTTAAAATTACGTGTGCTTAGCAACTTATAATACAATATAAGTATGGTGTTTGTTGTGTACACATTTAAGCTATAACTCTGTTGGGCAAGTCGATGGGGTGCACCCTTCTAAGACGTCTTCTTGAGCGTTGCCTGAGGAGCCTTCTAGCTAGTGCGTTTGGTGGTAGGCTGCCGATTGCCGGTCGATTACACCGGCGTACAGGATGAATATGTAGCGTGGAGGCAAGCAGCCATCTACGCATACGAGCTGTTCAAGGGTTTTCCAAAGAGCACTACACACTACCAAGCGGTAGCAATTATTGGGAATAAAATCAAAGGCTCAGCTGGAGCCCTACTAGTGTCTCACAATACGGTTTTAAATTTCGATGCAATACTAGCTAGGCTAGATTGCACATACTCGGATAAAACATCCTTGCGTTTGTTGAGACAGGGTTTTGAGTTGGTTACCCAGGGCGAAATGTCCCTGATGCAGTACTACGATGACGTCGAGAAGAAACTCACGCTCGTAGCCAACAAAATTGAAATGTCTCACGACCCGATTTGCTCAACCGAGAGGTTAGAGACGACGCCTTGCACGCCTTTATCTCCGGTCTTAAAAAGCCGTTGAGAGCGGTTGTGTTTCCTGCGCAGCCAAAGGATCTACCATCTGCACTGGCCCTGGCCAGAGAGGCAGAATCTAGCATTGAGAGAAGCATGTTCGCTAACTCTTACGCTAAAGCCTTGCAAGAGCGGGCGCAACTTGCTGAAGGTAACAGAAACCGTGCCCAAAACAAACAGGCCAAATATAACAGAGACGATCAGAATCAGGAGAGAAATCCCCATTTTGTGAAACGCCAAAAGGGCGATCCCCAGCCTCAGGCCCCAAAAGACAATCAAACCGAGGCTCCACAGCCCATGGAAGTTAATTCTTCCTCCAGATTTAGACAAAAAACCGACTACAGCAAGCGTCAGGCTAATGAGTTCAACGCACCAAAACGCAAGAACTCGTCAGACCGTTTAACAGGTCAGAGGCGACAACGCGTTAACAATGTCGTACAAACAGATTCCAAAGAAGCTGTAGCACAATACGAGAAATCTGCCAAAGAGGCTGTCGAAGAGCTAGAGAGTGAGAACGAGTACGCACCTGGTGACGACTCAGTGAATTTTTTAGGGAACACTCCCGGCTTCCGTACATTGAGCGACGGTTGGCTGGGAGAACTTTGAAGATATTGATTGACACTGGCACGGCAAAAAATTATGTGAAGCCCTTAACAGAGCTAAAGACCATAACGCCGGTCGCCAAGTCATTCTCGGTAAACTCGATACACGGGTCTACCCAAATCAAACACAAATGCTTGATGAACATTTTCCGACATACTTCCCCATTCTTTCTCCTCGATACCTAAAATTCTTTCGACGCTATCATAGGCTTCGACTTGCTAACACAAGCCGGAGTCAAATTGAACTTGGCGAAGAACACCCTGGAATACCAGGGTGCATCCGAAAAACTCTAGTACTATCAATGTGCTGATGTGAACTTCACCGATGTCAACGACATCGTAGTCCCACCCTCCGTAAAGAAAGGGTTCAGGGACATAATACTCAGAAACAAAAGAGCCTTTTCATATGCAGAGGAAGCTCTACCCTTCAACACTGCTGTAATCGCTACAATCCGAACAGTAGACAATAAGCCTGTGTATCTGTGTTTCTGACTTCATAAACAAGGAAATCAAACAATTGCTGGACGATGGCATAATCAGGCCCTCCAGATCGCCTTACAACAGCCCAACATGGGTGGTTGATAAGAAAGGCACTGACTCATACGGTAACCCAAAAAAAAAGTTAGTAATCGACTTCAGGAAACTGAATGAAAGGACCATACCGGACCGTTACCCCATGCCGAACATTCCTATGATCTTAGCTAATCTAGGAAAGGCAAAATATTTCACTACTCCTGACTTAAAGTCTGGGTACCACCAAATCTACCTTGCGGAGCATGACCGCGAAAAGACTTCGTTTTCAGTAAGCAGCGGCAAGTACGAGTTCTGTCGTCTGCCGTTTGGCCTGCGCAACGCAAGCAGCATCTTCCAAATGGCAATATACGATGTCCTGAGGGAACACATAGGTAAGATTTGCTTCGTCTATGTAGACGACGTCATAATTTTTTCTAAAAATGAAACGGAGCACCTTCAACACATTAACATTGTGTTAAAATGTCTAATCGACGCCAACATGCGTGTACTTAGGCCCTGAAAAAACTCGATTCTTCAAGGAAAGTATCGAATTCCTGGGTTTCATTGTAACCAAAGACGGAGCAACATCCGATCCCAAAAAGGTTAAGGCTATTCAGGAATTCCCTGAACCAAAGAGTGTCTACAGCGTTAGGTCCTTCTTGGGGTTAGCCAACTACTATAGAATCTTTATTAAAGACTTTGCCGCTATAGCTCGTCCGGTATCGGACATACTTAAAAGGGAAAATGGTTCAGTTAGTAAACCCATATCAAAGAAAATACCTGTTGAATTTAATGAAGCTCAACGCGATGCATTTCATCGTCTGCGGAACATTTTGGCATCAGAAGATGTCATTTAAATGTATCCAGACTTCCAGAAACCGTTCGATTTAACCACTGATGCATCAGCCAGTGGAATTGGCGCGGTTCTTTCCCAAGGCAATAGGCCTATAACAATGATTTCTCGCGCCTTAAAACAGGCCGAACAAAATTATGCCACCAACGAAAGAGAATTGCTGGCCATTGTGTGGGCGTTAGGCAGATTGCAGAACTTTCTGTACGGTGCTAGGGAAATTAACATTTTCACGGACCACCCGCCGCTCACGTTCGCTGTAGCGGACAAGAACACGAATTCCAAAATTAAAAGATGGAAGGCTTACATTGACCAGCACAATGCCAAAATGTTTTATAAACCAGGCAGAGAAAATCTGGTGGCAGATGCCCTTTTAAGGCAAAACATTAATGCTCTGCAAGACGAGCCCCGTTCGGACGCTGCAACCGTTCACAGCGAACTCTCCCTGACCTACACGGTCGAGACAACAGACAAACCATTAAATTGCTTTAGAAACCAGATTGTCCTAGAGGAAGCGCGTTTTCCGCTAAAACGAAACTTGTTGCTGTTTCGCAGCAAAACGCGCCACTTGATCAGCTACACTGACAAGAGCACAATTCTCAAAACACTCAAAGAAGTTGTGAATTCGGGAGTCGTCAATGCAATAAATTGCGATCTTCCCACGTTAGCAAGCTTCCAACATGACCTGATCGTGCACTTCCCTGCTACCCAATTTTGGCACTGCAAAAATCTCGTGCAAGATATAACGGACAAAAACGAGCAGTTAGAAATTATCATTGCAGAACACAACCGAGCGCACAGAGCAGCTCAGGCAAATATTTAACAAGTACTTCGTGACTACTATTTTCCCAATATGAACAATTTAGCCAAAGAAGTGGTTGCAAACTGTAAGGTTTGCACTAAGGCCAAGTACGATAGGCACCCGAAGAAACAATAACTCGGGAAAACACTTATACCGGGTTATACTGGCGAAATGTTACATATTGATATTTTTTCGACAGACAAGAAACAGTATTCTGTTCAGTTCGTCTGGCAGGCAACATCAAATATTTTCTCAAAAAATAATTTTAGAAACAAATACAGGCAACATCAGAAATAAAATAAATAAATTTGTCAAAACTGAACATTACTCGTTGCTGTGCACAATTCACAGACTTTGGACGCTGTTGCGTGCAGTGTCGGCAAAAGCTATACAACCACGAACATTAGGAAAAAGTGTTTAAACAGTAAATCCAGCCCAACGGGCACATCGGGCACCCAGCCGTATTTATCGACTGTGCAGTGTCTGAAGCTATCAAGTATGGATGATAAAACTCTTACGCGCTCAGAATCTAGTCAGTCTAAAAAAGCGATGATGTCGGTAGCTGGCATATCTCAAAAGGACCTTAGGGCTCAGTTGTTAAATGATATCACAATGAAGATAGGATCCAACAGCAAGACTTCCAACGCAGAGAGCAATGTGCCTGCATCTACTGCACACCCATCTGCCAAGCAACTGACGTCAACAGCCGATGTGTCATCGAGGGCTGAGTTAGTCAGCAAATTGACGACAGTTACCAATAAGTACTCTGGGCTTAAGACAGGGATAAGTAGCTCAATAGCTACGAACATTAAAAGCTCCCACGAACACGATGATGATGATGACCAGACAGCTGCTGCAGCGGCCCGCATGCATGTCTCGCAAGCGAAGAAGATCGGTAAACGGAAAGGACCCTACACAACCTCTCCCCCAGCATCACGCCGCAAACATAACATTGCTGACGTAGTACTAAACACGACCAATAAATTTTCTCTTTTGGCCGAAAAAGATGACGACGGTATGGACGTCGAGAACGCTACTGAGATATATGAATCTTCAGAAGATGAGCCACCAAATCAGGCGGACCCCTTGGATTTGGGAGCATCAACATCTGCGCAGCCTATAGCCACCGCTGTTGGTAAGAAGCCACCCCCTATTGTAGTCAATAACATTGATAATATCTATGACGTGTGGCAACTTCTGATGAATGTTGTGGATGAAAATAGATTGGTTATTAAATCCAATATGGGTAAAACCATGCGACTCCTTTCCAGCGATGTGCCCACCTATAGAGCTATAGTGAACAAGCTTAACGAGCACAAAATTGAATTCCACTCATACCAACTCCATGAGGAGAAGCCTTATCGCATTGTCATTAAGGGACTGCATCACTCTACGCTTAATCGAGAGATTATTGATGAGCTTAAGAGCAAAGGTCACACAGTTCTCCACTTACATAACCCAAAAAAGAAGGACTCTAATGAGCCTATGAACCTACACTTTCTTAATATAGAACCAGCGCCTAATAACAAGGGGGTTCTTGCTATTAGGAAAATGTGCAAACAGGTGGTTAAAATTGAGACTGCTCGTAGAAGTCATGAAGTTGTGCAATGCCACAGATGTCAGGAGTATGGACACACAGCCAAATACTGCACAAAGCAGCCTAGGTGTGTAAAATGCGGCGATAACCATCGGTCTACTGAATGCACCAGGTCACCTGACGTGCCAGCTACATGCGTACACTGCTCTTGCAGCCACCCGGCAAATTATAAGGGGTGCACGGTTTTCATCGAGTACATAAGGCGAGCGGGAGCTCCTAAGGCCATTAAAAACGCCAACCTAACCCCAAAATTGCCAAACCAGATCCGGAGAATCAGAACACATGAACCAGAGCCAGTAAACGTTCCAAGTTCATTCATTAAGGAACAAGTTGGAGGGCAATCATATGCTGCTGTGGCTAGACGCGGCCTGAAGCAGCAGCAAGAACAGAGTCAAACCCGACAACAAGTTGAGCAACAGATGCCAGTCAACGGAGATGAGATCTCTTCTGCCATCAAGGATATGACTCGAGCTATTGAGAGAATGGCAGATATGCAGCAGCAAGTTTTGGGGATGCAACAGCAAATCCTCACGCTTATGACCGCGTTGCTGTCAAAATGAATTCACCACTAAAGGTTCTTATCTGGAATGCCAACGGCATTTCAGGTAAAGTACTAGAGCTTGAAGCTCTAGTACGAAAACATGACATCAAGGTCATCCTCCTGTCAGAAACCAGGACGAATGGCTTATCATTTCCAAGAATATTTGGCTTCGAGGTGTACCCAGTACATTGGGTTGATAATCGTACAGCTGCAGGGGGCTGCGCTGTACTCGTTCGGAGCAATCTGATACATTTCCCTCAGTTGACTTTAGTTAATCGGGCTTACCAGTATTCAACGGTTAGAGTTTCGACAGATGCTGGAGATGTGGTTTTTGGAGCTATCTATTGCAGGCCAAATGAGAGGATATTGATTAATGATTTTAATAATATTCTTAACTCGGCTGGTAACAAGTACTTGGTGGGTGGAGATTGGAACGCTCATCATTGGCTGTGGGGTGGACGAAGCAGCAATGCACGAGGCATACAGCTTGCTGGGAGCCTGTCTCGTAGACAAGCAAAGATCCTTGCAACGGGATCACCAACAAGGTACCCTTATGGAGCAAGAGGTACTCCTTCCTGCATTGACTTTGCCATATACCAGATTCTTTCCATATCTGATGATTGGGACCTCCCTAGTGACCACCTTGCCCTGATAGTTACTTTGGATAGCAGTGCAAGAATGGTCAGTGGACCACCAAGGCTCATCAACGCACGTACCAACATTGAGGAGTTTCAGAGACGGATTGGCGAAAGTATCGAGCTTAACACTACCATCAACACTGGATTGGATGTTGAAAATTCCATTGATTTGCTAATCGCCAAGATCCGGTCGGCTGCAGCTGAAACCACCCCGCCCCCTATGGTAAGACGCCAGGATAATTCTGGAAACAGACTCCCAGCGGATATAGCAAACTTGCTCAGAATCAAGAGGCAAAACAGACACAGATACCAGACAACGCATAGCCCTCAGGACAAGGCAGTATGGCGAAGATCTGAGAGGGAGCTTAAGGAGGCACTACGCAGGCTTAAAAGTGAAACTTTTACTAGAAGGTTAGAGAGTATGGATTACACATGTGATTCTGGTTACTCTCTGTGGCGTGCCACACGTAGCCTAAAGCGCCAACCTTGGAGAACTGTACCGCTTCGCTGTCCTGGAAACGGGCACTGCCAAACTGACGACGAGCAAGCTGAGACGTTTGCAAGTCACCTTGAAGAACGCTTTA
Source organism: Scaptomyza flava (assembly GCA_030179655.1). Lineage (NCBI taxonomy): Eukaryota > Metazoa > Arthropoda > Insecta > Diptera > Drosophilidae > Scaptomyza > Scaptomyza flava. Next base: position 326,880 of record JARNME010000289.1, read on the forward strand.
CGCCGCTTGACCTAGCTGATCAGAATAGCCTTAATGAGACCGCCCAAGCACTGGAGACTCCTCTGCAGATGTCTTTGCCCATCAACCCCATCAGAGTGGAGGAGGTCAAGGAAGCTATTAATATCCTTCCTAGTTCTAAGGCTCCTGGCCATGACGGTATTTGCCACACCACCCTGAGGGCCCTGCCAATTCGAGCGCTTCTCTTTATAACGTTGATTTTCAACGCTATACTAAGAACCCAGCACTTTCCTGCCCAGTGGAAGTTAGCAAGGATCCACATGATTCATAAGTCGGGTAAGCCGGAGGATGACCCTGAGTCATATCGACCGATCAGCCTCTTGCCATCTCTGTCTAAGGTTTGGGAGAGGCTTATTGCTGCACGGCTTGTTAGGCTTATGGATAATATGAACATTCTTCCTGACCACCAATTTGGGTTCAGGAGAGGGCATGGTGCAATTGAACAGGTTCACAGAGTGGTTAACCACATACTTAAGGCATTCGATGACAAGAGCTATTGCTATGGTATCTTTGTGGATGTCCAGCAGGCGTTCGACCGCGTCTGGATTAGAGGTCTGCTTCAAAAAATAAAAACGCGCCTCCCAGCTCCCTATTTCATGCTAATGCGTTCATACCTAACGGAACGCAGGTTTGAAGTCAAGGTGAGGGCTGCGATCTCTACCACGCGGGAAATGAAGGCGGGCGTTCCGCAAGGCAGCGTACTGGGCCCTTTTCTATACAACCTGTACACGGCGGACATACCCACTCCTGATGATCTTGAAGACCTCGCCTCACCAGGTAATTTTCTCATTGCCACATTTGCTGACGACGTGGCAGTATTCCACTCTGCCTCTTGCGAGTATGAGGCTGCTGACGGAGCCCAGGAGTATATCCACATCCTTGCGAGCTGGGCTCGCAGGTGGAACATCAAGCTCAACGCCTCGAAGAGCCAAGCTGTCAACTTTACACTGAGACGTGGAGAAGCACCGGCAGTCTGGCTTGATGGGAGTCCCTTGCAGCCTGAAAATCATGCTCGATACCTGGGGATCACATTGGACAAAAGGCTCTGTTTTCGCTCTCACTTTGATGGGCTCCTTAAGCAATGTCGGTGCAAGCTGTCAAAAGTTAATTGGATGATAAACGCCAATAGCGCCTTGCCGCTGCGCTGCAAACGGGCAGTGTACAACACTTTGGTTGCTCCGACTTGGAGATATGGTATACAGATTTGGGGCATTGCGTGTCGGACAAGTCGACGACGTATCCAGACACTCCAGAATTTGGCTTTGCGTCGAATAACTGGTGCTGCCTGGTACGTACGAAATTCAACCTTGCACAATGACCTCAGATTGACTACCATAGACAGCCAAGTTGGAGCTTATTCCATCAGATACAACGCACGTTTGCAGCGGCACCGAAGCCGGCTGGCTAGAGAGCTTGCGGGGAGAAGAGTCGTTAGAAGACTTAAGCGCAGGTCATTTGGAAACCTAATACAATAGCCTGGTGACGATCCAAAGGAAGTCAACCTAATCCACAAGACCTACAACTACGCCTGAAGTCAACCAGGCTTGCCGAATTTACTAATGAAGATCACTGTGTTGTAATAAAAACTAACTGTGTTTTTGGTCCAATACATTAAATTTACCCCCCCAAAAAAAAAAAAAAAAAAAAAAAAAAAAGACAAGAAACAGTTCTTGACCTGCATAGGCAAATTTTCCAAATTTGCAGTCGTCCAACCGATATTGTCCAGAACAATAATCGATGTCACAAACCCTCTGTTACAGATTGTTAACCTTTTCCCCGCATTCAAGACAATTTATTGCGATAACGAGGCGGCTTTCAATTCCGAGACCATCACTTCGATGCTCCGGAACGCCTACGGCATTTGCATTGTGAACGCAGCCCCGCTTCACAGCACCTCAAACGGCCAAGTGGAACGCTTTCACAGCACCCTGACCGAAATTGCGAGATGCCTCAAACTAGACAGGAAAATCAGCGACGCTACAGAGTTGATCTTAAGGGCTACGATAGAGTACAACAAGAGTTTGCACTCGGTTACCCGCGAGAAACCAATCGAAGTTGTTCATGCGACAACTGTTGAGCGTCGCGAGCTCGTCAAAGACAGGCTGATTAAGGCACAGCAAGACAATATCAAAAGGTGCAATGCATCCAGGCAAAACCGCGTGTTCGAGGTAGGCGAAAAGGTGTTCCAGAAGAACAACAAGAGGTTAGGGAACAAATTAACTCCTTTATGCTCAGAACAAAAGGTCGAAGCAAACCTAGGAACGTCTGTCCTCATTAAGGGGAGGGTGGTCCATAAGGGCAACCTGAAATAGGTGTCTAAGCCAATTTAGAGTTAAAACACCGTCTTATATTGCTTATCCATTTCAGGTTTGCACTCACCTTGCCCGTATCACTAGCAGCGGTAAATGCTCGGATCACCGACTTCTCGCATGCCAACTACATCCCGATCATAGATGGGGAAGTATTGGTGTTCGATCAACGTAGCTACTTGAGGCACTCAAGCAACATTTCTGAGTTTGTTAGCATGATAGACGAGACCGAAAAACTGTCCGATTCCTTTCCGCAGTCGCATATGCGCAAGCTACTTGACGTAGATACAGATCACCTTAGAACTTTATTGTCCGTTCTTCAAGTGCATCACAGGTTTGCACGAAGCCTCGATTTCTTAGGCACTGCCTTGAAGGTTGTTGCTGGCACCCCTGATGCTTCCGATTTTCTAAGGGTACGCATTACAGAGGCTCAATTAGTGGAATCTAATTCCAAACAGATCTTAATAAACTCCGAAACGCAAAAGCAAATAAACAGACTAACAGACACCATTAATAAAATTATCAGTTCACGCAAAAGCGATTTGGTTGACACTCCTCATCTGTTCGAAACATTGTTGGCAAGAAATAGAATATAAAATGCAGAAATTCAAAATTTAATTCTCACCATAACGTTGGCAAAAGCAGACATAGTAAACCCTACAATCCTAAATCATGCCGACTTGAAATCACTTATCGAACAGGATATTCCAATAGTTAGCTTAATAGAAGCATCTAAGATCAGGGTCCTTCAGTCCGAAAATATTATCAACATATTAATAGCATACCCTAAAGTTGAGTTTAGATGCCAAAAGATCTCCGTCTACCCCGTATCACACCAACAAACCATCCTGCGACTCGACGAGGACACGCTGGCGGAATGCGAAAAGGATACCTTTGCAGTTACTGGTTGCACCGTGACTACGCACAACACCTTTTGCGAACGATCACGGCGTGAAAACTTCGCCAGTTCCCTCCACGCGGGAAACACTGCCAACTGCCATACCCAGCCCAGCCACCTAAAAGCAATCATGACTATAGATGACGGCGCCGTAATTATCAACGAAGCAACAGCGCGCGTCCGAACTGATGGTGGCGCAGAGGTAACCGTCTCAGGAACCTTCCTGATAACATTTGAACGTCTGCAGATATCAATGGCACAGAGTTTGTGAACTTGCTTAATTTACCAAGCAAGCAGCCTGGTGTCGTGAGGTCACCGCTCCTGAACATCATCGGGCATGACCCGGTGTTAAGCATACCGCTACTGCATCGAATGAACATCGACAACCTACAATCAATTCGAGATGTCAAGGAGGAGGTAAATGCGGCCGGCTCGCCCAAGTTCTGGTTCATTATTGGCGCAATTCTGAACATCGGACTAATTGGCTCATTCATCATTTTTATGGCACTAAAGAGAAAGCGAGTAACACTGGAAATACAGCAGGCTTTGGACAACTTCAACATGACCGAGGACGGCCATCATCCTGACGGGGGGGTAGTTAACAACTTAACATATAAGATACACTCTCACATTCATCTAAGTACACAATCATAAGCAATTTGGTTGCCCTCAGCAACAAAGTACAACAGCACACACAGTCTTAAGCATTCTGGTTGCCCTCAGCAACAAAGTACTATTTTGTAAGCAATGTTGACTCGCCGATGAGAGTTCAGCGTACAGCAACTGAAAGCGGACACCCGCGTTGCTTGCGCAAGAATGCTGAGTCGGCTCGCCGGCTCTAAAGAATGGCGCGATGCATTGGCTTCGCTTATGCTTGAACATTGCTATAGTTTTTAGTCTCGATCTGTATCGCAACGCAATAAGACGAATAATTGATTAAACTCCGGCATTGCCGTCAATAAACATAATTTGTGTTATCAATAATAGTAGACCACGTCCAAGACGGGCTACTGGGAAAGTTCCCACATCCCACATGGATTTATCATCACCCTTCATAAAGGAGAAGAAGTTATTCCTGTTCTACTTACTACGGATCGTCGCAAGGCATAGGAGTGTACGACGGAAGACATAATTTACATACGCAGAACAAGTAAAACTTTACAAATAAAAGCGTAAAAGAAGTGAAAGAATTTTAAATGGTGAAAATTGCCAGTTTAAAGGTGGATCAATTGAAGATTCTACTTAGAGAACGGAATCTGTCAACAACCGGCACAAAACCAGATCTTATATTGCGTCTTGAAGAATTTATGGAGTCTGATGAAATCGAGATGTCGCAGCCAACAAGTCAAGAGCCAGCTATTATAGCGCAGCTACAAGAGGATATGATTCAGCTAAAGAATATGATGGCACAGTTAATAAATAGGCAAAGTATAAACAACATAGTAGATATAGCCCCACAGCAAGTAGAGGAGGAGCCACCTCCAAGGCCGGAAAGCCCTAGAGCTCCGGTGGATCATAATGTTCGTCATGCATCAGTTAAGGAAATTGCAAACACATAACCTGAGTATGATCCCAGTGATGAGAGCGCCATATCCGTCAGCCAGTTCATCGATCGTGTCAACAAAGTGGTGGAAACATATCACTGGGATGAGAAATTTCTATTGCTAGCTGTGTACACGCGCCTTAAGGGCCCAGCTAAAATGTGGTTTGGTTCTTCGCCGATTTTGCACACAAAATGGAGTGATTTTGCCGACTCAATACAAGATGAATTCGGTGTCAACCCAGATGAGGCCGAAATTCATTTTTCAATGGCAAATGCAACCAGACGTACAAAGGAGCCAGTAAAGGAGTATTGTCTTAAAATGGCAGCACTTGGAGTTCATTTTAAACTTAGCGAAGCAGCAGTGATTAGATATACCAGAGCAGGATTGCAGCACCGTGAGTTGCAAAACAGCATTGCAGCGATACAATTTAAAACAATGAAGCAGTTGAGAGATTCCGCAGAATCCTATTTTGTAAACAGAGGCGGATTGTTTGCAAATAAAAAGGAAGTTGTTCCAAAGAGCAACGTGGAAAAATATCAGGCTGTTGAGCAGAAGCAACCAAGACAACGAGAGAGTTTTAAATGCTACAATTGTGGTGAACTTGGGCACTTTGCAAATTTGTGTCCAAAAGAGCAGAAGAAACCTCGCTGTAACAAATGTAATAAGTTTCATGCAATTGGAGAGAATTGCCAGACGGTAACTGCATGCCGTAAAAATGTAGTGAACCAAGACAAGGTATTTACCAAACAAGTAATTGTTAATCACAAAGAGTATTCGGCATTTTTTGATACCGGTAGCCAATCCAGTTTTGTTCGTGAAGCTGCAGCCAAAGTCATCAACGCACCTAGAATCAAATGCTCTATGCAAATGAGAGGCATTTGTGGAGGCATATGCAGCCTTACTGAAGCTTTTAAAGTGGACATCAATCTAGAAGGGAAAGTAGTTAGTGCAGAATTTTATGTGGCAGACGACAAAATTTTGCAAGAAGATTTCTTATTTGGTCAAGATATCATCGTTGGCTCAAACCTTTTGTTAAGTTTGATAGAAACATGTACCCAAGTCAACCGAGCAGGTCAACAACCAGGGATGGGCAAAGACATTATTCACAAATTAATAGATAGCACGCAAAACAAAGACGAGAAAAGCCAAATCAAGAAATTATTGGAAAATTATTGCGATGTTTTTTCAGATGGCTTGAAAGATATCGGAAAAACAAATATTGTGGAAGCGCGTATTGTTGTCGAAAGTGGACAAATTGTAGCACAACCCCCATACAGTTTCAGAACCAAAAAGAGCCAAAATCAACAATATGGTCGATGAGTTATTACAGCACGACACAATAAGCAGATCGACAGCGGAGTACGCAAGCCCTTTGGTGCTCATCAAAAAGTCAAATGGAAACGATCGCCTTTGCGTGGATTATCGTCGCATAAATAAGCTTATACAGAAAGAGAATTTTCCAGTTCCGAATATTGAAGAGTGTCTACAAGAAGCAAAGAAATTTTAGTTATTTTCGTCGCTGGATTTAAACAGTGGCTATTATCAAGTGGAGATAGCACCGGACAGTAGAAAATATACAGCTTTTATTACTACAGAGGGACTGTACGAGTTTTAGCGCCTACCGTTTGGTCTTAAGAATGCACCAGCTGTTTTCAACAGGTTAATGGCAGAACTGCAGAAACGTGTGAAAAGAGGCGATATGATACACTATATGGATGATATATTGATCGGAAGCCAGACTTTCGAAGAGATGCTCGTGAAGCTAGAGCGTGTTCTTAAAGCTTTGAGAGAATGTGGATTGACGCTTAACGCGGATAAATGTGAGCTGCTGAAGGAATCGATTAAGTTTTTGGGTCACAAGATACACCCTGGGGGAATCAGCCCTGGAGAAGCTAAAACCAGCGCTATCGCCATGTTCCCAGCACCGACTACTGTTATGGAAGTAAGAAAGTTTTTGGGTCTTAGTGGATATTTTCGGAAATTCGTCGCTGGATATGCCATCATATCGGAGCCTTTGCGTGAGCTATTGCGCAAACACCAGAAGTTTAAGTGGGAAAAACCACAGGAAGATGCATTCATCGAGCTAAAGAAAAGTTTAATTTCAAAACCAGTAATAACAAGCTATCGCGTCGATGCCGAACAAGAACTACACACCGATGCCAGCGCAATAGGTTTAGCCGACGTATTACTGCAGCAAGAAGATCAAAATTGGAAGCCCATCGCCTATTACAGTCGCACTACAACGAAATCAGAGAAGAATTATCATAGCTACGAGTTGGAGGCCTTAGCCGTAGTTGAATCATTAGAGCGATTCAAATATTATGTTACTGGAAAACGCATCAGAGTCATAACGGATTGTAGTGCCTTAAAAACAACTATGGACAAAAAGGAGTTAATACCCCGAATCGCAAGATGGTGGTTGAGAATTCAGGAGTTTGATATTGAAATTGTACATCGAGCGGGATTGCAAATGGAGCATGTGGATGCCCTAAGCCGAGCACCAGTTGAAGAAGCTCATGAAATAGAAACTGCCAGCTTAAAGATATTAAAAACTGTCATTGATGAAGCGGATTGGTTGTTCACTATGAGAGACAACAAGGTAAATGAGAACGACGAGTATGTTATCGAACATGATCGGTTGTATAAGAAGTACAATGACGAGTGATTATGGGTCGTACCAAAGCAGCTACGATTTCATATTCTGCATGAATGCCATGATAACGTAAGACACATGAGTGTCGAGAAAACAGTTAGTCGGATTCTAAAATTGTTTTGGTTTCCACGCATGCGAAATTACGTAAAAGGATACATAAAATCATGTGTAGGCTGCGCGCTCAACAAAAAACCAGGTGGACGACTTGAGGGTCAATACCACTATGATGCCATAGTTCCAGTGCCGTTTTCGACTATCCATATTGATCACTTAGGACCGTTCCCAAAGAGTTATAAAAGGAACGAGCACATCATCGCAATTGTTGACGCATTTACGAAGTTTACCATAATCCACGCTGTTAAAAGTACAGCCACAAAGCACGTTATAGAGGTGCTGCAGTTGATGACCAGTTATGTCGGAATGCCAAGCCGCATAATATCAGATCGTGGTACAGCTTTTACATCAAAGGACTTCGAGAAGTTTTGCAGAGATAACAACATAAAGCATATACTAAACGCAGTACGCACACCAAGAGCTAATGGGCATGTGGAACGAGCCAACAGGATTATATTGTCAATGCTGTTGCCGATGACAGAAAACGAGAAACGCTGGGATGAGAAGTTGCGCTCGATCCAGTGGAGTATGAACACAATGGTTAACAACACAACAAAATGTTCTCCGTTTGAGCTATTATACAGTTACGAGCCTCGAGATATATTGCAAAACACTCTGACAAGCATTATCCAAAGTCAGGAGCAGAAAATGTTAACAGATGCCGAGCTTGGTAGTCTACGATCAGAGACGGCGACGAGGATTAATGATCACCGAGCCAAAGCCAAGGAGTTGTACGATTTCAAGCACAAGAAGCCCACCGTTTACTGCGCAGGTGACCTTGTGTTGGTAGAGAACGAGCCTTATAGCACGGGCACGTCACGAAAATTGGAGCCCCGGTATAAAGGTCCGTTTGTCATAAGCAAGGTGTTGCCACATGATCGATATCTTGTAGAAGACATCCCGCACGCCCAAAGCAAACAACGACATTACAAATCATCATAAATCATTATAAATCAGGAAAGGCCGAATGTGAGCAACCAAACAGCTGATATGCATTTTCAACCCGTTGGCAGTGCCAAACCAATGCCGATGCTATGGGACACGATACCGATAACGAGCGAGTCGAACAGCGACAAGAAGAACAAGAAGCGGCACGCGGCTCTCAAGAAATAATCTTTGCTATTCAATTAATTATGCTTTATCCAAAGCTTAAAGCCTACAAATAAAGTATTCAGAATTAAAATATAACCATCCTTACACTTGTTATCATTTGACCTTGGTTTTAGCTGATTAATATGGCGTTTGATGTAACCATATTGCGAACGAATGATGAATAACATTCGGCCTAGTGGACGATCGATTATGGCTTCGATCCACTTTTCTCCTTTGGCGTAGTTTCGAGCATACCTTCTGGTTTGGCGAGAACTTTTGTGACGGCTGCTTGTTTTGACGATCAGTTGGCTGCTCGAAAAGTTGGCTTAAAATTGTGCGAACAGGGCGACCATGGATTAGTTCTGCAGGCGTTTTTCCTTGGGCGTTTGGTGTGAAGCGATATGAAGCTAGATACTTCAGGACTGCTGCTTTTGCTGTGAACCCATCAGTAACATTTTTGCTTACTGAGTATTTAAATGACTGAACAAATCGCTCTGCCAGTCCATTCGATGCAGGATGAAAAGGTGCTGTTGTGATGTGATTGATACCGTTTGCAACGCAAAACTGTTTGAATGCGTCTACTGTTAGTTGTGGGCCATTGTCGCTGACCAAGGTTTTTGGAAAACCTTCGATGGCAAAGATTGCTGTCAATGCTGCTATAGTGTTGGCTGTTGTTGTAGATGACATTTGTGTGACGAACGGGAACTGAGAGTATGCATCTACGCAGATGAGCCACATTGAATCAAATATCGGACCAGCAAAGTCGATATGAATCCTCTCCCAGGCTGAAGTTGCTTGCGGCCAACTCTGAAATTCTTTAACTGGAGAAGGATTATTAGTTTTACAAATGTTGCATGACTTGGCAATATGGGCGATATCCTCATCAATGCCAGGCCACCATGCATGTTGGCGTGCTAGTTGTATCATCCTTACGATGCCCCAATGACCATCATGTAAGAGCTTAATGTTGTCATTTCGCAATGCTTTCGGTATGATGATGCGACTTATATCGGTGCGTAAACATAACAATTGCTTGTTGACTGTTATGGCGAATCGGCGATTGAAATAGGGCACTATTTCCGGATCGCTTGGCTATTCTGGCCAGCCATTTGAAACAAAGTATCGTACTTTTTTCAGAATGGTGTCTTTTTCCGTATGCTTGACTATAATGTCGGCATTTATTGGAGTCGATATTTCTACTACGTTATAGCATGCTTCTGTTTTGTCGAACTCCTCATCTGTAGGCAACGGCAAGCGAGATAAAGCATCAGCGTTTCCGTGCTGAGTCGTTGCACGGAACCTGATCTCAAAGGTATAGGCCATAAGGATTATAGCCCAGCGTTGAAGTCTATGCGAAGTCATTGTAGGAAGATGCTTGCTCGGATTAAATATTGTAATTAACGGCTTGTGGTCTGTTACCAGTATAAATTTACGTCCGTACAAATATTGATGAAACTTCTTTACCCCAAATATTATAGAGAGTGCTTCTTTCTCAATTTGGCTGTATTTGACTTGATGCTTGTCAAGTGTTTTTGATGCAAATGCTATTGGCCTTTCTTTTCCATCTGTTTGAATGTGTGATAACACAACACCAATGCCATATGACGATGCATCAGTGGCTAGAACGAGCGGTTGCTGTTCATTAAAATGAGCCAATTTTGTTGCATTTATAATGTGCGTTTTTAATGCAGTAAACGCCTGTTGCTGATCTGTACCAAATTTGAATTGTACGTTTTTGCGTCGGAGTTGATTTAGCGGAGCTGCTAACTGAGAGTAATTAGGTATAAAATTGCAGTAGTAGTTTACCTTTCCCATAAACGCGTCTAGTTGCTGAATGTTGTTGGGTGGTTGCAACTCTTTGACAGCTTGCAAACCCGATGTGTCAGTTAGGATGCCTGAAGCACTGACTCTTCTCCCTAAATACTCTATTTCCGATTGGAAAAATTAGCATTTCTCCTTTTTGCATCTTATGCCATTCTCCTGTAGAATAGTTAAGATTTGTTCGACGCGGGCAATGTGTTCGTCGCTTGTTGGCGCTGATATAATTATGTCGTCAAGATAATTGCCACATCCTGGGATGCCACTAATAAGTTGCTGTAAGTAACGCTGGAATATAGCAGGCGCGCTAGCTATTCCATACGGCAGACGTTGGTACTGAAAAAGACCTAACGGGGTATTGACGACCATAACTTGTTTTGAAGCTTCATCTAGCTGCATCTGAAAATAGGCATCTTTTAGATAAATTTTTGTAAAATGTTGACCATGGCGAATAACGTGTAAAAGTGATTCACGTGTAGGCAGGGGATACTGCTCAATGTTGAGTTGCGTGTTGACGCCTTGTTTGAAGTCCCCGCAGATACGAATTGCTCCCAGTTGCTGAACTTAATGGGCTTCCAGATACCGGCTTGCGTGAGGCGTTCTGCTTCCTCCTTAAATTTTTCTAGTTGAGCAAACGGTATTGGACGGCTTTTAAAAAATTTTGGTGTGGCGTTTGGCATTAAGTAGACTGATGCTTGGAAGTTTTTTATTGCTCCGATAGCTGGCTCAAATACTTCTTTGAATTTGTCACAAAGATTAGCTATTTGACCGTCGAATTGTGCACTTATATTTTGGATTTGTTCAATTTTAAAATTGAATGTTTTAAACAAGTCTCTTCCGAATAAGTTATTTGAGTTTTTTACTTTTGCTACAATTAACACTACATTCGCTTCTTTGTTGTTATACTTTGCCACAGTATGCAGTTCACCCAATATTGGAATTGGCGTATGTCCGAATGCTTTTAACTTTTTACTGCACTTTATTATTTTTGGACTGTTAAGCATTTTATACGTTGTTACATTTATTATTGACACCGAAGAACCCGAATCTATTTCGAATGGAATGTTTTGATTGAAGATAGCCAGATCAATAATGTTTTTATTGTCATCTATTTCCATAATAGTGTACACACTGTTCGATTGTGCGGCGTTTTGGTAATTGCTTTTGTTTTCACTATTCTCACTTTTCGGTTTCTTTGTCAGGCAGACATATGCTATGTGGCCTTTTCTACCACATTTGTTGCATATGGCAAAGCGAAACTTGCATTTGTCTCGCGCGTGTGAGCGACCACAACCAGAGCAATATTTTAACGGGCTCTTCTCTGTATTCATTGTTTCTTTAGCTTTGCTTTGGTTTGTGGTATACTTTGCGTTTACTGTTGCGTATACCGTTGAATTTACCGGAATGTTTTTTTCGACGTTCTCTTTTAACGCAGCTACGGTTTTAGTTGTCGTTTCGAACGTTTCTGCAACTATTAATACGTCATTTAGGGACGGCTGTACTTTTTGCAATGCTGCTGCACGGACAGCATCAAAAGGCGTGTGGACTATGATTTGATCGCGGATCATCTCATCTACGAAGTTGCTTGAGCACCCTTCGGCTTTGCATACAAATTGACACTCGCGCGCAATTCCACGCAGATCGGCAACCCAATCACTATGTGACTGTGAGTTCCGCATCTCTCGTTTAAAGAATTCGTATCGAGCGGCTACTACGTGACGCTTGGCTATAAAGTGTTCCGTTAACTTTTTTGCTAGATCACTGTATGTTTTGTCGTTTAAATTGTCTTCACCAAACAGGTTTTTCAACAGTTCAAACATGTCTGCGCCGATCCAGGATAGAAAATATGATATTTGCTTCTCTGGAGCAGACACTGAATACGACACGAAATGTTGTGTTAGCTGTTGGTGGTATGATTCCCAATTTTGCTGTTCTTTTTTAAAACTTGGAAACGGAGGGCATATGGTTAATTCACCCGGTTGGCTTGAATTCCCACTTTGGAGTACATTCCGATCGAGGATCGTTTGTATCCATTGTTGCTGTTGTTCTAGCATGTTCTTGGCAAATTGTTGCTGAAGAGCCAATATTCTTTCAATATCATTTTGTTCGTTCGGCATTTTAGGGCTGTTAAAACTGACGCGACACGACACAAATACAAGAACGCTGTGTAGAACTTTTTTTTTCGTTATTCCGTTTTATCCTCGTCGCCAGTTGTTGTGTATGCGGAGAGTCATGTAGTGACTCGCTTGAGTATCGTTATAAGACTCTTTATTTCATTACTTTGATACATTGAATATGAGTAGTTATCGGTTCTTAATGATATGCGATATATGCGATATTTGTGTGCAATCGATTAATAATGAATATATAAGTACATATATAACATTCGACTTCCGCGTTTGACCACGGCAGCGATAGTAAGTTAAAGACAAAAGAAGCCAACGCTTTAAATCGGTGATTACCTTCCGAATCCTCATAACTGTTTGCTTCAGCCCAAAATTTCACGGTGCAATCCGTATTTTACCATTTTAAAAAATGTATACTGTTATACTGCAGAACGAGCTAATCAATCTGAAGGACAAGCAGTTTGAAATGCTCTAGGATTTAAATAACAGAGCCCTTTTTAGCATTCAAAATTTTATCAACATAAAAAATTTCGATTTGCTGAAGCATTTGGAAGTTTTCTGGTAATCTGAAAAAAAAGAAAAGAAGTGTTAGCCTAATTAATTATATTTATAGAAAATTACTTACCTCTGTTTAAGCTCATCTATAAGTGCAATTATAAACTCCGTGCACCTAAATCGAATCTCCATTTCCATTTCGTCAGAAATATTTTCCTTAATTTTTTTAAGCAATATTTCATAACCTAAATGCAGATCCCTCTTGACATGTCCTTTAAAATCTGTATTTAGAACGTAAACTATGTCTTTAAGGGGTATTACTTTTGATTTTAATGTATTTATTGCAAATACAAGATCTGTCAAAAAATTGCTTGCATTTGAATTAGTGGCTTGAAAATTTTTGTTTATAGTCTGCATTTCGCCTAACACAGGCTTTAAAAACGTTAAATACAATAAATTTATTTCATTGCTGAACAATTTATGTAAGTTTTGCGCTTTAAAACATTTTTCTTTTGCTGCTGCAATGCTAAAATGAAGCTTAAGTTCAATCCACTGATCTACAATTCTGGCAACTGCAGTTTCTATAGATAGCCACCGTGTTTCACAGACTTTTGGAATTTTAAGAGGTGCCTTAAATATGATAAAAAGTATTAGAAAAACAGAAAACTAGACTTCAAACAAAGACAAGACTACAAACAAGACTGGACAAACACAACGCAGATTAGTCAGATCTAAAACGACATACAAAAATATTAGGGTACTATGTATTGAGTACTAAAACACACACAAACACAGATTTTCACTTACCTTATCACTATTAATCAGCTCATAAGTTTTTTGATAATCTGATTGGCGCTTACTGCTTTTCGAGAACCAATTAAAGCTTTCGTATACAATATACTCCAAAGATTCAGGCAAAAACTTTGTACAGGCCTAATTCACTGCTAATTGCACTGAATGGCATACACATTTGATTAATATTAAGGAAGGTACGGTCTTCTTCAATTCAGTAAATACGCTTTGTTTTGAGCCAACCATTCCGCTAGCGTTGTCTGTACCGATTCCATTTAACTTCATAATATTTAGTCCTAATCTTTTTAGCTCTTGACGGAGACTATGGTCAGCTATGGTCTTCAAATTTAATGCCTCAAGTGGGACAAGAGACAAAAATGTCGATACCATTAACTGCCGGTGGGAACTAAAATAATTAATTACACCACCTGAAAAGAATACTCGTATGGTTTACCCGTTTTATTAATTAATAAATTTTATTTTTAGCTTGCCAAGAGACTTGCAAACACTGACATCAGTACTTTCGTCCAGCAATAAACTGAATTGAGCATCACCAATATCAGTTTTTAACTCCTCCAGAAAACATGGTCCCAAAACATTTTTTATTATATTTTTACACTTCATTCTGTGAACTTTAACTTTGTCTCCATCGAATTTTGTGGCGCACAATATACCCAAATGGTCAATTGGTGAAATTGCAGAATGGGTGGCAATGTACAAACATAAGGCTGCTTCTTGTTGTTTTGTTTTGGGAAGCACATTTGATGCAAACACGGTTTTTTTTTTTTTGTAACGCAGCTCGATGACGTCTCATGTTTGTTTGTTTTGGCATGTCCCTGTAAATCGTAAATTTTTGCAACTATGCTTATCTGCAATAACACTTATTTTTATCATTTGGATCTATAGTTAACCAATCCTTAAACAATGGATCTCGAAGCCAGGAGTCATGCGGTTTCTGTTTGTATTGAATGTTCGGCATTTTATTAATCTTTAGCCAAATGAACGCTTTTAGTAATTGTGAAATTCGTATTAGTGATGGAAATATACACAAAAAGATGGCAAGGCTGAATCGGTTTCACGAATTGCAACAGCTATCGAATGCCAGAATTTTAAATAATGCTATAAGAGGCAAATTTGATTTTCAAAAATGCCAAATTTCTCGCCAGCAACTAACTTACAATTTTTCCAGCATTTGACAGTTGAAAAATGCCAGATCTGGCCGGTAAAAGGCTAAGTTGGCAGCACTGAATAGCGTACGTGTAATTTCGTGCAGTCGGCAGCGGAAAACCCAACTCACACGAGGCAGCGCGCAGCCTAATATGGACGTCGACGTCTGCCCATCACTGGTATAGTAAGATAGGCAGGCAAATAGCAGTTTTGCATTGCTGGTCATTCATACTCTTTCATGTTTTTAGATCTATGACACTTTCCAACAATTTGGCCATCGCAACTATCATACAGCTATGCAGCGATGCCTCAAAATTGCGAAAGTGTATTCAATAGTGGATTTATCGAAGAAACGTAAAAAGAAAGACTTACAAAAATCTCAACGAGCAGGCCTAGCAAGAATGAAGCAAACGCACATGCATACACATACTAACACATTTTTACCGTTCTTGCTTTCCGCTGGCCCACCGCCTCTCCTTTAATGCACTGGCCGCTGAACGCAAAGCAGAACTGAAACAAAGCAAGCAACGTGCTGGCTGGTCGTAGATGAGACGCACAAACTGCGCAATGTAAAAATACCCCTTGTCACAATATTCAGTTATAGTCAACAAAAACTTAAATTTATAATTTTAATATAATAATAGTTTATTTCACGTATACAAAGACAAAATACGTGTGTTAAAGTGTTAGTTAATCTATATATATATAAAAGAGTTCGTCCGCGTTAAAATGGATCAGCCACAGCCTAAACGAAAAGAGCTAGAAGGCTGAAATTTTCACACAATTTTCCATGCAGGTAGTAAGTGAGCACTAATAAGGGAATTTATATTTGGACAACTCCTTCAAGTACCTCCCATACGATTTGGAGCACTTTTTACCCATTTTAAAAAACAAATTACAATTACAACAAGTACCCATTCCAATACTGTCGCCTGATTGTCGCAAAAGCTCAGAGTTTGATCGCGAGCGAGAATACAGAAACAAAACAAATGCGCAGTGACGCCTTCGCGTCGCACAAGCAAAGTCATAAAAAAAGGTTCGACACTTGCAAATAAGAAACGGATTTCCGCTTTTCAATGCGCTTGAAAATAATTTTCATAATTTTATGTACATGTATCACTTCGCACAGTGCACATTTTTTCTTTTTTTCAAATTTGTGTGCCTTTGACAATTGATTTACGACCCAAGTAGCGTTTGTTGTTGTTGTCAGTGTTGTTGTTGGGCCCGCACTGCTACTTTTTGTTGGTGTCATTGATTTTAAAAAAACAAGAACAACATAACAAAACTTGGTGCGTCCAGAAAAATTTCCCACACCAGAATATGTTATGGGGGTGGATTCGCCTACTTGCTGCTTATATTACTTAGACAAAACGTAACACACTAACATTATTGATATATTATTGATATAAAATTTCGAATAAGCAAAGGGCGTTCACATAAGCGCGTGTGTTGCTCTTATCATAATCAGATAATTTTAAATCTCGCTCCGATCATGCTCCTTTGTTGTTGCTCATTTACGTTCACTCTCTATTTTATTTTCAAACATAAATCTTAATATCCCTATCTCCTCCGCACTCACTAAGCTAAGCTAACTATAACTAAGAGGCTGCTGTTTAAGGAATTGCATTGCCTAATTTGCACCACCCATACTTAGCTCTTAAGTGCAAGCGTTGTATGTATGAGCTCGGTATCTACTGCTTAGAGGAAGAACTGTAGTGCTCTTTCCAACATTATGTTTTTACATACAATGGTAAGAGAATTGGTTATGCATTTTTGTTCATATTTAATGTGAACAAAGAAAGTTAATTTTCGTTTCAGTGAATTTATTGTTTATATTAAGGATAATAATAACATCGAAAGTTACTTTTTGAATCAGTGATTTTTTCAATATTCTGATTTTCGTATTATATAGACATATATACATTCCTTTAAAATACGTATATATATATAAATTCACTTAAAAAACTCATTTTATGATAAGTTATATTAAAATTAAATTGCTATTATATAAATATTTAAAGAACGATCAACGTATTTAAATTTCTTTAGTTGTTTTTTGCACACAAGAAAATTAAGTTGATTTTCGACTTAATAATTGAAGCAACATTATATATAGTTGTCTTCTATTTTGCATATTATATAATAGTTATATAGACGCTGCTTTAGTGCATTTAAAAATCAAATAAAACTAAGCAGTCTGAATATTCGATTAAATTAATATAAGATGGTATATTCAATTTTATTGAATTCTATACTTTGTATAGACGCTGTAACGTTGTACAGTGAAGTCAATTTTTGACTTATTTTGAAGTATTTATTTATTTATAATACTTACTCTAAATTAAGTTGTTAATATGTTTTGTTGTTTTTTTTTTAACAAAATTAATAAGTCGATTTTAGACTTAATAATTGAAGCAACATTATATATAGTTGTCTTCTATTTTGCATATTTTATAATAGTTATATAGACGCTGCTTTAGTGCATTTAAAAATCAAATAAAACTAACCAGTCTGAATATTCTATTAAAATAATATAAGTTGGTATATTCAATTTTATTGAATTCTATACTTACGTATAGACACTGTAACGCTGTAACAATCGTTTTACAGTGAAGTCATTTGACTCACAGCCAAATTAAAATATGTCTATTGAAGCTTTAAATATTAGTGGTGTTTTGGTGCCGCATTCAGTTGTTGCCATAATTGGTGATGGAGCCTGTCTTTTTAGATCTATTTCCTACCTTTTATTTGGTAGGCAAGGCTTCCATGGCACCATACGCCAAAATATTGTTGAACATGTTGTAGCCAACTGGGAAACTTTTGCTTGCTTCAGCATAAACTTAAATGGAGAGTGTTATAGCTCTTCTGAAAAATATGAGTGCGATATGTCATACTCATATACTTATGGTACTGCATGTGAGCTTCAAGCAGCAGCAGAAATTTTTGCTGTAAATTTCCAAGTTTTTCAGAATGGAAATTTATTACAAGCATTCGGAAATAATATGCATCCTGTAAAAAGATTGCGTTTTACCGGTCCATTAATGAATGGACATTTTGATGTTTATATTCCTTTAGAGGAAGTATTAACTCAAGATTCTGATACGTCAAGTGAATGTATAACTGAAAATGTTAAAAATCCTGTTAAAAGACGTAGTCGGTTCACCGAAAAAAGAGAAAAACAAGGTACTAAAACATTCATTTGAAAAATATCGTGATATCAATAGGGGTAAGCGCATAGAAGCATCAAAAAGATTTCAGGTTAATAATTCTGAGGCTCATAGAGTTGCAGTGAGAAGACATCAGGCTAATAATCCTTATGCACGTCAAGAAAGGCGTTTGCGTGCATGGAGTGTTAAAGCCATGTCTGGCTTAAACTATGATTTTGAAAAGGCTTACAAATCAGATAAAATTACTCAACTTGGTAGTATGAATTTGATATGCAAACATTGTAATGCTTTAAAATGGAAAAATGAGCTTTTGGGTATCTGTTGCAAGGCAGGAAAAGTTAAACTTTCACAAAATGAAAGTTTGCCTGATCCACTTAAAAGCTTAATAAATGGTGGACATCCAAAGCATGATCATTGCATTGATCGTATAAGAAAGTATAACAGCTGCTTTCAAATGACTTCTTTTGGAAGTACAAAAATTATTAATGAAAGTTGGTCAACCTTCAAAGTCCAAGGACAAGTGTATCACCTAATTGGTAGTGTCCGACCTTTGCCAAATGAAGAAATGCAGTTTCTTCAAATTTATTTTGTTGGTGATGATGAAAAGGAAGCTCAACTACGTTTCAAAAATATTTCAAATGTTGATTGTAGCGTAGTAAAGGATCTTCAATGTATGTTTCATCATCGTAATCGTTATGTTAAAGATCTAAAAATGGCTCTCAATAAAATACCAACAAGTACTAAAGACTATAAATTGATTATACATGCTGATCGAACACCTGCTGGTGCTCACAAAGGGCTTTACAATGCACCTCAATCAAGCGAAGAAGCTTTAGTTATTGTTTGTCAGCAATTTGAAAAGCGCGATATTATTATTGAAAGCCAGAATAATAAATTACATCGTATAAGTGAGGTGCATCGATCATACGATGCCTTACAGTACCCTTTGCTATTTCCTTATGGCGAAGATGGCTATTCAGTGGATATACCACAATGGAATCCATTATTAAACAAGTAAGAAGGCTCTAGTCGGGAGAGCCCGACTAGAAGATACCCTGAACCCAGTTGCAATAAATATATTTAATTTATATAAGACTTTGGTATACTGGCTTAGCTTCCATCGATTAAGTTCAATATCTCCGGTGTTTCTTAACCGATTTGGACGAAATTTTCAGAAAAGTTCTATCATTATCCCTTACTTCAACCCTCATTTTTAGATTTTCCAAATTCGATATTTTATTGTTATCGATACCATGTGTATATCGGAAACCAGAATAGTTATCGATAATTTGAAGCAAACTTGTTCTGCTCATGGTATAGGAGAACTTAAATACAAAATCAGAAGTCTCTAGCTCTTGAAGTCTCTGAGATCCACGCGTTCATACAGACAGACAGACGGACAGACGGACAGACAGACGGGCAGACGGCCATGGCTATATCGTCTCGGCTTTTGATGCTGATCAAGAATATATACACTTTATAGGGTCGGAGATGCTTCCTTCTGCCTGTTACATACTTTTGCACAAAACCATTATACCCTTATTTACCCATTTAATGGGTTAAGGGTATAAAAAGGAGGAACCAAAAAAAACGATATCTGCGTTAAGCTTTTACAGCTGTAAAATAATGATTCGTCAATCTGAGATAAATCATTCACTTTATTGTCGTTCCCTTTTAAGTCAGTTTTTGGTTGATATGCATGCTAAAATTTAAGCAGAAAGGTTAAATTATATTCGCTACAATCAAGCGAAACCCAGAGCAGATAGCTATATACATCTACAAGATGCAATAGGTCAACAAGATGTTGAAGCAGCTCAACTTGGTCAGATGGTAATTTTACCATCTTCTTTTACAAGCTCTGCACGATATATGCATGAAAAGACTCAAGATGCTATGACATATGTTCGCCATTATGGGCGACCAGATCTTTTCATAACATTCACATGCAATCCACAATGGAATGACATCAAAAGTGTTTTATTACCGGCTCAAAAATCGCATGATCGTCACGATATTAAAGCTCGAGTTTTTCATTTAAAAGTTAAAGCTTTAATGTCACTATTGACTAAAGGTTCTTTGTTTGGAAGCGTTCAATGTTTCATGTACTCTGTGGAATGGCAAAAGTAGGGTTTACCACATATATATATTCTGCTTTGGCTAGAAAATAAAATAAGACCAGATAAAATCGATAAAATTATCTGTGCCGAAATACCAAACGCAGAAGAGGATCCTTTGTTATTTAACATTGTTAAGTCAAATATGATTCATGGTCCTTGCGGTTCATTTAATAATAAATCGCCATGCATGAAAAATGGAAAATGTAGCAAAAGGTTTCCTCGACAATTACTTAAAGAATTTGTGACTGGAAAACATAGTTAACCTCTATATCGTAGAAGAGCGATAGAAGATGGTGGTAATGCAATTAATATAAACGGTAATTGCATAGATAATCGTTGGGTTGTGCCTTATAACTGTTTACTACTGAGAAAATTTGAAGCTCACATAAATGTTGAGTATTGTAGTTCTGTAAAGTCTATTAAATTCATTTGTAAATATGTTAACACGGGCAGCGATCAAGCATCATTTACTCTTGAAGACCAACGTAATGAAATTAATATGTACGAAAGTGGCCGGTATATAAGTATCTCAGAAGCGGTATGGAGAATCCTTGCATTTCCCATACATGAACAATAAAGAATTTCAGAGAACGAACCGAAGGCATGATGTGCTAAATTTTTCTGGAGTTAAAAGAGATTCAGCTTTGGGAAGAGTTCATCCCAATAATACAGAATGTTTCTATTTAAGACTTTTGCTACATTTTGTAAGAGGGCCCAACTTCATTTCCAAATTTAAAAACCGTTAATGGTAAAGCATACGCATCATTTCAATTGGCGCGTGAAGCTGTAGGATTACTAGAAGATGATTACAGAAATTCTTCTTAAAATAGGAAATGGATTTTTTCCAACCCATGATGGCAAAATAACTTTGCCAAGATATGACAATGCATTGGATATAAACGAGTTTTTATTAAAATCATTTCAAAGTGAAGAAATGACATATAGCTCTATTGATTCTGTGACTGAAATCGAAGATGCAGTTCATTACCCCGTCGAGTTTCTTAATTCATTAAATCCGGCTGGCCTGCCTCAACATAAATTAACTTTAAAGATTGGTTCACCTGTAATGTTGATTCGCAACTTGAAACCGCCGAAACTGTGCAATGGTACAAGATTGCAAGTTAAAGTCCTTCATAAGAATGTTGTCGAAGCAATTATCTTTACTGGCAATGGTATAGGGGAAACGGTTTTTATACCGAGAATTCTATTAATACCTTCTGATTCTGAATTGCCAATTCAATTTAAAAGATTGCAATTTCCTTTAAAAGTTTGCTTTGCCTTAACAATTGCTAAATTACAGGGAAATTAGCTGGACAAGACTTAAGACACGATTGTTTTTCTCATGGCCAATTTTATGTAGCCTGCTCAAGAGTCAGTTCACCAAAAAGTTTATTTGTATTAGCACCTGACGGAAAAACAACCAATATCGTTTAAAGCTCTTAAAAGTTGTTAATAATTGCAAATTCAATTGGGGAAACCACAATAAAAAATTACGCGCCTGATTCTCTACCTCAATGGTGGCATGGAAAATAGAATATTAAATACTTTGCTTTAATATTTTGTGAAATATTTTCTAATTTATTTATTTTGTATCCATCTTCTATTGCTAAAATTTATGTAAACTATCCGCGCAGCGAAGTAAGCGGGCCACTTACTAGTTTATTTATATACAACTTGTCTTATAAGTTGTGGAGGCCAAAACTTACTGTCATAATATAAATAAACATATAAAACAGACATTATATTAAATTATCTCATGTTTTGCTCTACAATTGAAAAAAGTTCATATGAAGTATATACCACCCTTTCTTGTTGAGCAGCAGAAACCGGGTTGAAGCAAAAGTCTTAATTGCAGATTTCAAATTTTGTGACAACAACTAGAGAAACGAAGTGCGGCAACATTTAATTATGTCTTGCCTTTGCACACTTTGCAGTCACAACAAAAAGCTAAACAATGATGGCCGACTTCGCACCAGCTGGGGTTGTAGCGAGTGAAGTAACAAAACAAGTGATAGAAAATACTGGCTTATTGTTGTTTCCCCTTCGCGTTCGCTTCCAAATTGCATAATGTTAACTAACATAACATACCATCTCTGGTTTCGCGTCTTACTGTTTGTTGGTCAATGGGTAAGATAAAAATAACATAACGCATTACAATAAGTTCATGGAAACTTTGTCCGCTCAAACAGAAATTTTATTTACATAAGCTTTCAAATCGATATTATTTATTACTTGGAAGAAATTATTTAGAAGCTTGCAAAGAAAAGAATTGATTATGAAGAGGAAGTAGTAACATTAGGAGAATACAGATTCATATTTTAATATGATCCAAATATAAATGTAGAGGAGGAACCAGCACTAGATTGCCTAGATCCACCTTCAGTTGAAGACTTAGAATTCAATTTCGCAATAAACGAAGAATTCAAACAATCAAATGAATTTCGACCAAATCACTTAAACGATGAAGAAAAAATTAGTATTTCAAAGTTATTACATAAGTTTCGAGATATTCAGTACCACGAAGGCGACAATTTGACTTTCACCAGTACTGTTAAAAACTGGATAGTAACAAATCATGAAGATTCAATTTATACAATACCATAAAGGTATTCACAAATACAACATGAGGAAATAGACAACCAAGTCAAGGAAATGTTAGAGCAAAGGATAATAAGAAAATCTCAATCACCTGACAATTCACCAGTAATGGTAACTCTAAAAAAATAAGATGCCTCAGGTAAACAAAAATATAGAGTAGTAATTGACTACAGTTTTCTAAATGAAATCACAATTGACGACACATTTCTGATTCCAATTACGTACGAAACTTTAGATAAGCTTGGCATATGCAAATATTTCACAACCCTTGATTTAGCAAAAGGCTATCATCAAATCAAAATAGACACTAAGTCAATACTAAAAACAGCATTTTCCACTAAAAACATGAGCATTACGAATGCACACCTATGCCGGTTGTCTAAAACCCGCCAGCAACTTTTCAACGTTGCATGAACCATTTATTGGAAGATCTAATCTACAAAAATTGTTTCGTCTATTTAGATGACATTATAATCTGCTCCGTTTCATTGAAAGAGCACATTTTGTCACTAAATAACGTATTCACAAAACTAAAGGAAGTCAACTTAAAATTGGAATTGGACATGTGTGATTTTCTAAAAAAGGAAGCTGAATTTTTAGGACATGTTGTAACAACAGAAGGTATAAAACCAAGTCAAAGCAAAATAAATGCAGTAAGAAATTACCCTATAACAAGGACTCCAAAAGAAATAAAATAATTTTAAGGTTTATGTGGATTTTATAGAAAATTCATCCTCAATTTTGCAAACATCGTCAAACCCATGACAATAAAATTAAAAAAAATATGCAAAAGTAGACACTAAAGATAAATAATACATCTTAGCATTCGAAAAATTAAAATTACTTATAACATTCGACCCCATTTTAATACATCCAGATTATAACAAATCATTTTGTCTTGCAACGGATGCCAGTAACTTAGCTATAGTCTTAACAAAAAACCATAACCCAATATGTTTCGCGAGTAGAACTTTAAAGAAACACGAAATAAATTACTCATTCATAGAAAAAGAATTGCTAGCAGTTGTATGGTCAACAAAAACTCTTAGAACATATTTATATGGTAGGAAATGTGAGATTTTAAGCGATCACAAACCATTAGTATGGTTAAACAATATAAAAGAACCCAATATGAAACTCCAGAGGTGGAAAATAAAACTGAACAAATGAGATTATAAAATCAAGTATTTACCAGGGAAAGAAAATCATGTAGCGGACGGATTGTCACGCGCACAACAGCCAAAAATCAAATAATTATAACTTGTATAATAGGTATTTTCAAACAAGTATCAAGAGTGTATATACACTTAAATAAAGGGGTTTGATCGCGAGCGAGAATACAAAAACAAAACAAATGCGCAGTGACGCCTTCGCGTCGCACAAGCAAAGTCATAAAAAAAGGTTCGACACTTGCAAAAACGAAACGGATTTCTGCTTCTTAATGAATATATACACAATTAAAGGCCTATTTACTCCAGCGATAAGACGTAAAACGAGAAACATAAAACGAGAGACGTAAGACGAGAGACGTAATAATTTTTTTTGCAATTACTCTCAACGTAATACGTAAACAGCTGTGCCAATTAAAACAAAGCGAACAAAGGCAACAAGAATTTTATTTTTTCCAAAATGGATATGGAAATAGATGAAATAGGCGAACTGTTTTTATGTTTGTGCAAAATGTTCAAAATTATAGTATTGCTTTCTGTGCTTTATTTTTAAAATCTGTTTGCTTCTTGTCATAAAGCAAAGGATTTGCCTCTACAAGGGCTATTAACTCATGGTCATTAATTTCCATTTTAATAATATTATTTTGTCAGCACATATACTCTACAAGGCGCAAAAAAACAAGAAATGAAATCAGCTGTGCACATCAAAACGTAAGACGAGAGTCTGCTTTCTGTTTTCTGCAGAAAGATTTTACGTCTCTCGTTTTACGTTTCTCGTTTACGTCTGGAGTAAGCGCTAACATTGTTTGCCGTAAGGTTGATCACTACAGCTGATTACGTCTCTCATTTTACGTTTCACGTTTTACGTCTTATCGCTGGAGTAATTAGGCCTTAAGTGAACAATGCGCTTGAAAATAATTTTCATAATTTTATGTACATGTTGTTAACAGGATTTTTTATTGTATTTTAAATGTTAACTGATTGTAGTTTGTTACCCTTTTATGATATATATTATTTTAGCTTTTTTATATAGATATATTCAATCAGTGTTTGTGTCGTAGCGCCGGTCTCTCTTACTTATATTGTATCGGTTAGTCGAAGCGCATCGATCGATAGTTTTACATTCGCTATATATTATAGCTAGTACTAGTACTCTAGTAGTATCGATGAAGGTACAATGTTTAAGTTTAAATTATATTATAACTACCTTACAATGTATCACTTCGCACAGTGCATATTCTTTTTTTTTCAATTTTTTGTGCCTTTGACAATTGATTTACGACCCAAGTAGCGTTTGTTGTTGTTGTAAGTGTTGTTGTTGGGCCCGCACTGCTACTTTTTGTTGGTGTCATTGATTTTAAAAAAACAAGAACAACATAACAAAACTTGGTGCGTCTAGAAAAATTTCCCACACCAGAATATGTTTTGGGGGTGGATTCGCCTACTTGCTGCTTATATAACTTAGACAAAACGTAACACACTTACATTTATTGATATATTATTGATATACAATTTTGAATAAGCAAAGGGCGTTCACATAAGCGCGTGTGTTGCTCTTATCATAATCAGATAATTTGAAATCTCGCTCCGATCATGCGCCTTTGTTGTTGCTCATTTACGTTCACTCTCTATTTTATGTGCGCGCTTTGCATGTCAATCATAAAGTTTAATAACCCTAGCTACTCCGCACACACTCTAAATTAAAGCTAAAGGCAATATACAATTCACTTAACTGCAGCCTCTTAGATATGTTTTGCATTGATTCAGTGCGTGTGAAGAAGGTAGTGATACTACGCTCTTTGTTTGACTTGCAGAGCGCGCGCATAGATAAGAGAATTAGCCGAAATAGCCAACAACGAAGGCGCGATTTAAAAATAATTTGTCATCTAGCGCCGAACATGAAGAGCGATGCGCGAGCGAATCTGAAAACAAGTAAGAAGGTTTTAGTCGAGAAATCCCGACTAAAAAATACCCTGAACCCGTGTATTAAATGACTTGCAGAAGTGAGTTTTTCTTGACTTTAACTTTAATTTAAAATATCTCCAGTGTTTCTTAACCGATTTGGATCAAATTTTCATGGAAGTTATAAAGTTATCCATAGTTTCAACTTCTATTTTTTAATTTTCTTAATTCGAGATTTTTTCGTTATCGATTCCATATGTATATCGGAAATCAGAATAGTTACCGATAGTTTGAAAGTAGTTATGTTCCACATTTGAAGTCTCTAGCATACATACGGACGGACGGACGGACAGACTGACAGAAGGACATACGGTCATGGCTATATCGACTCGGCTGTTTATGCTGATCAAGAATATATATACTTTATATATGGGGTTGGAGATGCTTCTTTTTGCCTGTTACACACTTTTACACAAAACAAATATACCCATTTCATGGTTTAGGGTATAAAAAATTTTATATTTTACGCATCGATTGCTTTCTAATATTTTGTAGCCACAGTAAGAGAACAGAGAGAAGAACAAAGAAGAAGAAATATAACTGTTAATGGTACTCACTGCAAGCAGCATGCTCAGCTGAGTGAATATATGCATGTCTACATCACAAAGAGCGGCTTAAAGCTTGATCAGCGCGTGCGTCGCTCTTATGACTGCCGCTACATATAAAATAATTTGAATGCAATCATGCGTCTTTGTTGTTATTTACGCTCACTCTTTTGTTTATGCGCGCGCTCTGCATGTCAAACATAAATCTTAATATCCCTATCTCCTCCGCACTCACTAAGCTAAGCTTGCCATAACTAAGAGGCTGCAGTTAAGGGAATGGCATTGCCTAATTTGCACCAACTATACCTAGCTCTTAAGTGCAAGCGTTGTATGTTAGAGCTCGGTGTCTGTTGCTTAGATGAATAACTGTAATGCTCTTTCCAACATTATGTTTTTACATACAATGGTAAGAGAATTGGTTATGCATTTTAGTTCATATTTAATGTGAACAAAGAAAGTTAATTTTCGTTTCAGTGAATTTTTTAATAATAATATTGTTTATATTAAGGATAATAATAACATCGAAAGTTACTTTTTGGATCAGTGAGTTTTTCCATATTCTGATTTTCGTGTAACTATATCTATATATATATATATACATTCCTTTAAAATACGTATATATATATAAGTTCATTTAAAATACGTATTTTATGATAAGTTAAACAAAAATTTAATTGCTATTATTTAAATATTTAAATAACAATCAACGTATTTTAATTTCTTTAGTTGTTTTTTGCACACAAGAAAATTAAGTTGATTTTCGACTTAATAATTGAAGCAACATTATATATAGTTGTCTTCTATTTTGCATATTATATAATAGTTATATAGACGCTGCTTTAGTGCATTTAAAAATCAAATAAAACTAAGCAGTCTGAATATTCTATTAAAATAATATAAGTTGGTATATTCAACTTTATTGAATTCTATACTTTGTATAGACGCTGTAACGTTGTACAGTGAAGTCAATTTTTGACTTTTTTTTGAAGTATTTATTAATTTATAATACTTACTTTAAATTAAGTTGTTAATTTGTTTTGTTGTTATCTTTTTAAACAAAATTAATAAGTCGTTTTTCGACTCAATAATTGAAGCAACATCTATATATATAAAAGAGTTCGTCCGCGTTAAAATGGATCAGCCACAGCCTAAACGAAAAGAGCTAGAAGGCTGAAATTTTCACACAATTTTTTATGCAGTTATTCTGTTTGTCCTAAGAAAGGATTTTTATTTTGGACAACTCCTTCAAGTACCTCCCATACGAGTTGGAGCACTTTTTACCCATTTTAAAAAACAAATTACAATTACAACAAGTACCCATTCCACTACTGTCGCCTGATTGTCGCACAAGCTGAGGGTTTGATCGCGAGCGAGAATATAAAAACAAAACAAATGCGCAGTGACGCCTTCGCGTCGCACAAGCAAAGTCATAAATAAATATAGTTTAAAAAAACTAAAAAACACGCTTTAAGAGCATATCAAACTAAAAAGTTAAGAATAATTTTTCAAATAAGCTTAAAACAATAATAAATGATAAATAATAGCATTATTGTAAAAAATAGCATTGGGCGCTCGATGTACGAGAAATATGGACAAAGCGCCCCACGCTTTTTAATACCCTTAACCCATAAAATGGGTAAATAAGGGTATAATGGTTTTGTGCAAAAGTATGTAACAGGCAGAAGGAAGCATCTCCGACCCTATAAAGTATATATATTCTTGATCAGCATCAACAGCCGAGACGATATAGCCATGTCCGTCTGTCCGTCTGTCTGTCCGTCTGTCCGTCTGACCGTCTGGCCGTCTGTCCGTCTGTATGAACGCGTGGATCTCAGAGACTACAAGAGCTAGAGACTTCTGATTTTGTATTTAAGTTCTCCTATACCATGAGCAGAACAAGTTTGCTTCAAATTATCGATAACTATTCTGGTTTCCGATGTACACATGGTATCGATAACAATAAAATATCGAATTTGGAAAATCTAAAAATGAGGGTTGAAGTAATGGATAATGATAGAACTTTTCTGAAAATTTCGTCCAAATCGGTTGAGAAACACCGGAGATATTGAACTTAATCGATGGAAGCTAAGCCAGTATAAGTCTTATATAAATTAAATATATTTATTGCAACTGGGTTCAGGGTATCTTCTAGTCGGGCTCTCCCGACTAGAGCCTTCTTACTTGTTTATTTCTAATTTCATTGCTTCGAATTTAGTTTTATTTCGCAATTCATTTTGTTTTTGTTTTTTTCATAATAAAATTTCTTCTTTTATTTTATTTAACAATTTGACTGTGCAGCGGTTTAATGTTTTGTTGCTGGCGCAGTTTTAAATGATTTTGTTGTTGTTGTGGCTGACGCTGATGCTGCCACTGGTGTGGCTGAAACTGCTGCTGCTGGTGTAGCTGCGGCTGATAGAGCAGTTGCTTCAAAAAATCATAAAAAATACATGCGAATAGATTCTTGAAATTTTTATTTAAATCATTATTAGAATTGTTTGAAGTTATTTTTACATCAAAACATTTTTTGTTTAAGCCCAGGGAGAAAAGTTTCAAAAGTAGACTTTTACTAAAATTGAAATCTTTCAAACGAAAATTAAATGACCTTTCCATCGATACCATACTTTCCATAAAGTAAATTTAAGCAATGGGTAGATTTAACTTTAAGTGTAGTGTAAATACTTTTAACTACCTTTGATATGAATTAGTACAATCAAGGCGCGCACACATAAATACGTACTTATGTATGTTATGTTTTGACGATGCCGACGCCGCCGCCGCTTAAAAGGCGACGCTGCTGCTTTAGATACGCCGTTTTGTCTGCCTTTGACGCGCGCTGTAGATGTTATTGTTGCTGTTGGTGTATTTACATATTCATTTTTTTTTTTCTTTCTCTATACATATATATAAAAGAGTTTGTCCCGATGATAATGGAAGAGCCATAGCCTAATCGAAAAGAGCTAGAAGGCTGAAATTTTCACACAATTTTCCATGCAGTTAGGAGGTGAGCACTAAGAAGGGAATTTTTATTTGGACAACTCCTTCAAGTACCTCCCATACGATTTGGAGCACTTTTTACCCATTTTAAAAAACAAATTACAATTACAACAAGTACCCATTCCACTACTGTCGCCTGACTGTCGCACAAGCTGAGGGTTTGATCGCGAGCGAGAATACAAAAACAAAACAAATGCGCAGTGACGCCTTCGCGTCGCACAAGCAAAGTCATAAAAAAAGGTTCGACACTTGCAAAAACGAAACGGATTTCTGCTTCTTAATGAATGTGTGCATACACAATTAAGTGAACAATGCGCTTGAAAATAATTTTCATAATTTTATGTGCATGTATCACTTCGCACAGTGCATATTCTTTTTTTTCAAATTTGTGTGCTTTTGACAATTGATTTACGACCCAAGTAGCGTTTGTTGTTGTTGTTAGTGTTGTTGTTGGGCCCGCACTGCTACTTTTTGTTGGTGTCATTGATTTTAAAAAAACAAGAACAACATAACAAAACTTGGTGCGTCTAGAAAATTTTCCCACACCAGAATATGTTTTGGGGGTGGATTCGCCTACTTGCTGCTTATATAACTTAGACAAAACGCAACACACTAACATTTATTGATATATTATTGATATACAATTTTGAATAAGCAAAGCGTTCACATAAGCGCGTGTGTTGCTCTTATGATAATCTGATAATTTGAAATCTCGCTCCGATCATGCGCCTTTGTTGTTGCTCATTTACGTTCACTCTCTATTTTATGTGCGCGCTTTGCATGTCAATCATAAAGTTTAATAACCCTAGCTCCTCCGCACACACTCTAAATTAAAGCTAAAGGCAATATACAATTCACTTAACTGCAGCCTCTTAGATATGTTTTGCATTGATTCAGTGCGTGTGAAGAAGGTAGCGATACTACGCTCTTTGTTTGACTTGCAGAGCGCGCGCATAGATAAGAGAATTAGCCGAAATAGCCAACAACGAAGGTGCGATTTAAAAATAATTTGTCATCTATCGCCGAACATGAAGAGCGATGCGCGAGCGAATCTGAAAACAAGTAAGAAGGTTTTAGTCGAGAAATCCCGACTAAAAAATACCCTGAACCCGTGTATTAAATGACTTGCAGAAGTGAGTTTTTCTTGACTTTAACTTTAATTTAAAATATCTCCAATGTTTCTTTACCGATTTGGATCAAATTTTCATGGAAGTTATAAAGTTATCCATAGTTTCAACTTCTATTTTTTAATTTTCTTAATTCGAGATTTTTTCGTTATCGATTCCATATGTATATCGGAAATCAGAATAGTTACCGATAGTTTGAAAGTAGTTATGTTCCACATTTGAAGTCTCTAGCATACAAAGGGACGGACGGATGGACAGACGGACAGAACAACAGACGCACATGGCTGCATCGAATCGGCTGTTGATGCTGATCAAGAATATATATATTTTATATGGGGTTGGAGATGCTTCTTTTTGCCTGTTACATACTTTTGCACAAAACAATTATACCCTTTTTTACCCATTTCAGGGTATTAATATAACTGTGAATGCAAAAGATTTGTTGTTGCTGTTTTTGTTTATCGCTTCAGGCTTATTATAAGCCGTTGTATGCACACACGAATTTGAAACAACAAGGGAGGACTAAGAGGAATGCGATTGGCTTAAGAGCATGAAAATGTGATATTGTTTTGTAGATGAGATCAATTCGCATAAATAACTGTAACTCTTTCACTCTCAGGGAATTTAACAATTTTTAACTTAGTGTGCCATTTGCGTATTGCTTCATTTCATTTCTAAACGTGATACAAACGAGAATGGACGCACAAAATTATTGGGGTGCTTTGCCTGCTGTGGCCCTGCCACAGTTTTATATGCAGGCGCTGCAGCCTCAGTTTCAGCAGCTGTATCAGCCGCAGCTTCAGCCGCAGCACCAGCAGCAGCTTCAGCCGCAACAGCAGCTTCAGCCGCAACAGCAGCTTCAGCCGCAGCAGCAGCAGCTGTTTCAGCCACACCGGCGGCAGCAAAACAAAAAAAACATTTTAAGAAGGCGAAGCTGCGCCAGCAACATATCGTGAATAATCTGAACAGCCAAATAACAAAAATAAACAATAAATTAGAATTATTATTAGTTTAGGTTAGGTTATGCCGGCTGGCACTCCCAGGGGGAGCGCCACACATAGACCGCTGAAGGGTCCTTAGTGAGGCCGGTGTTTAGAGGTGTTGAGGGCTATCCCGATGGACTACCTCTCTAAGTGGTGTCCAGCTGGGTAAGCGTACTTCGGGCAAATGCCAGAAGCTTGTTGGGTTCCCGCTTACTGGCTTCATCGAGTGAAGCTAGAAGGGGAGCATGTAGATAGCGTAGTCTTTGTGCTGCCAGTGCGGGGCAGCTCCACAGGAGATGCTCAAGCGTTTCTTTGACACCAGAAACGTTGCATTTCCGGCATTCGTCGTTGTCAGTTATGCCTAGCCTTTTCGCGTGTACTGCGGTTAGGCAGTGGCCTGTGAAGAGACCTACCAGCCTTCGGCAGTCATGCCTTTTTAGCATTAGTGCATATTTCGTTAGTTTCTCGTCGTAGGTTTTGCACATTATTCTTGAGATTCTGCAGTCAGAGGTGTATGTCCACCTTCGTACTGCTGTGTCCCGTGCCTGTGTCTCCATATAGGAGTGTAACGTTCGCAGGGAGATCGGGACATCAACAATGTCACTGTTGAGTCCCGTTGCACCTTGCTTAGCCAGAGTGTCCGCTGTTTCGTTGCCCTCGAAGCCCTGCTGGCTTGGAATCCAGTAGATGCGCACTTTTTTAACGGTGCCGAGTGCATCTAGCGTTTCCCTGCACGCCAGGACATTCCGAGAGCTTATGTGGTGAGCCTGTAGGGCTTTGATTGCCGCCTGGCTATCTACGAATATGTTCACCATGTCCTGCGTTGTATTCGTTTTTAAGACTACTTCTGCTGCTTTCCTGATTGCGAATATCTCCGCTTGGAATATGCTGCAGTGGTCCGGGAGTTTGTAAGACAGGCTCATGGGTGGTTCGGCGCAGTATACTGCTGCGCCGACTCCCTCCATCATTTTTGAGCCGTCTGTATATACGTTGATGGCCGTCTGCTCAGCTCCTGAGCGCCAATCATCTTTTCCTAGGAGCGTGGGCGTATAGTTAAAATTGTTTCTTTGGATCATATAGTCTGTTTCGACTTGGATCCCTCTTCCAATTATACTATGCCCGTAGTTGGGTATCTTCATGTTGCCTATCGTGCAAAGACGTTGAGCAGTCTTTTTTGCTGTTAGGCGTGCCTGTATGTCCACGGGGTTGACATTAAGTATTGTCTGTAGTGCTTTGGTTGGTGTTGTCCTCAGCGCCCCTGTGATGCATATAAGTGCATGTCGCTGAGTTTTTTTCATTCGTTTTAGGTATGTGGATTTCTCTGTGGCTTCCCACCATACCAGTATTCCGTAGAGTAGTATGGGGCGCACAATCGAGATGAGAATCCAGTGTGTCAGTCGTGGTGAGAGTCCCCAAGTGCTACCCAACATCTTTTGCGATGTATAAAGTGCATTGGTGGCTTTCTTCACCCTTTCCTCCACATTGAGCTTCCAACTCAACTTGCTATCCAATACTATCCCTAGGTATTTGATAGTCTCTTTCGCTATCAGTGCCTTATCGTTTATTTTTGGAGGAGTCCAGCGAGGTACCTTGTATCTCTTTGTGAAGAAAATGAGGTCCGTCTTGTCCGCGTTGATACTTAGACCGGCTTCCATGGCCCATTCTAGTATCTCTTTAAGTGTGTGATCAATGACAGAGCTGATTGTCGATGGACACTTGCCTGTGATAATTATGCTTATGTCGTCTGCATAGGCAGTTATCTTCGGGGCTTTCCGTTTGAATTTTTTAAGAAGTCCGTTTACCACCAAGTTCCACAGTAGGGGTGAGAGCACTCCTCCTTGGGGAGTGCCACACTTGGCTTCCCTAATTGCGGTAGTGTATCCCCCTTCCGCTAGTATTCTCCTGCTGCTCAGTAAGCTCTGAACCCAAGAGTATACTGCTACTGCTGGGGTCACAGCTCTTAGGCTGTGCATTATTGCTTCCGTCGACACATTGTTGAATGCGCTTGAGATGTCGAGGAATGCGCCTAGGGCGTATTCTTTGTGGTGTAGTGCTTTCTCTATGGTAGCTACAAGGGAGTGTAGCGCTGTTTCCACCGACTTGCCCTTTGTGTATGCGCGTTGGTTCTGCTCTAGAGTCATTTCTGTATTCTCTCTGATGTGGAGATCTATCAGCTTTTCTAGAGTTTTCAGGAGGAACGAAGTCAGGCTAATGGGTCTGAAGTCCTTCGGCCGCACGTGGCTACATTTTCCAGCTTTTGGCAGGAAAATTACCCGTGCTGTCCTCCAGGCCTCCGGCACATAGCCATACCTAAGACAACCTCTGAAAATTTCCCTCAGCCATGGAGTGATCACATGTTTGACCTTCTGCATCATGGCCGGGAATATTCCGTCTGGACCTGGTGATTTGTAGCTCTCAAAGGAGTCTATCGCCCACATTATCCGTCGCGTTGTCGTGATACCTTCCGGAATTTCCACTGTTGTGGTTGGGTGTATCGATTGCGTGTTTGCGTTGAATTCAGTGCAGTTAGGGAAATGCGCCTCCAGGAGCACATTTGCCGCATCTTCACTGCTTTCCGTCCATCTGCCGTCTTCGGTTTTTAGTTGGCTTTGTACAGTCTGTTGGCGAGCTAGCAGTTTCCTTAACCTTGCGGTGTCGGCTGTCTTCTCAATGCCTGAGCAGAAGTTTTGCCATGCGTGTCTTTTGGCTACTCGTACTTTTTTCTTAAAGTCACGGAGCCGTATTTTGTATTCGATCCATACTAGCTCTTCTTCCGCTTGTTTTGCGAGTTTGAAGAGTTCTAGTACGTCTTTCCTTATTCCTTTGAGTTCTGGAGTCCACCACGGGGGCGTGTGTCTCTTCTTCTCTTGGGATGGTCTGCACGTTTTATTGTAGGCTGCCACTAGATTTTGTTGAGTGTCTCTAGGGACTTCTCTAAATTTTTTGTGGAGACTATATTGGGTGGTCGTGGAAGATTTCCTTCAACCTCTTTAACGAACTGCTCCCAGTCCGTATTTCGCGGGTTTCTAAACACATTTTTCTTCACTATTCGTTCAAAGTTTACCCGGAATTGAATGTACCTGTGGTCCGAGAAGGAATGTCTACTAAGGACTCTCCAATCCTGAGCCACGGTATTCGTTACCGACGCAAGAGTTATATCTAAGACGTTAGATGAGGTAGGGCCAACAAATGTTGGTTCATCTCCCTCGTTTACTATCTTAAGATTAGTCTGTAATATGAAATCAAGCAGTGACTCACCTCTTTCGTTAATATCTCTGCTTCCCCATACCGTGTGATGAGCGTTGGCGTCAGCTCCGATGGTGAGGGCCTGCTTCTTAGAGCCGGCCTCTGTCACCAGTCGAGTGAGCTCTTGAGGGGGCGCTTCGGTGTCGTGCGCCATGTAGCAGGATGCCATTAGGATTGGCTCATCTCTGCCACCTTCTAGTGCGACCACAGTGAGGTCGTCAGTGCTGTAATTAGACAATAAGTAAGCATAGATACCTTTCCTTACTAGGATTGCGGTCCTTGCTCTACTCACTGTTGTTGGGTGAAATATGTTGTAGTTGGGAGTCTTTAGTCCAGAAACCTTGTTGTCTGAGGCTATCCAGGGCTGCTGGACCAAGGCTACATCGGCGAGCCCTGTCTCCAGGGTTAACAGGAGCTCCGCCGATGCCAACTTGCTCTTATGTAAGTTGATTTGGATGACCCTCAGCTCCATAATTGGCTGTGGCATCTTCCACGGATGGGACTTCCACCACGGTACTGTCCGCATCCTCGTCATCTTCTATTTCCAGGCTCTTGGTTGCGAGTGTGACCTCCGCCAGGTCTTTCTCCACCTCACCCGCCTCCAGCATGTTAGTGTTTTTATCGTCCGGGTGGCGCTTTTTGAGACGTAGGTATACGCTACCCACGCCCCACGCCATCTTCCCGAACCTTCCGTATAGCAACTTGCTGCCGCCTGCTTTTGTTTTGTTTTTGTGTTTTTACGCTCACTCTCTCTCTCTCTTTTTTTCAAGCGCTTCGCTCCCAGTGCATTAAACCGTTTCTTGATCGTTTACTCTAACGCGCTCTTTTGTGTTGGTGTTGGTCGCGGTCAAACTCTTCTCCGTTGCTTGTTGCTTTCGGTGGTCGCGCTCGCGCCGTTTTTGTTTGTGAAGCTGTGAAGTAAGTTTTGTTTGTAGCTTTACTATTTGCACTTTAGGGTGGACCTGTATTTAATCATAACAATTTTCTGCAGCGATATTTTTTTATTTTATTTTTTATTTGTACTTTTCTTCCCTTTTAATAAATTAAATAAAAATGTCTGTCTGCTGCTATGCGAATTGTCAAGTCCGCGCAAACTCAAAAATGGGTTTTGTCTGCTGCTGGATGTGCACAAATGTTGCTCATGAGCAATGTGCCGGCATTACTGGCCGTGTCTCAGACCTCATGAAGGATACTAATTTAGAGTGGCCGTGTTGGTCATGTTTGGAGAAAAAAAAAGACATTGTAAGCTTTATAAATACTCAACTTGGCTTAGAGGGCATTTTCTGCCAGTTGAATAAACTGTGTGAAAAGTTCTCATCGGTTCAAAGAAACCTTAACGAGAAAAATCTCGTAATGGATTCTCCAAAGCGTAAAAAGGCCAACGTTGGGCAGTTATCGGGCTCTGTGATGTCGGAAAATACTCCAAACGCTCCGATACCGCAGGGTAAAGTAAATAAAGTAAATAAAAATCTTCATGTCCCTCCAACTAAAATTATCGAGAACTTAGATGATATACCAATAACTCCCATGGATATTGTGTTATCTGATCCCGATCCTTCGGTTTCTTTGGTGGTTAGTAGTGTTGATGTTAATCAACAAAAAAACTCTATCAAACTTAAAGAGCCAAATATTCAGTTATCCGAGACTGAGTCTTCCAAACCAGCCTCAGTGGAGGATATAATTAAAAAATTTGTTGCTGTTCCACCTAAAAAACAAATATTTGTTTCAAGGCTTCCCCCTGATTTAACATCAGATGATGTCAAGGTCTATATCAAGGCCAAATCGAATGCCAATTTCACGGTGGAGAAATTCAAATTTGCTTATGATCGGAACATTTCGTCTTTTAAAATCAGTGTTCCGAATCAAGATTTTTGCACTATATGCTGCAAAGAATTTTGGCCAGAACACATAATTGTGAAAGAGTATACTGCAAGGAAAAAAAACGGCCCCCGATTGTATCTACCCTTCCGGTGGTTGGTTCTAACGTAACTCTCCCAATAACTGATAGTTCAAAAAACTAACATCCTCCTTCTTACTTGGCTATCAGAATGTAAGAGGTCTTTGTAGTAAACTCACTAGTTTATACCTTAATAGTCTTTCTTTCCCCTTCCATGTCATTGCCTTTACTGAAACGTGGTTAAGGCAAGACATTCTCAATTCCGAAATTCTATGTAGTACATATTCTATTTACAGAAAGGACCGTACTCTTCGGCGTGGTGGTGGAGTGCTTATTGCTGTGAATGTAGACTTTCCTTCTGAAACAGTCGTATTAGATAGTTCTTTTGATATAGAGTTTATTGCTGTAAAGCTAAACATTTGCGGTATTAACATTTTATCACTTGTTCGTATATACCTCCTTCTTCTGATCTCTCTATCTATGAGACACATCTATCTGCTATTCATTCTGTCTCTGCCTTGCTTTCTGATCGTGATTTTCTTGTAGTTCTTGGTGATTTCAACATTGCTGAAGCTACTTGGATTTCTTGTCCTGACTCTGGTGCCCTGACTCCCACGGCCCCGAATGAATTTTTAATCGACCTACTTGGGATGTCATTGAGTCAAATTAATGCTATCCCAAATTCTCTCAATAAAGTGCTTGATCTGATTTTTGTTTTGGATTCATCATCTTCATCCGTTTCCCGTTCTCAGCCTATATCTTATCCCGAAGACTTATACCATCCTACGTTGGAGCTGTTGATTAATTTACCTTCCCGAACGCGTTGCAATTTCAGGATGCCTTTGAGTCGAGTTCGTCATTTTCGAAAAACTGATTTTGAGGGACTCGCTCTGCTTTTATCCCAAACTGACTGGTCTCCCCTCTACGAGTCTGACGACTTGGACGTGGCAATCAGTATTTTTTATAATACCTTATATTCTTTATTTGATTTATGTGTCCCGGTTGGTGAGCTAAACAGGTCTAACAAACCTGTGTGGTTTACCCGAGAGTTGACAATTCTCAAAAATCGAAAATCTAAACTCTACAAGAGATTTAGAAAAAACGGCTCATCGGTGGCCTATTCTGCATACTTGATTGCTCGTGCCAGTTTTGATATCTTAAATAACCTATGTTATAAGAATTACCTGACTCGGTGTAGATTACAGTTTCAGCAGGATCCAAAGCGATTTTTTGATTTTGTTAATGCGAAGCGTAGGTCATCGACACTCCCAACGGAGGTATTCTTTGAGGAAACGAAGGCCAATTCTGATCAGGAGATTGCAAATATATTTGCCCAATTTTTTCAAACGACTTATAGCTCATGTCAATCTCAAGTCGGTTTGCCTTACCCTTATCGGGTTAATGGCTCGAATCGCATCTTTGGACTGAAAATCACTGAAAACTCACTTTTAAATAATCTTCATGTTTTGAAACCTATATTTTCCCCAGGACCTGACGGAGTGCCAAGCTGTGTGCTTAGACACTGCGCTCATGGTCTTTTAAAGCCGTTGCTTAAAGTGTTTAACTTGTCCCTGGAGTTAGGCTCCTTTCCAAAAATTTGGAAAGAGTCATTTATAATTCCTCTCCATAAAAAAGGAAACAAATGTAATGTTCAAAATTATAGGGGTATTTCCAAGTTGTCTGCTATTCCTAAG
The DNA here is from genome assembly GCA_030179655.1 of Scaptomyza flava. Taxonomy (NCBI): domain Eukaryota; kingdom Metazoa; phylum Arthropoda; class Insecta; order Diptera; family Drosophilidae; genus Scaptomyza; species Scaptomyza flava. Next base: position 365,405 of record JARNME010000289.1, read on the forward strand.
ATTTTTGAAAAATTAATAACCTCCCATCTTCAACACCTTTGTAAATCTATTATTTCACCGTGCCAGCACGGATTTATGAAACAAAGATCTACTACCACTAACTTGTTAGAATTTACTTCGTTTGTTATCAAGGGTTTTCAGGACAAATTGCAGACTGATGTTATTTATACTGATTTTAGTAAGGCTTTCGACTCTGTAGATCATCATCTCCTAATACATAAACTTGAACTCTTGGGCTTTTCAAATATTCTAGTTCTTTGGATTAAAGACTACCTAACTCTTAGAACTCAGAGGGTTTTATTCAAAGGGTCCGTTTCCAAGACGGTTCAGGTCACTTCAGGCGTTCCTCAGGGTAGTCATCTTGGTCCTTTATTATTTATTTTGTTTATAAACGATCTTCCATCGGTTATAAAGTTCTCTCGGGTTTTGATGTACGCTGATGATGTAAAGTTATGCACGTCAGCTGCAACTCCCCTAGCTGCTCAACAGCTTCAAAGAGATTTAGACAACTTTCAAATGTGGTGTAAAGTAAATTTTTAAAATCTTAATTACAGTAAATGTAAAGTAATGTCATTTTTTAGATGTTTGCCCTTTTTTAATATTTATTTTATTGACAACAAACCACTAGATAGAATTGAATGGGTTGACGATTTGGGCATCCTTATGGACCCAAAGCTTAAGTTTGACAAGCATATTTCTTCAATTTCCAATCGAGCATCTGGTGTCTTGGGGTTCATTAAGCGCTGGTCGAAGGAGTTTAACGACCCCTACTTAACAAAAACTCTGTATACTTCTCTTGTACGACCGATTCTGGAATATGGATCTTGTATATGGTTTCCGAAATACGAAATTCATCAGAATAAAATAGAATCGGTACAAAAACAATTTCTGCTCTTCGCACTTAGAGGTCTTAACTGGGACACTAACAATAATTTGCCGTCTTATCGTAGTAGACTTTTACTAATAGATCTTCCTTCTCTGAGTGATCGTAGAATAATGCTTTCATTTTCCTTTTTTCACAAATTAATTAATGGTGAAATTGATTCTTCTGAATTAATTAACCAAATTAACTTTGCTGTTCCTATTAGAAATACTAGAAATTTTGTACCTATAGCTCTTCAAACTTGTAATTCTAATTATGCTCTTCATAACCCATTTCGTATTCTGTGTTCTATTTATAACGATCTTTCCCACTTAATACACAGTGCCACTCCTACTTGCTCTTTTAAAAAGTTAGTTTTGTGTCATTTGTCTACATGTTCGCGATCATCGTAACCGCACGATAAGCGGAGCGCCCCTCGGTCGGATGGGCGGGAGGTGGGTCGCTTTGTGCGTGGGTCCGCGCGTTAACAAGCCGGTGCTTGGTATCGTTGGGCCACTTGACTGTACTGTTCGTTAGTACATCTACGTCCAATATAAAATCGTCGGCCTCCTTATTGATCTGGATCACCATTTGCTGACCCTTGCTATCGGGCTTCGCAACGTGGATCACCTTCCAATCGACAGTTGGCACGTCCGGATTTTGCCATCGCAGTAGCTGCAGTGCCTGGTCCGCTGGTACGACCCGCGGGAAAAGTACTTTTGCCTTTGGTAGGGACGGAATGCAAGTTCTGTCCACTACCTCCAGCTTGGCACCCTCCCACGGAGCGTCCAGAGCAGCCACGACACCGGTGACCCACTTCAGAGTGTGGTCATCCTTGCAGCTCAGGATTTTAACGCCTGAGAGCCAGCCCGCTCCATCAAAAGAGATGGGTAGCGAGTCCGGTTCGCCCATACGACTCAGAAGCGCGTTGAACAGTAGCTCCTCCACCTTCTTCCACTGCTCTGGCTTCATCTTGCCGTTTGGGTCGCTCCGGTCGATGAGCGCGACGACAAGATGTCGCCTCGCCACATCACTGGCCGTCAGTTTTGCTTGCGTCACTGGCTTTTTGCAGGGCCGCTTGCTGGCTGGCACCTCTGCTTTAGCGGTTTCAGCGGAGCGCTGGCGTTTGACGGCCAAACTCTCCTCCACCTTGTTGGCAAAACTGACGTTCTCAGACGCCATGTTTTTCCTCTGTTCGAAATGAGCCCTGCCCTCTTCAATCCTTTCGTCGGCCCACTTCTGCTGGTGGATCTCATCTTGTGTGAGTTCTCGCTTGCAGTTAGCGGGCCGAGCCCGGATTTTTAAGGCGGACTTGTACTTGGCTTTGGCTTTCAATCCCTCCTTTGACCTTTTGAGCCCGACCCTACTGGGGGTGCTGGTGCTCGCCGGGCCTGGAAGACATTGAGAAACCGGTTTTCGAGTCCCTTCCTGTGATTCGCAATCCGAGTCTCCTTGGACTGCGGTATCGCGCCACATTTTGGGTGTATTTTTGGCAGTAGCTATGCAACCGTCCTGGCCTGCTCCAACCAGTACGAAGGGTGGGTTGCTGGCGACACGCAGAGAGGATTTCTCCCCCCCCGTGCCCGCCGGTGGTAGCACCCTTTTCCACCGACGTTTGGGTTGATATCCCAACCCGTGTTTGACCCTTAGTCGCCTCCATTTGATTTTTATTTCTGGGGAGTCTACCCATAGCATTTTATCCTTACTGCCAAGGACCTCGAACCATGGTTTGCTCTACGCCCTCGCTGTGCCGAAGCTTTTGAGTGGTGTAGAGTTCACCTTAGCTAGACATAGTACTACCTCTCCACAGGCAAGTAGGTTCGTAGTACATTCGTTTGTTTTGGGGCATGACGACATCTGCTTTGGTTAGCCCCTCGCCTTCGCAGTGCCGAAGCCTTTGAATGGTTTGGGGTTCACTTTTAGCTAGACGCCGTCCTGTCCCTCCGCAAGGCAAATAGCACCTGGTACCCCTCGTTTGTCTCGAGGTAGCACGATGCCCATTGCCCAGCCGGCACCCTCGTGGAGGGTTCAGTTGAGGATTTTCGCCAGCCTAGAATTATTATTAAAAAACAGAAAAAAATAGAAATACAAAACGAAAAAAAAAATTAATAGCTTTAAAAATATAATTAAATCAATCAAAAATGAAATAAAAAACTTGCGTAGTGAGTTACAAAAAATGAACATAGAAGAAAATTAAAAATTAAAAAAATAATAAAACAAATTAACTAAGCTGCCGCCTTTTTACTTTAAATCATTATACGTTTACTTTCAGAATGTAGGTTTTCTTAAAGACAAAGATGCTATTATCGTTTGTGGAACGACAATTGCATTTTGTTACTGTATTTAAAGTATTTTTTTGTACTAATGTTCTTAAATTTTTAGCGTTTGCAACTCATATTGCAGATTTTGCAACTCTTCTTTGCATCATTTTTATACCCTTAACCCATAAAATGGGTAAATAAGGGTATAATGGTTTTGTGCAAAAGTATGTAACAGGCAGAAGGAAGCATCTCCGACCCTATAAAGTATATATATTCTTGATCAGCATCAACAGCCGAGACGATATAGCCATGTCCGTCTGTCCGTCTGTCTGTCCGTCTGTCCGTCTGACCGTCTGTCCGTCTGTCCGTCTGTATGAACGCGTGGATCTCAGAGACTACAAGATCTAGAGACTTCTGATTTTGTATTTAAGTTCTCCTATACCATGAGCAGAACAAGTTTGCTTCAAATTATCGATAACTATTCTGGTTTCCGATGTACACATAATATCGATAACAATAAAATATCGAATTTGGAAAATCTAAAAATGAGGGTTGAAGTAATGGATAATGATAGAACTTTTCTGAAAATTTCGTCTAAATCGGTTGAGAAACACCGGAGATATTGAACTTAATCGATGGAAGCTAAGCCAGTATACCAAAGTCTTATATAAATTAAATATATTTATTGCAACTGGGTTCAGGGTATCTACTAGTCGGGCTCTCCCGACTAGAGCCTTCTTACTTGTTTATTTCTAATTTCATTGCTTCGAATTTAGTTTTATTTCGCAATTCATTTTGTTTTTGTTTTTTTCATAATAAAATTTCTTCTTTTATTTTATTTAACAATTTGACTGTGCAGCGGTTTAATGTTTTGTTGCTGGCGCAGTTTTAAATGATTTTGTTGTTGCTGTGGCTGACGCTGATGCTGCCACTGGTGTGGCTGAAACTGCTGCTGCTGGTGTAGCTGCGGCTGATAAGGCAGTTGCTTCAAAAAATCATAAAAAATACATGCGAATAGATTCTTGAAATTTTTATTTAAATCATTATTAGAATTGTTTGAAGTAATTTTTACATCAAAACATTTTTGTTTAAGCCCAGGGAGAAAAGTTTCAAAAGTAGACTTTTACTAAAATTGAAATCTTTCAAACGAAAATTAAATGACCTTTCCATCGATACCATACTTTCCATAAAGTAAATTTAAGCAATGGGTAGATTTAACTTTAAGTGTAGTGTAAATACTTTTAACTACCTTTGATATGAATTTAGTACAATCAAGGCGCGCACACATAAATACGTACTTATGTATGTTATGTTTTGACGATGCCGACGCCGCCGCCGCTTAAAAGGCGACGCTGCTGCTTTAGATACGCCGTTTTGTCTGCCTTTGACGCGCGCTGTAGATGTTATTGTTGCTGTTGGTGTATTTACATATTCATTTTTTTTTTCTTTCTCTATACATATACATATATAAAAGAGTTTGTCCCGATGATAATGGAAGAGCCATAGCCTAATCGAAAAGAGCTAGAAGGCTGAAATTTTCACACAATTTTCCATGCAGGTAGGAGGTGAGCACTAAGAAGGGAATTTTTATTTGGACAACTCCTTCAAGTACCTCCCATACGATTTGGAGCACTTTTTACCCATTTTAAAAAACAAATTACAATTACAACAAGTACCCATTCCACTACTGTCGCCTGATTGTCGCACAAGCTGAGGGTTTGATCGCGAGCGAGAATACAAAAACAAAACAAATGCGCAGTGACGCCTTCGCGTCGCACAAGCAAAGTCATAAAAAAGGTTCGACACTTGCAAAAACGAAACGGATTTCTGCTTCTTAATGAATGTGTGCATACACAATTAAGTGAACAATGCGCTTGAAAATAATTTTCATAATTTTATGTGCATGTATCACTTCGCACAGTGCATATTCTTTTTTTTTCAAATTTGTGTGCCTTTGACAATTGATTTACGACCCAAGTAGCGTTTGTTGTTGTTGTAAGTGTTGTTGTTGGGCCCGCACTGCTACTTTTTGTTGGTGTCATTGATTTCAAAAAAACAAGAACAACATAACAAAACTTGGTGCGTCTAGAAAAATTTCCCACACCAGAATATGTTTTGGGGGTGGATTCGCCTACTTGCTGCTTAAATAACTTAGACAAAACGCAACACACTAACATTTATTGATATATTATTGATATACAATTTTGAATAAGCAAAGGGCGTTCACATAAGCGCGTGTGTTGCTCTTATGATAATCAGATAATTTGAAATCTCGCTCCGATCATGCGCCTTTGTTGTTGCTCATTTACGTTCACTCTCTATTTTATGTGCGCGCTTTGCATGTCAATCATAAAGTTTAATACCCCTAGCTCCTCCGCACACACACTAAATTAAAGCTAAAGGCAATATACAATTCACTTAACTGCAGCCTCTTAGATATGTTTTGCATTGATTCAGTGCGTGTGAAGAAGGTAGCAATACTACGCTCTTTGTTTGACTTGCAGAGCGCGCGCTTAGATAAGATAATTAGCCGAAATAGCCAACAACGAAGGCGCGATTTAAAAATAATTTGTCATCTAGCGCCGAACATGAAGAGCGATGCGCGAGCGAAACTGAAAACAAGTAAGAAGGTTTTAGTCGAGAAATCCCGACTAAAAAATACCCTGAACCCGTGTATTAAATGACTTGCAGAAGTGAGTTTTTCTTGACTTAACTTTAATTTAAAATATCTCCAGTGTTTCTTAACCGATTTGGATCAAATTTTCATGGAAGTTATAAAGTTATCCATAGTTTCAACTCCTATTTTTACATTTTCTATATTCGAGATTTTTTCGTAAGCGATTCCATATGTATATCGGAAACGAGAATAGTTATCGATAGTTTGAAATAAACTTGATCTGCCTATGGATTAGGAGAAGTTATGATCCAAATTGAAAGTTTCTAGCATTTTTAGTCTTTGAGATTGACGCGTTTATACATACGGACGGACGGACGGACAGACTGACAGAAGGACATACGGTCATGGCTATATCGACTCGGCTGTTTATGCTGATCAAGAATATATATACTTTATATATGGGGTTGGAGATGCTTCTTTTTGCCTGTTACACACTTTTACACAAAACAAATATACCCATTTCATGGTTTAGGGTATAAAAAAATTTTATATTTTACGCATCGATTGCTTTCTAATATTTTGTAGCCACAGTAAGAGAACAGAGAGAAGAACAAAGAAGAAGAAATATAACTGTTAATGGTTCTCACTGCAAGCAGCATGCTCAGCTGAGTGAATATATGCATGTCTACATCACAAAGAGCGGCTTAAAGCTTGATCAGCGCGTGCGTCGCTCTTATGACTGCCGCTACATATAAAATAATTTGAATGCAATCATGCGTCTTTGTTGTTATTTACGCTCACTCTTTTGTTTATGCGCGCGCTCTGCATGTCAAACATAAATCTTAATATCCCTATCTCCTCCGCACTCACTAAGCTAAGCTTGCCATAACTAAGAGGCTGCAGTTAAGGGAATGGCATTGCCTAATTTGCACCAACTATACCTAGCTCTTAAGTGCAAGCGTTGTATGTTAGAGCTCGGTGTCTGTTGCTTAGATGAATAACTATAATGCTCTTTCCAACATTATGTTTTTACATACAATGGTAAGAGAATTGGTTATGCATTTTAGTTCATATTTAATGTGAACAAAGAAAGTTAATTTTCGTTTCAGTGAATTTTTAATAATAATATTGTTTATATTAAGGATAATAATAACATCGAAAGTTACTTTTTGGATCAGTGAGTTTTTCCATATTCTGATTTTCGTATATCTATATCTATATATATATATATATACATTCCTTTAAAATACGTATATATATATAAGTTCATTTAAAATACGTATTTTATGATAAGTTAAACAAAACTTTAATTGCTATTATTTAAATATTTAAATAACAATCAACGTATTTTAATTTCTTTAGTTGTTTTTTGCACACAAGAAAATTAAGTTGATTTTCGACTTAATAATTGAAGCAACATTATATATAGTTGTCTTCTATTTTGCATATTATATAATAGTTATATAGACGCTGCTTTAGTGCATTTAAAAATCAAATAAAACTAAGCAGTCTGAATATTCTATTAAAATAATATAAGTTGGTATATTCAACTTTATTGAATTCTATACTTTGTATAGACGCTGTAACGTTGTACAGTGAAGTCAATTTTGACTTTTTTTGAAGTATTTATTAATTTATAATACTTACTTTAAATTAAGTTGTTAATTTGTTTTGTTGTTATATTTTTAAACAAAATTAATAAGTCGTTTTTCGACTCAATAATTGAAGCAATTGAAGTAACATTATATATAGTTGTCTTCTATTTTGCATATTATATAATAGTTATATAGACGCTGCTTTAGTGCATTTAAAAATCAAATAAAACTAAGCAGTCTGAATATTCTATTAAAATAATATAAGTTGGTATATTCAACTTTATTGAATTCAATACTTTGTATAGACGCTGTAACGTTGTACAGTGAAGTAAATTTTTGACTTATTTTGAAGTATTTATTTATTTATAATACTTACTTTAAATTAAGTTGTTAATTTGTTTTGTTGTTATTTTTTTAAACAAAATTAATAAGTCGTTTTTCGACTCAATAATTGAAGCAATTGAAGCAACATTATATATAGTTGTCTTCTATTTTGCATATTATATAATAGTTATATAGACGCTGCTTTAGTGCAATTAAAAATCAAATAAAACTAAGCAGTCTGAATATTCTATTAATATAATATAAGTTGGTATATTCAACTTTATTGAATTCTATACTTTGTATAGACGCTGTAACGTTGTACAGTGAAGTCAATTTTTGACTTATTTTGAAGTATTTATATTTTTATAATACTTACTTTAAATTAAGTTGTTAATTTGTTTTGTTGTTATTTTTTTAAACAAAATTAATAAGTCGTTTTTCGACTTAATAATTGAAGCAACATTATATTTAGTTGTCTTCTATTTAGCATATTATTTTATAGTTGTATAGACGCTGCTTTAGTGCATTTAAAAATCCAATAAAACTAAGCAGTCTGAATATTCTATTAAAATATAAGTTGGTATATTCAATTTTATTGAATTCTATACTTACGTATAGACACTGTAACGTTGTAACAATCGTTTTACAGTGAAGTCAATTGACTCTCAGCCAAATTAAAATATGTCTATTGAAACTTTAGATATTAGTGGTGTTTTGGTGCCGCATTCAGTTGTTGCCATAATTGGTGATGGAGCCTGTCTTTTTAGATCTATTTCCTACCTTTTATTTGGTAGGCAAGGCTTCCATGGCACCGTACGCCAACATATTGTAGAATATGTTGTAGCCAACTGGGAAACTTTTGCTTGCTTCAGCATAAACTTAAATGGAGAGTGTTATATCTCTTCTGAACAATATGAGTGCGCTATGTTAAATTCATATACTTATGGTACTGCATGTGAGCTTCAAGCAGCAGCAGACATTTATGCTGTAAGTTTTCAAGTTTTTCAAAATGGAAATTTACTACAAGCATTCGGAAATAATATGAATCCTGTAAACAGATTGCGTTTTACCGGTCCATTAATGAATGGACATTTTGATGTTTATATTCCTTTAGAGGATGTATTAACTCAAGATTCTGATACGTCAAGTGAATGTATAACTGAAAATGTAAAAACGCCTGTTAAAAGACGTAGTCGATTTACCGACAAAACAAAATAAAAGGTTAAAACACACAGTTTTGAAAAAAATCGTGATATTAATAGGGGTAAGCGCATAGAAGCATCAAAAAGATATCGTGTTAATAATCCTGATGTTTATAGAGATATAATGAGAAGACACCGTGCTAATAATCCTGCAGCTCATAGAGCTCCAGAGAGAAGACATCAGGCTAATAATCCTGATGCACGTCAAGAAAGGCGTTTGCGTGTATGGAGTGTTAAAGCCATGTCTGGCTTAAACTATGATTTTGAAATAGCTTACAAGTCAGATAAAATAACTCAACTTGGTAGTATGAATTTGATATGCAAACATTGTAATGCTTTAAAATGGAAAAATGAGCCTTTGGGTATTTGTTGCAAGGCAGGAAAAGTTAAACTTTCACAAAATGAAAGTTTGCCTTATCCACTTAAAAGCTTAATAATTGGTGGACATCCCAAGCATGATCATTTCATTGATCGTATAAGAAAGTATAACAGCTGCTTTCAAATGACTTCTTTTGGAAGTACAAAAACTATAAAGAAAGTTGGTCAACCTTCAAAGTCCAAGGACAAGTGTATCACTTAATTGGTAGTGTCCAACCTTTGCCAAATGAAGAAATGCAGTTTCTTCAAATTTATTTTGTCGGTGATGATGAAAAGGAAGCTCAACTACGTTGCAAAAATATTTCAAATGTTGATTGTAGCGTAGTAAAGGATCTTCAATGTATGTTTCATCAGGATAATAATAATAAAAATAATAAAAATGGCTCTCAATAAAATACCAAGAAGTACTAAAGACTATAAATTGATTATACATGCTGATCGAACACCCGCTGGTGCTCACAAAGGGCTTTACAATGCACCTCAATCAAGCGAAGTAACTTTAGTTATTGTTGGTCAGCAATTTGAAAAGCGCGGTATTATTATAGAAAGCCATAATAATAAATTACATCGTATAAGTGAGGTGCATCGATCATACGATGCCTTTCAGTACCCTTTGCTATTTCCTTACGGCGAAGATGGCTATTCAGTGGATATACCACAATGGAATCCATTATTAAACAAGTAAGAAGGCTCTAGTCGGGAGAGCCCGACTAGAAGATACCCTGAACCCAGTTGCAATAAATATATTTAATTTATATAAGACTTTGGTATACTGGCTTAGCTTCCATCGATTAAGTTCAATATCTCCGGTGTTTCTCAACCGATTTGGACGAAATTTTCAGAAAAGTTCTATCATTATCCATTACTTCAACCCTCATTTTTAGATTTTCCAAATTCGATATTTTATTGTTATCGATACCATGTGTATATCGGAAACCAGAATAGTTATCGATAATTTGAAGCAAACTTGTTCTGCTCATGGTATAGGAGAACTTAAATACAAAATCAGAAGTCTCTAGCTCTTGAAGTCTCTGAGATCCACGCGTTCATACAGACAGACAGACGGACAGACGGACAGACAGACGGACAGACGGCCATGGCTATATCGTCTCGGCTGTTGATGCTGATCAAGAATATATACACTTTATAGGGTCGGAGATGCTTCCTTCTGCCTGTTACATACTTTTGCACAAAACCATTATACCCTTATTTACCCATTTAATGGGTTAAGGGTATAAAAAGGAGGAACCAAAAAAAACGATATCTGCGTTAAGCTTTTACAGCTATAAAATAATGATTCGTCAATCTGAGATAAATCATTTAATTTATTGTCGTTCCCTTTTTAGTCAGTTTTTGGTTGATATGTATGCTTAAATTGAAACAGAAAGGTTAAATTATATTCGCTACAATCAAGCAAAACTCAGAGCAGATAGCGATATACATCTACAAGATGCAATAGGTCAACAAGATGTTGACGCAGCTCAACTTGGTCAGATGGTAATTTCACCATCTTCTTTTACAAGCTCTGCACGATATATGCATGAAAAGACTCAAGATGCTATGACATATGTTCGCCATTATGGGCGACCAGATCTTTTCATAACATTCACATGCAATCCACAATGGTATGACATAAAAAGTGTTTTATTACCGGGTCAAAAACCGCATGATCGTCACGATATTATAGCTTGGATTTTTTCAATTAAAAGTTAAAGCTTTAATGTCCCTATTGACAAAAGGTTCTTTGTTTGGAAGCGTTCAATGTTTCATGTACTCTGTGGAATGGCAAAAGCGGGGCTTACCACATATACATATTCTACTTTGGCTAGAAAATAAAATAAGACCTGATAAAATCGATAAGATTATTTGTGCCGAAATACCAAACGCAGATGAGGATCCATTGTTATTTAACATTGTTAAATCAAATATGATTCATGGTCCTTGCGGTGCATTTAACAATAAGTCGCCATGCATGAGAAATGGAAAATGTACCAAAAGGTTTCCTCGACAATTTCTTAAAGAAACTGTGACTGGAAAAGATAGTTACCCTCTATATCGTAGAAGAGCGATAGAAGATGGTGGTAATGCAATTAATATAAATGGTAATTGCATAGATAATCGTTGGGTTGTGCCTTACAATTGTGTACTATTGAGAACATTTGAAGCTCATATAAATGTTGAGTATTGTAGTTCTGTAAAGTCTATTAAATTCATTTGTAAATATGTTAACAAGGGCAGTGATCAAGCATCATTTACTCTTGAAGACCAACGCAATGAAATTAATATGTACGAAAGTGGCCGGTATATAAGTAGCTCAGAAGCAGTATGGAGAATCCTTGCATTTCCCATACATGAACGTTATCCGGCTATTACTTACTTAGCTGTTCATTTAGAAAATGGTCAACGGATATATTTTAACCCCAATAATCCGCAACAATTACTTGACAGATTAAGCACTACACCCAAAACCACTTTGCTAGCCTTCTTTGAGCTCTGCACACGTGATGAGTTTGCAAGAACGCTTCTATATTGTGAAGTTCCATCGTATTTTACATGGAACAATAAAGAATTTCAAAGAAGAAAACGAGGGCATGATGTGCCAAATTTTCCTGGAGTGAAAAGAGATTCAGCTTTGGGAAGAGTTTACACTATTCATCCCAATAATACTGAATGTTTTTATTTAAGACTTTTATTACATTTTGTAAGGGGCCCAACTTCATTTTTAAGTTTAAAAACCTTTAATGGTGTAGCATACGCATCATTTCAATTGGCGTGTAACGCTCTAGGATTACTAGAAGATGATAAGCACTGGGATTCAACTATAGCCGAAGCTGTCATATGTCAAAATCCTACAAAACTTAGAGAACTTTTTGCAATAATGTTAGTATTTTGTCAAATTTCAGATGCTCTTAAACTTTGGAATACTTATAAAGACAGTTTCTCAGAAGATATTTTAAAAGCCTTTAATTTTTCACAAGACAGATATATTGATGAAAGTATTGTGAATAATGTTTTAAATAAATGTCTTATTTACATTGAAGATATAGTACTGTCTATTGGTGGTCAAAACTTGACTTATTATGGACTTCCATTACCAATCAGAACCGAGGAAATTGTTCAAAATATTGAATATCATAGAGAAACAAATTACGATAATTGCGATAATTTTGTTGTTAATAATGAGCTACTCCTCACTGCTGAGCAAAAACAAGTAAACGAAAAGATACTAAATAGCGTTGAAGCAGAAAAAGGAGAAATCTATTTTTTAGATGCACCTGGTGGAACACGTAAAACGTATCTTTTAAATTTATTATTGGCAAAGGTACGGCAAAGTAAAAACATTGCATTGGCCGTTGCCTCTTCCGGTATTGCAGCCACTTTACTAAATGGTGGTCGCACAGCGCATTCTACACTTAAGATTCCATTTAATTTGATTCATTTAGAAACACCACAATGCTCAATTTCAAAGCAATCTAATATTGCTTCTGTGCTCAGAGATTGCAAGCTTATTGTTTGGGATGAGTGTACTATGGCTCATAAAGGTGCTTTTGAAGCTGTAGATCGATCTTAAGACATTCGAGATAGTGAATACTTAATGGGTGGCATAACTGTTCTCTTAGCTGGTGATTTTCGACAAACTCTTCCAGTGATCCCCAGGGGAACAAGAGCAGATGAAATAAATGCGTGCTTAAAGTCTTCAATTTTGTGGCCCAAAATTCAGAAACTTGCATTAACGAAAAATATGCGAGTGCACTTAAAAGGTGATAGCATATCTGGTGAATTTGCAGAAATGCTTCTTAAAATAGGAAATGGATTATTTCCAACTCATGATGGCAAAATAACTTGAACATCAACTTTGTGTCATGTTGTGAAAAGTATTGAAGAGCTAACTCTAAAAATATTTCCGGATATTACAAATATCTCTGAAAAATCACTCGAATGGTTTTCAGAACGTGCTATTTTGACTGCGAGAAATGACAATGCATTGGAAATAAACGAGTTTTTATTAAAATCATTTCAAAGTGAAGAAATGACATATAACTCTATTGATTCTGTGACTGAAGTCGAAGATGCAGTTCATTACCCCGTCGAGTTTCTTAATTCATTAAATCCGGCTGGCCTACCACATCATAAATTAACTTTAAAGATTGGTTCACCTGTAATGTTGATCCGCAACTTGAAACCGCCAAAACTATGCAATGGTACAAGATTGCAAGTTAAAGTCCTTCATTACAATGTTGTCGAAGCAATAATCTTTACTGGCAATGGTATAGGTGAAACGGTTTTTATACCGAGAATTCCATTAATACCTTCTGATTCTGAATTGCCAATTCAATTTAAAAGATTGCAATTTCCTTTAAAAGTTTGCTTTGCCCTAACAATTAATAATCACAGGGACAAACTCTTAAATTAGCCGGACTAGACTTAAGACACGATTGTTTTTCTCATGGCCAATTTTATGTAGCCTGCTCAAGAGTCAGTTCTCCAAAAAGTTTATTTGTATTAGCACCTGACGGAAAAACAACCAATTTCGTTTATATAGAAGCTCTTAATGGTTGTTAATAATTGCAAATTAAATTCAATAAGTGGATAAGGCCTACTGGGGAAACCACAATAAAAAATGACGCACCTGATTCTCTACTTCAATGGTGGCGTGGAAAAGAGAATATTAAATACTTTGCTTTTATTTGTTGTTAAATATTTTCTAATTTATTTCTATATTCTATTGCTAAAATTTATATAAACTATCCGCGCAGCGAAGTAAGCGGGCCACTTACTAGTCATACATAATATTAAAGTATCTCACGTTTAGGTATGCAATTGCGCACAGTTCATATTAATTTTATTGCATTTTGTTACTGTATTTAAAGTATTTTTTTGTACTAATGTTCTTAAATTTTTAGCGTTTGCAACTCATATTGCAGATTTTGCAACTCTTCTTTGCATCATTTTTATACCCTTAACCCATAAAATGGGTAAATAAGGGTATAATGGTTTTGTGCAAAAGTATGTAACAGGCAGAAGGAAGCATCTCCGACCCTATAAAGTATATATATTCTTGATCAGCATCAACAGCCGAGACGATATAGCCATGTCCGTCTGTCCGTCTGTCTGTCCGTCTGTCCGTCTGACCGTCTGTCCGTCTGTCTGTCTGTATGAACGCGTGGATCTCAGAGACTAAAAGAGCTAGAGACTTCAGATTTTGTATTTAAGTTCTCCTATACCATGAGCAGAACAAGTTTGCTTCAAATTATCGATAACTATTCTGGTTTCCGATGTACACATGGTATCGATAACAATAAAATATCGAATTTGGAAAATCTAAAAATTAAAGTAATGGATAATGATAGAACTTTTCTGAAAATTTCGTCTAAATCGGTTGAGAAACACCGGAGATATTGAACTTAATCGATGGAAGCTAAGCCAGTATACCAAAGTCTTATATAAATTAAATATATTTATTGCAACTGGGTTCAGGGTATCTTCTAGTCGGGCTCTCCCGACTAGAGCCTTCTTACTTGTTTATTTCTAATTTCATTGCTTCGAATTTAGTTTTATTTTGCAATTCATTTTGTTTTTGTTTTTTTCATAATAAAATTTCTTCTTTTATTTTATTTAACAATTTGACTGTGCAGCGGTTTAATGTTTTGTTGCTGGCGCAGTTTTAAATGATTTTGTTGTTGCTGTGGCTGACGCTGATGCTGCCACTGGTGTGGCTGAAACTGCTGCTGCTGGTGTAGCTGCGGCTGATAAGGCAGTTGCTTCAAAAAATCATAAAAAATACATGCGAATAGATTCTTGAAATTTTTATTTAAATCATTATTAGAATTGTTTGAAGTAATTTTTACATCAAAACATTTTTTGTTTAAGCCCAGGGAGAAAAGTTTCAAAAGTAGACTTTTACTAAAATTGAAATCTTTCAAACGAAAATTAAATGACCTTTCCATCGATACCATACTTTCCATAAAGTAAATTTAAGCAATGGGTAGATTTAACTTTAAGTGTAGTGTAAATACTTTTAACTACCTTTGATATGAATTTAGTGCAATCAAGGCGCGCACACATAAATACGTACTTATGTATGTTATGTTTTGACGATGCCGACGCCGCCGCCGCTTAAAAGGCGACGCTGCTGCTTTAGATACGCCGTTTTGTCTGCCTTTGACGCGCGCTGTAGATGTTATTGTTGCTGTTGGTGTATTTACATATTCATTTTTTTTTTCTTTCTCTATACATATATATAAAAGAGTTTGTCCCGATGATAATGGAAGAGCCATAGCCTAATCGAACAGAGCTAGAAGGCTGAAATTTTCACACAATTTTCCATGCAGTTAGGAGGTGAGCACTAAGAAGGGAATTTTTATTTGGACAACTCCTTCAAGTACCTCCCATACGATTTGGAGCACTTTTTACCCATTTTAAAAAACAAATTACAATTACAACAAGTACCCATTCCACTACTGTCGCCTGATTGTCGCACAAGCTGAGGGTTTGATCGCGAGCGAGAATACAAAAACAAAACAAATGCGCAGTGACGCCTTCGCGTCGCACAAGCAAAGTCATAAAAAAGGTTCGACACTTGCAAAAACGAAACGGATTTCTGCTTCTTAATGAATGTGTGCATACACAATTAAGTGAACAATGCGCTTGAAAATAATTTTCATAATTTTATGTGCATGTATCACTTCGCACAGTGCATATTCTTTTTTTTTCAAATTTGTGTGCCTTTGACAATTGATTTACGACCCAAGTAGCGTTTGTTGTTGTTGTAAGTGTTGTTGTTGGGCCCGCACTGCTACTTTTTGTTGGTGTCATTGATTTCAAAAAAACAAGAACAACATAACAAAACTTGGTGCGTCTAGAAAAATTTCCCACACCAGAATATGTTTTGGGGGTGGATTCGCCTACTTGCTGCTTAAATAACTTAGACAAAACGCAACACACTAACATTTATTGATATATTATTGATATACAATTTTGAATAAGCAAAGGGCGTTCACATAAGCGCGTGTGTTGCTCTTATGATAATCAGATAATTTGAAATCTCGCTCCGATCATGCGCCTTTGTTGTTGCTCATTTACGTTCACTCTCTATTTTATGTGCGCGCTTTGCATGTCAATCATAAAGTTTAATACCCCTAGCTCCTCCGCACACACACTAAATTAAAGCTAAAGGCAATATACAATTCACTTAACTGCAGCCTCTTAGATATGTTTTGCATTGATTCAGTGCGTGTGAAGAAGGTAGCAATACTACGCTCTTTGTTTGACTTGCAGAGCGCGCGCTTAGATAAGATAATTAGCCGAAATAGCCAACAACGAAGGCGCGATTTAAAAATAATTTGTCATCTAGCGCCGAACATGAAGAGCGATGCGCGAGCGAAACTGAAAACAAGTAAGAAGGTTTTAGTCGAGAAATCCCGACTAAAAAATACCCTGAACCCGTGTATTAAATGACTTGCAGAAGTGAGTTTTTCTTGACTTTAACTTTAATTTAAAATATCTCCAGTGTTTCTTAACCGATTTGGATCAAATTTTCATGGAAGTTATAAAGTTATCCATAGTTTCAACTCCTATTTTTACATTTTCTAAATTCGAGATTTTTTCGTAAGCGATTCCATATGTATATCGGAAACGAGAATAGTTATCGATAGTTTGAAATAAACTTGATCTGCCTATGGATTAGGAGAAGTTATGATCCAAATTGAAAGTTTCTAGCATTTTTAGTCTTTGAGATTGACGCGTTTATACATACGGACGGACGGACGGACAGACTGACAGAAGGACATACGGTCATGGCTATATCGACTCGGCTGTTTATGCTGATCAAGAATATATATACTTTATATATGGGGTTGGAGATGCTTCTTTTTGCCTGTTACACACTTTTACACAAAACAAATATACCCATTTCATGGTTTAGCTCACAAAGAGCGGCTTAAAGCTTGATCAGCGCGTGCGTCGCTCTTATGACTGCCGCTACATATAAAATAATTTGAATGCAATCATGCGTCTTTGTTGTTATTTACGCTCACTCTTTTGTTTATGCGCGCGCTCTGCATGTCAAACATAAATCTTAATATCCCTATCTCCTCCGCAGTCACTAAGCTAAGCTTGCCATAACTAAGGGGCTGCAGTTAAGGGAATGGCATTGCCTAATTTGCACCAACTATACCTAGCTCTTAAGTGCAAGCGTTGTATGTTAGAGCTCGGTGTCTGTTGCTTAGATGAATAACTGTAATGCTCTTTCCAACATTATGTTTTTACATACAATGGTAAGAGAATTGGTTATGCATTTTAGTTCATATTTAATGTGAACAAAGAAAGTTAATTTTCGTTTCAGTGAATTTTTTAATAATAATATTGTTTATATTAAGGATAATAATAACATCGAAAGTTACTTTTTGGATCAGTGAGTTTTTCCATATTCTGATTTTCGTATATCTATATATATATATATATATATACATTCCTTTAAAATACGTATATATATATAAGTTCATTTAAAATACGTATTTTATGATAAGTTAAACAAAAATTTAATTGCTATTATTTAAATATTTAAATAACAATCAACGTATTTTAATTTCTTTAGTTGTTTTTTGCACACAAGAAAATTAAGTTGAATTTCGACTTAATAATTGAAGCAACATTATATATAGTTGTCTTCTATTTTGCATATTATATAATAGTTATATAGACGCTGCTTTAGTGCATTTTAAAATCAAATAAAACTAAGCAGTCTGAATATTCTATTAAAATGATATAAGTTGGTATATTCAACTTTATTGAATTCTATACTTTGTATAGACGCTGTAACGTTGTACAGTAAAGTCAATTTTTGACTTTTTTTTGAAGTATTTATTAATTTATAATACTTACTTTAAATTAAGTTGTTAATTTGTTTTGTTGTTATCTTTTTAAACAAAATTAATAAGTCGTTTTTCGACTCAATAATTGAAGCAATTGAAGTAACATTATATATAGTTGTCTTCTATTTTGCATATTATATAATAGTTATATAGACGCTGCTTTAGTGCATTTAAAAATCAAATAAAACTAAGCAGTCTGAATATTCTATTAAAATAATATAAGTTGGTATATTCAACTTTATTGAATTCAATACTCTGTATAGACGCTGTAACGTTGTACAGTGAAGTAAATTTTTGACTTATTTTGAAGTATTTATTTATTTATAATACTTACTTTAAATTAAGTTGTTAATTTGTTTTGTTGTTATTTTTTTAAACAAAATTAATAAGTCGTTTTTCGACTCAATAATTGAAGCAATTGAAGCAACATTATATATATTCTATAAAATAATATAAGTTGGTATATTCAACTTTATTGAATTCAATACATTGTATAGACGCTGTAACGTTGTACAGTGAAGTAAATTTTTGACTTATTTTGAAGTATTTATTTATTTATAATACTTACTTTAAATTAAGTTGTTAATTTGTTTTGTTGTTATTTTTTTAAACAAAATTAATAAGTCGTTTTTCGACTTAATAATTGAAGCAACATTATATTTAGTTGTCTTCTATTTAGCATATTATTTTATAGTTATATAGACGCTGCTTTAGTGCATTTAAAAATCAAATAAAACTAAGCAGTCTGAATATTCTATTAAAATAATATAAGTTGGTATATTCAATTTTATTGAATTCTATACTTACGTATAGACACTGTAACGTTGTAACAATCGTTTTACAGTGAAGTCAATTGACTCTCAGCCAAATTAAAATATGTCTATTGAAACTTTAGATATTAGTGGTGTTTTGGTGCCGCATTCAGTTGTTGCCATAATTGGTGATGGAGCCTGTCTTTTTAGATCTATTTCCTACCTTTTATTTGGTAGGCAAGGCTTCCATGGCACCGTACGCCAACATATTGTAGAATATGTTGTAGCCAACTGGGAAACTTTTGCTTGCTTCAGCATAAACTTAAATGGAGAGTGTTATATCTCTTCTGAACAATATGAGTGCGCTATGTTAAATTCATATACTTATGGTACTGCATGTGAGCTTCAAGCAGCAGCAGACATTTATGCTGTAAGTTTTCAAGTTTTTCAAAATGGAAATTCACTACAAGCATTCGGAAATAATATGAATCCTGTAAACAGATTGCGTTTTACCGGTCCATTAATGAATGGACATTTTGATGTTTATATTCCTTTAGAGGATGTATTAACTCAAGATTCTGATACGTCAAGTGAATGTATAACTGAAAATGTTAAAACGCCTGTTAAAAGACGTAGTCGATTTACCGACAAAACAAAATAAAAGGTTAAAACACAGTTTTGAAAAAAATCGTGATATTAATAGGGGTAAGCGCATAGAAGCATCAAAAAGATATCGTGTTAATAATCCTGATGTTTATAGAGATATAATGAGAAGACATCGTGCTAATAATCCTGCAGCTCATAGAGCTCCAGAGAGAAGACATCAGGCTAATAATCCTGATGCACGTCAAGAAAGGCGTTTGCGTGTATGGAGTGTTAAAGCCATGTCTGGCTTAAACTATGATTTTGAAATAGCTTACA
The DNA here is from genome assembly GCA_030179655.1 of Scaptomyza flava. NCBI lineage: Eukaryota > Metazoa > Arthropoda > Insecta > Diptera > Drosophilidae > Scaptomyza > Scaptomyza flava. The sequence continues at coordinate 385,190 of JARNME010000289.1, forward strand.
AGTCAGATAAAATAACTCAACTTGGTAGTATGAATTTGATATGCAAGCATTGTAATGCTTTAAAATGGAAAAATGAGCCTTTGGGTATTTGTTGCAAGGCAGGAAAAGTTAAACTTTCACAAAATGAAAGTTTGCCTGATCCACTTAAAAGCTTAATAATTGGTGGACATCCCAAGCATGATCATTTCATTGATCGTATAAGAAAGTATAACAGCTGCTTTCAAATGACTTCTTTTGGAAGTACAAAAACTATAAAGAAAGTTGGTCAACCTTCAAAGTCCAAGGACAAGTGTATCACTTAATTGGTAGTGTCCAACCTTTGCCAAATGAAGAAATGCAGTTTCTTCAAATTTATTTTGTCGGTGATGATGAAAAGGAAGCTCAACTACGTTGCAAAAATATTTCAAATGTTGATTGTAGCGTAGTAAAGGATCTTCAATGTATGTTTCATCAGCATAATCGTTATGCAAAAGATCTAAAAATGGCTCTCAATAAAATACCAAGAAGTACTAAAGACTATAAATTGATTATACATGCTGATCGAACACCCGCTGGTGCTCACAAAGGGCTTTACAATGCACCTCAATCAAGCGAAGTTACTTTAGTTATTGTTGGTCAGCAATTTGAAAAGCGCGGTATTATTATAGAAAGCCATAATAATAAATTACATCGTATAAGTAAGGTGCATCGATCATACGATGCCTTTCAGTACCCTTTGCTATTTCCTTACGGCGAAGATGGCTATTCAGTGGATATACCACAATGGAATCCATTATTAAACAAGTAAGAAGGCTCTAGTCGGGAGAGCCCGACTAGAAGATACCCTGAACCCAGTTGCAATAAATATATTTAATTTATATAAGACTTTGGTATACTGGCTTAGCTTCCATCGATTAAGTTCAATATCTCCGGTGTTTCTCAACCAATTTGGACGAAATTTTCAGAAAAGTTCTATCATTATCCATTACTTCAACCCTCATTTTTAGATTTTCCAAATTCGATATTTTATTGTTATCGATACCATGTGTATATCGGAAACCAGAATAGTTATCGATAATTTGAAGCAAACTTGAGTAGTAGGTGAATAGGGGTTCTAACTCAAAAGGATGCCGACAATTTATGACCCCATTAATTTTATGACCCTTTTATCGCCCCCTTGATCTTTGACCCTTTTTTTCCATATCATAATTTATGACCCTTTTTCCCACGATCGTATCCCTCCTTTGATTAGCCTTATGTGGAGAACAAAGGATTTATATTCCTAGGCCACCACTTTACCAGCAGCATCTGTGAGAATTAGTGATCAAAGGATTTGGAGTCAAGTGCGCGCCTGTTATACCTGCGTTGCATTATACACCTGCAAACAGGTGAACAGATTTGGCTATTTGGTTAGAGTCAAGAGGCGCACAGCCTCTTTGGCGTGCGTGGCATTGTAAATCTGTTTACGGTCATGAGGTGCAGTGTGCAGAGGAAGAAAGGATAGATAAGAGAGAGTCGAGAGGGTGCCTGTTTGAAGTGCGTTGCATTGTTAACCTGAAAGCAAGCAATAAAGAATGAATGTTTATGGTCATGAGTAGCAGTGTGCAAAGGAAGGAAGGATAGAAAATAGAGAAAAGCGAACGCTTGTTCGATGTACGTTGCATTTTTATGATCAACAGCATCAACAACAAGAACATACAGATTCGTGGAGTTCTGTGAACAAGGGATGCAAATTTTCCTACGCAGCAGCAGCAGCAGCGGCAGGATCAATACGTTGGTCTTTATGACTGTGTGAATGAGAGGATCAGTTTTAACTATTTAACCAATTAGTGTTAGAGTCAAGTGTGCTCCTGTTTTAAGTACGTTGCGCTGCACACGTACATTGATATTGTCAACAGCAACAACAACTACAACCTTCGTGGGGGCGTTATGTGTGCAAGGGTGGGAATTTTCTTTCGCAGCGGTAGCAGCAGCAAGATCAACACATTGTTTTTAAACAAGAGTATTGATACTTATACATTTAGATTATAAAGAGTTAGAGGGAGAAGGTTTAAGAGGGGGAGTGTTAGAGGGAGAAGGTGTAAGAGGGGGAAAGTGTTAAAAGGGAGAAGGTGTTATAGGTATCACCGTCCGTGAGGTTCAGTGAGCAAAGTACATTGTCTATGAAACTATTAAATGCTAGAGTCAAGTGTGCACAGGTTACTTAGCTACAAGTTAGTAGATAAGAGAGAGAGAGAGAGTCAACTATGAGCAGGTTTCTTAGCTACGAATAAGTAGATAAGAGAGAGTCGAGAGGGCACCTGTTTGACGTGCGTTGTCTTGCACACCTGCAGGCAAAAAATTAACAATGAATGTTTATGATTGTGAAAACCAGTGATCAAAAAATAAAAGGATTGAGACAAGATTGTGCTTTTTTGAAGTACGCTAGTCAAAGGGCAGTACATTCGTAGGCCGCATTGTTATGATCAAAAGCAACACCATCAGCAACAACAACTACAACCTTCGTGGGGGCGTTATGTGTGCAATGATGGGAATTTTCTTTCGCAGCGGCAGCAGCAGCAAGATCAACACACTGTTTTTAAACAAGAGTATTGATACTTGTACATTTAGATTATAAAGAGTTAGAGGGAAAAGGTGTAAGAGGAGGAGTGTTAGAGGGAGAAGGTGTAAGACAGGGAAAGGATAGAGGGGAAAGTGTTAGAGGGAGAAGGTGTTAGAGGAGGAAAGAGTTAGAGGGGGATAGTGTTAGAAGGATACTGTGTGCAAGAAAGTGTTAGAGGGAGGAAGACTTAGAGACAAGTTTGTGCATGCTTGATTGTGCTTTTTTGAAGTACGCTGGTCAAAGGGCAGCACATTCGTAGGCCGCATTGTTATGATCAAAAGCAACACCAACAGCAACAACAACTACATCCTTCGTGGGGCTCATTGAACAAGGGATGGAACTTTTCTTACGCAGCAGCAGCAGCAGCAATGTCGATACGTTGAGCCTTATGGTTGTGATAATGACAGGATCAGTTTTTGCTATTCAACCAATTAGTGTTAGAGTCAAGTATGCTACTGTTTTAAATACATTGCTCTGCACACGTAAATTGTTATTGTCAACAGCAACAACAACATCCTTCGTGGGGGGTTATGTGTGCAAGGATGGGAATTGTCTTTCGCAGCAGCAGTAGCAGCAGCAGCAAGATCAACACATTGTTTTTAAACAAGAGTATTGATACTTGTACATATAGATTATAAAGAGTTAGAGGGAGAAGGTGTGAGTGGGAAAGTGTTAGAGGGAGAAGGTGTTAGATACGAATAAGTAGATAAGAGAGAGTCGAGAGGGCGGCTGTTTGACGTGCGTTGCCTTGCACACCTGCAGGCAAAACATAAACAATGAATGTTTGTGAAAACCTGTGATCAAAGAATAAAAGGATTGAGACAAGATTGTGCTTGTTTGAAGTACGCTAGTCAAAGGGCAGTACATTCGTAGGCCGCATTGTTATGATCAAAAGCAAAACCAACAACAACAAGAACAACAACATTCGTGAGTGTTATGTAAGCAAGGGATGGGAATTTTTTCGCAGCAGCAGCAACTAGATCAACACAAGAATATTGAGACTTTCAGATTTAGTTTGAAATATTATAGGGGGAAGTTGTAAGAGGAGGAAAGTGTTAGAGGGAGAAAGAGAGAGTTAGTATTAGAGAGAGTAGGTGTTAGAGGGGGAAAGTGTTATAGGGGAAAGTGATCCTGCTTGTATTATTATATTAAAACACGCTCCGTTATGCGATTCTATACACGAGCGTCTATGAAATGCAGGTGGTATGTTTATTGATTGTCCCTCCTTCTAACGCACACCCAACTTATTCGCTACTTACGTTTCTAACCTTTATTTGCATATATCTGTTTTGATTATTGCACTGACTTCTGTTACTTTTATAGAGCTAATTAGTATAACTTTTTAATAAACCAATGAACATTTTTTAAGTTGGTGTACTTTGTTAAGAAACTATCAAATTATGTTTTTCTTATGGGTATGTTTTAATTTTATTTCATGTATATATATATTTTTATTTTTTTTTTTAATAGATTTTTGTAGTATGTTAAATTTAAGATTTATATTAAGCTTGTTCCGTTGAGGGATTTAGCAAACACAAACACCGAACATTAAGATTAATGACAAGCCGGTAGAACACACAAGTCATACCCCATGATTTTGTTTCGGCTTTATAAAAAGCTTTTTTAAGTCAATATTATAAGCCCTAGTTCTAGTACTCACTTGAAAGCTTAACGAAGTTCGTGTAGCTGGTACAATAAATCATGTTTTAACAAACTAATTTTGATCTTAATATTTATACTTCATCGTTTATTGATATTATTGTTATTATTATTTTTTTAATCCCCATATATTGGATTTCGTTCTATCTCAGTAATAAATTATTTTGCTTATACATTCTTTAAATTCCTTAAGGTAATCTTTTAGGCTTATCAAATAATCTTTTCCTTAACTTTCCCTCTGCTCGCTTTAAGATTTTCATCAAATGACACTTTTCATATTTAAGATATCCGTCAAACTATTTCTTATACTCAACTAAAATTATTTCATCAAACTCACATATCAAATCAATTTCTAAAATAAAGAAAATGAAAACAGTAAGATGTTCTTAGCAGCTGGATTTTTTTTTTTATAATCGGGTTTTACCAACTCTTTCTCAGTATGCTACCTACGATAAAAATTTATAAAGAATGTGTTTTGTACTCATTTACTGACTTCAAAAATTCTTCTATTGACGTTGTATGATACCCTATCTTAATTTGTGTTACAGTTAATCGTTTCTTCAACTTAGTATTCTACAGATTTTTAAACATTTTATGTTATGTAGTTAGCTATTTTGACTAGGCTTTACGCTTAAAACGAGATAGATTGTATTATTGTCCTTAACAAGTTAACTTAATTTTACAGGGACATTGATTTTTAACTTTATAATTGATTGCTTTAATATATTTCAACTGTCAACCTATGTACATTTCTACTCTTTTAGTGATTATGTTAGATTTTTATATTTCCAAACTCATTGCTTGAACTTACAAAATTTCGTTACTAATTTCTTATAATTGATGGATGGTAATATTTTATTTCATTATTCTCCCCATTTTTCTTGCATTTAATAAGGAAGTGCATTGAACTAGCTTGTCAGTTCGAGATATGAGCCTTACACTGTTTCGAAAAGTATGAATACGTTAAATGTTTTAATTTAAGGGTTAAGTATCTATTAGATGACATGTTATTAGGGCGTATTTATTCATATAATTATTATAATTATTTCTTAAGGAGACTTATTTTCTTTAGTGCTCAAAACTTATTGTCGCTAAAGGATTTATTTTTTCATGATCTGAGTTATTTATTTAATTCGTGAAACCATTGTATTGTGATTTATTATTCTTGAACCTTTGCATTAATATTGAATTGGATGGTAAAATACGGTTGTGATGTACTAAAGCTCGAGATGACTTGAGAGTCGGTATTTTGCAAAACGGGCGGTAGAGTACTTAAAATTTTTATTTGTAGTGTGTGTTTTTAAAATAATGTACTTTAACTATCACCGGAATGGTTTATACCCACTAAATATTGATATTTTCGGTTTTTTCTTCCTTTGTATTAGTCGTTTTATACACCCTAGCTCTTGATCCTGTTTTTTGATTTTAGTAGAGTGTTTGATTTTATTGCATACTGTTTGTGGAGGAGGCTCCAAATAATAAGATTTGGTTTAATAATTGTATAGTAAGATTTATTTTTTTTTTTTTATGTTGGTAAAACAATAGTTGTATGTTTAACTAATAAGAAGAGCGCAAGCAAGTCATTTACAATAATTTTCACTAACTTAGGATTCATGGTCTTAAGACCGTTTAGACTTCAAGTAGTAAGTAGTAAGCAGTATTGCTTGACTATATTCTGTTATGATTCTTGTGGGTTATAATTCGTACATTGAAAGAGCGAGATAAAGCTGTTCTTGTTTAGGTCCACAATCTATTTTCTTGGTCCATTTTCCTTTACATATAATACGGCAGGGAGTAAGATTTAAAAGTAGTATGTCATTCCATTGCTATTTAATTTTTATTTTATTCTTTTATGTTATTTGACTTTATATATTGCCTTGGTTTTGCCTATCAATTTTTGAACCGAGTCATAGTATTTTTTTTTTCTGTGCTGCATAAACGAAAGCATGCTTGATCCCAGATATGTTTATTCTTAATCAATATGTAGATCAACACCGTAGGCTTTCAAGTACTATATGTCTGTCTCTATATTTTATCAGCTTTTAGGTATTGAGATTAAATTTTGCTCAGAATCTATTCGCTGACTTAAACACATGAGTGTTACAACTTTCACACTTAAGGAGCATCAGATCTTTTCGTTTCAAAGTGTTTACTATTTGACGCTTTTAAGAACAATTTGCTTGCCTGAGCTAGGTAGGTTATACAGTTAAAACAATTAGTGGAAAGACGGAACTGTCTTATAGAATTTCTTCAATATTATTAGTTGGTTCTTTCCGTTTCGCATTTTATCACGCACTTTGAGATTATTATATTACTTAATGGAATGTGCTCTATGTTCCTGATTGTTTGCTGATTATTGTTCTTAATTATTATTTTGTTTATTTATTTCTTTTGCATCTCATATAGTATTTTTCCCTTATGTTTCTTTTTTATTGCGCTCCACTTCTAAACTTACTTTAATAATTTTCGATGTTTCCTACAATTTATATTAAATCGTCCTTTATTTGACAAAAACTGGGCTGTTAAAAACGGAAGCCAATTAATCTATCAAACTGATGGAAGGGAATAGTTGTGTTTATTTTTCAGTTAAAATAAAAAATAGGCTGTTATACGGGTACACAAAATATTTACTTATATTAAATTAAAAGTACTGTCACTGTTTACGACAGCCTGGCATCCTAAAGAGACTCAATCGCTCACCATCATCACTTGACACCCCACCCTCCCATACGACGAAGCGATCCTCACCTGGACCATCAATCGTACACACATAATTAACTTTTACCTATATAATGTACGGTTTGCATGTAGGCGCCTTATTTGAATAGTATTCATTATTCTACTCTGTACCGATTTTGGATCCCCTGATTTATATTATTTCCAGCTACTTTCCAAGGCTCACACCTTTAACTTTTAACACACCAGCCCACAAAACATATAATTTGGATATAAAAACATTAGACAACGACATCAAGCACCAAGAGCTATTAAAAAAATTTATAAAGTATTCGAAGGAAATTTGATCGAACAATGTAACACCCAAAATATTTATTATGGTTTACATTAAATCATGAAGTCATATTCGAGTCTACTACGTACTTCACATTTTTCCATGAGTTGTTCCCATCTAAAACCCCTATCAATTTATCCGTTTTTTCTTATTATTATTTTTTCAACCAAGTAAGTGCGTACCTGTTTTTTCAATTTTATCTCTCTAGAAAATGTCTGTAAGTTCGGTAGCCTCACACTCATTCAATATGTTTGTTATAGGGATTTTGTATTGTATTTCTATTATTGTACATTTTAAGTTTTCCGGTTTGGTGAGTAGCTCTTCTCAATTAAGTATTATGTTTGCTTATACACACATAATCATTTATTTAGATTTTTGTCTGACTAATAAAAATGTCTTCAAATCTTTTAAAAATTTAAGGATTTACTTTTATATATGGAATTTTGGCTGTCCTATTATATCGCTGATTGTTCTAACTAAAAAAACAATTGATTGTTTACTACCTCCATAATGTCTTTTAAACGTATCTTTGATTGAGTTTTCGATAATAACTTCTTATTCATTTTTTTAGATCGTACCCGAGTCACGTAAATATTGCAGGGTACGTAAAAATTAGCACGCAAACAAGATTGAGGGCAGAGACACTGGAA